>JAOEGL010000003.1:197301256-197418756 GCA_034509955.1 Urosaurus nigricauda | reverse complement strand
TGGGCAATGAAAGGGCAAATGAGATTCACTTGTTTGCAAGTGTAAAATGATGTATACTTTTTGATGAGGCGGTAGGATCATTTCTTCATATATACAGTACATTGATAAGATCTGGGCTGGTAGCCACAGATCAAAAAAGGATATTGGAATTGCAAAGGGTAGCTTGATGAAAATGTCAGCTCAGTGTGAGGTTGTTCTCGAAAATTCAAAGTCTATAACTGGCATAATTAGAGAAAACAATTGAAAAGGAAATGGCAAAGATTGTAGTGGCTTTTCACATGTATAACAAAAACATATCTGGAACTCTAGACTACTTTCATATGCTGGGGTCAGGCTAGATCCATCCACTTTTCCATACACTGTAAAATAAAACATATATGACACACACACACACACAAACCTCATTCATTACTGTTCAGATGTTGTGTATGAAACTTCCATTTGCTGTCACACATTTGTTGCTGAAAAGTTCAGTTTTTTCAGTGTGAAGCAGCTCTAACTGTGGAGGAGGAACTGTTCATTTATCTTAGCACAAGTGATGGCTGCTGTTAAAAGGCAGAATTTCATTTCCTGAGCTTCAAAAAGAGGGGGGGGGAGATAAATCTAGGGATCAGGGTACATTGGCACACAGGTACCACAATTCAGTATCCTGAGAAATAAGAGGAGTGTAATTAATTCACTGATGATATCCCAAATCAACATACAAACTCTTCCAAAGGTTTTGTGTGAACAGAAGATAGCATGGAGGACAAGACAGAGCCCTCAAGGACTGCACAGGCTAACAAGCTAGGTGCCAAACAGAATTCATTGGTCACCATCTTCTGAATTTATCCCATCAGACACAACTGAAACTACTAAAGAGCAATGCATCCAGTCCTATCCCAGAGAAATTGGTAAAAGATATAACAACAACAACAATCATGATAATAATAATAATTTTTATTTGTAGCCCGCCTCTCTGAACAGGCAATCAGAGCAGGTTACAACATATTTAAAACAACAAAAGTTAAAATAGAACAATCCCATCCCAACCTCCCATCCCTTAAAACACGATTAAATTAACAGTGAATTAAAACATAGGACATACAACAAAGCAATGCTAAAACCTAAAAGCTCTAGAGCTGAATGGGAAGGGCTGGATCACAGGGAATAAAAAACTGGGAGGGTTGTAGATCCTAGGTTTAGAGCCGAGAGATGTTAATTACTGTCTGGAAAGGCCTGCCGGAAGAGATGCCTTCTTAAAGCCATCGATAGATACCATGAAACACATCTCATCCAGCAGATCATTCCACAGCTTGGGGGCGACAGCTGAAAAGGCCCTCTGGGAGGTCTGCGCCAGCCTGGTCTTCATAGGCTGTAGCAGGTTCATCCCAGAGGACTGAAGTGTGCAGGTGGGTTCATAGGGGAAGAGGCGGTCCTGAAGATAGGATGGATCCAAGCCATGTAGGGCTTTAAAGGTAAAAACCAACACCTTGTACGGTGCCCGGAAACTAATTGGTAGCCAGTGGAGAGATTTAAGCACTGGTGATGTTCCTAGATGTTCCCGTCAGAATCCTGGCTGTCATATTTTGGACCAGTTGCAGTTTCCGGGTTAAGCACAAGGGTAGCCCCATGTAGGGCGTATTACAGCAGTCCAGACATGAGGTTACCAGCACGTGTACCACGGTTTCCAGATCCCTCACATCCAGGAAAGGGCGCAGCTGGCATATCAGCCGAAGCTGATAACAGGCACTTCTGACCGTCGCATTCACCTGACTAGTCATGTGAAGCGATGGGTCAAGAAGTACCCCCAGGTTGCAAACATAATTCTTTGAGGAGAGTGTGACTCCATCGAGGACTGGAAGTTGTATTCCCAAACTGGGTTTCGGGCCTGTAACTGTGAGTACCTCCGTTTTGTCTGGATTAAGCTTCAATCTGTTTTCCCTCATCCAATCCATTACCGCTGCAAGACAGTCATTGAGAGGAGAGACACCATCTGAGGTCTGAGCAGATGATCTGGTCATGGAGAAATATATCTGTTGTCAGTGTACTGATGGCACTGAGCTCCATGCCTCCGAATGATCTCACCCAGCAGCTTCATATAAATTTAAATAGCATCGGGGACAGGATGGCACCCTGAGGGATGCCACAACTGAGCTCGATTTTAGAGGAGCAACTGTCCCCGAGCCTCACCCTTTGGGATCTGCCAGAGAGGAAGGACCGGAACCACCGGAGCACAGTGCCACTGATCCCTAACTCTCTCAGACGAACCAAAAGGATGGAGTGATCTATGGTGTCAAAAGCCACTGAGAGGTCCAAGAGCACCAACAGGGTCACACTACCCCTGTCGATACTTAGGCAGAGGTCATCTGTCAGAGCAACCATGGCGGTCTCAACTCCATATCCTGTCCTGAAGCAGGTTTGAAATGGATCGAGATAATCAGTTTCATCCAAGACAGCCTGGAGTTGGGAGGCGACAGTTCTCTCGATCACCTTGCTTAAGAAAGGCAGCAAGGAAAGTGGTCTGTAGTTATTCCTCTCCAGGGGGTCGAGGGAAGGTTTCTTCAGGAGGGGTCTCACAGCCGCCTCCTTCAGACAAGATGGAATAATGCCTTCCCTAAGGGATGCATTGATCACATCCCGAAGGAATGTTCTCAGTGTGTCCTCTCTCTGGACGACCAGCCAAGATGGACCTGGATCAAGGGAGCAAGTTGTCTTCCTAGCACTACCAAGAAGCTTGTCCACGTCATCGGTACTCACCGATTGAAACTCATCCAGTAAACTGACCACAACGGAGTTGCTGGACGCCTCATTTACAGACCCTGGAAGAATATTGGTGTCCAAGTCGGCCCTAATCCGAGAGATTTTATCTGCAAAGTAGGTGTTAAACGTCTCACAGCAGGCTGTTGTAGGCTCCAGTAGAGGGTTCGGCGCAGGGGGCACCTGCATCAACTCCCCCACCACCTTGAACAGCTCTGCCAGGCGGGACTCTGCAGACGCAATGCATGCAGAGCAGAAAGATCTCCGCTCTCCACACAAAGCCTCCCGATAGGTGCGAAGGTGCAACCTATGGTGCGTTCTGTCCGATGAGAGCCAAGTCTTCCGCCATTTGCGCTCTAGTCGCAAAACAATATCAAAGTCAATATTGTTAAAAGTTGCCAAGGGACTCATGTCTTCATCCAGTTCTGATGCCCATAACAGGCATAAAACATGATTGGAATTGAGGTAGATGATCCATTTCCTCTTAAACCCCTATAGACCTTTTCCAAAACTGGAATAATGGATACATCCTACTAATTGTCCAGTCAGGTAGAGCTTTAATTAGCTACACCTACAACTTTCTCTTTTAGACATGGTGGAATCTCCCTTGTTAAAGAAGGGCATTCAGCTTTACCTAGTCAGTCAGTTCCTTCCCCTCTTCCCCAACATAAGCCACATTTATAAGTCAGGAAGAGTAAGGACCCAGTACACATTTTAAGCTATAGACCACTCAAGATAGCTCCACTGGATGATTCTGAGAAGATGCAATGCTGGCAGAGAAAAAAAAAATATGCTTATCCTCTTTTACAAGCACTGCTACAGAGCATGCTTTCCTATTACACTGCAAATTTGAATAGATTCATTATACGTTTCCTGCTCTGGTTACTGTTACTTTCGCTTCACCAACAACTCCTAAGTAAACTAGGAAACTAGTTTGGCTCCACTTAGCAGAAGGGGGTATTCAGGAGCTATTATAGCTACCTTTCTATTATTATTTCTTCATTCTAGAGGTCAAATGGAGCTTTGACAAGAGTCATCTGCTGAAGCAAACGAAAACTCTACAAGAGTCATCAGAAAACCATCCAGACTCACCAGTCTCCTAAGATGATCCATCTTAATTGACCAGTCACTCCTACAGAGTCTGCAGTTTCCACCACCCAGTGATCGGTCCTCGATCCTGGAACCACAGAAAGTCTAGACTGCATGGCAGTGCAGAGAGGGAGGGAGAGAGATAGAGGACATGAAGTTTTGGGACATTCCTGAAAAGGCTATCTCTGCATGGATTTTTTTAATCTCCTGGTATACTGCAAACAGATTAGTTAGCTCAGAGAGGGATAATATTGAAATCAGATTAGTTAGCTCAAAGAGGGTTAACACATATACACACACACACAATTCTATTTTATCCCAAGCACCCATACTCAGATCCATGCACTCAAACCCATCAGTTTGTGGGTCCATACACCTGATGAGAGGGATAGACTCATGCACTGAAAATCCACCTCTCTGCCTCCTAAATGTCCAGTGGGCAAAAGTGAGATAGAATATCACCCCCCCCCCCCCAAATATATATATATATATATATATATATACCATGGAAAAAGTTCCAAAATCTGTGGAAAGGATAAACCTATCAAAAAAAGTAGTGAAAAATCATACAGGCCCTAGGGATTTTCATCAATGAAGATAAGGAGCTATATTTGTGGAGCAAGCAAGCTTGAAGAGTGAGTAGTGGAAAATGACTAATGTTATTAAGAGAAGCTTCTCAGAATAAGCAATGGTGTTGTTACAATGGGTCCAAAAAAGGAAACAGGAAGCAGATGGCTATAAGTCAAGAAAACAGGATGCTAACCAGAAAAGAGACTAGAGAAAACATTACATTCTGCTTAGAGACAGAAAAGGACTGGTTGGGGGGGGGGGGGCGCGCATTGGCCAGCAAAGGCCTTTTGTAGCAGACTAATCCAGTGTTTCAAGTGGCTTCAGCTGAATTCCACCTATGTAGCTCAACTAACATTCCCTAGCCTGCTTGTGGGCTTCTCATTGCCAACAAGAAAGTGTGGTATCATGGGTGTTAGCATTGCCTAATTCCTGAAGGTTCAGCATGATTACTTGAAGAGTCAACATGGATTATTAGAACTGGAAGTATTTATTACAATTTTTTTCATGTTTCTTTCATTATTTGACTTTTGATCATAAAACATGAAATTGGAAGCTGGAGGAAAACATTGCCAGTGCAATATTTTCTTCTGCCTCTCAAGTTATAGTAGATAGATGCGGTGGTACAAAGTCCATTTAAACGAGTCTCTTTTCCCAGAAACAATTCATTTGACACTGTTGCTTTTTCAAGGAATGCTGGGAGTGCAACTCCCAGCATTCCTTGTCATTGCCTGTTCTACTTAAAGTTGTTGACAGTTGCAGACAATCAACATCTGGAGATCTATATGTCCTTTATCCATGATTGAAACTGTACCCGGTGTTTCTAAGAGGCATGAGAGAAAAGTTAGATGCATAAAGCATTCACAAGCAAAATTCAGTATATGTGGTAATCTCACATTCTCGTTGAAGCCTAGAAGACTATCCAATAAATAAATAGATGTGAGGCACAGGAAAAAGAAATTACATTAGTTGTCAACAGTCACACATGTTTTGCATAGACGATTTCAAAATGTTTAATGTCAATCAGTTTTGTTTTGTTTTACAAAAAGACACCACTCTTATCAGTCCCTGTTATGACAAGCTGATTTAATTAGCAGGCATATGTCAACCAGTGTCATATTAATGTAATAAAACATTAAACTGGACCTTGTGCTTGATGTGAAACAAAATTATTCATTGAATATTAGAGCACTAGACCTCCCGCTGTTCTTTTACAAATGGTTGAACTACCATGAGGTTATGGAAGTTAACATGTAAATTGCAACTGAACCTATAATTTCTGTAGCAAATCCCAGGAGACTGTCATTCCAGTCACACATGTACAATTTTCTTCTCAGAGCCGTATATAATGCACTGTAAAAGTCCGAAATTTGAACACATCACAAATGATTACCCAGTATTGATGTATGTTTCATTACTTAGATTGAAACACTGAAATTTAAGGGTAGATATGCCAATACTTGATCTTTTCTATTTGCAGCATCGCAGGTTGGTGACGATAAAGAGAATGTTCTTACTTGAAACCATAACCCCAGAAGAATTAATAAGAATTAGTAAGAATGCCAGTTTGGCTGCAAACATAACTGAGTTGGGCAAGGTGGTCAGCCAGGCAATCTAGCAGTCCAATCCAGGTGGTCTACTGGCAGTTACTCAATAGATAAATTGAGTTCAGCTAGATCCAAGCCAGTGCTTTATAGAACTAGATGATATTCCACTGGAATTTTCTGTCACAGGAAAGCCACTGAGTCAAAGAGCAGTAGAATATCCTTGTAACCATTCACATATGTAGTGCCCAGATGAACTGCAGACCAGCTATTTCTTGCTCAGCTGCTACGGTGGTATGTTTGATCTATCACTTTGTTTCCATTTTTGACTTTTGGCACCTTGTCAATTGGCTTTTAAAGATTTTTTTTTAATGGTTGGGTAGATCAAACCTGTAGGACGTATCACACAGAGACACACACACCCATTTTCTCCATTATCAGGACATTTAACAACATTGTTTAGAATAGCCTACTCATATGCATAAGGATAGCCACTTTCCAGAATGGTGGGGCAAGATTACATTTCACTTTCTTTATGTACATGTGCGAGAGAGAGTGGGGGGGGGGGGTTGGGTGGAGAGAGAGAGAGAGTCAAAATCTGCTCTGAAATATAGAGAACACTTCCTAATTTGCCTTTTGCTAGGTGTGTTTCACAACCCTAATTGTTGTCCTATGGGTTACCCCTTTTCTGATAGAGTGAATGGAGGCTTCTAGGTCTAGTCTAATTGCTTTTTCACACTAGGGGGTAAACAGGATTTAAACAAGAGTTAAACAGGAAATGTCCTATGTTTATCACAGGACACTTCCTGTTTAACTCTTGTTTAACTCTCATTTAAATCCTGTATGCCCCCTGGTGTGATACTCCAACACACCTAAGCACTGAAAACACTTGTTTGGGGAATTAACAGCTCAGATCTATTTTGCCCACCGTGTCTGTATGGACCTTCATGTTACTAATTGACTTTTTGGAAACCCATAGCAAATTAGCGGCTGAGAGGATAGAGACGATTAGGTCCCCAGCTGCTCTTCTGCACCAGGAGTGGATATCTACTTCTACAACACTCCAGACAGTACATAAACTGGAGTAAATGGTGATGACATCAGCATATGTCACCAACAGGATTCCAATTTTTCTGACATAAATTACTCTTAAGATTTAATCTTTTAAAGTGTCTGAGTTGAACTTATATCAGAGAAAAGTCAGTTCTACCAATCTGATTTTGCAAACATAGTGCATGATGAAAGAACCATGGAGTACTCGATAGATTATTGGACTAGGGAAATTATTGCATGTGCCTTATCCCATCATTTTCCCAATGGGATACAAATGCGTTTAACTTCAAAAATGGGTCTTATGAAATTCTCCTGTATGCAGCCCATATGCAGCCCATATGCAACCTGGGCTTATCCCATGGCTTTTCAAGAATGGGATTTTCCTGGGTTCAGGATCAGCCTGGGTTACATACAGGGTGCATACGGGAGAATGCAGTAAGACCCATCTTTGAAATTAAACAACATGTATCCCATTGGGAAAATGAGGGGATAAGGCCCATGCGATAATTTCCTAGGACTCTGAGATATCAGAGTTTAAGTCCCTGCTCAGATTCTCAGCCTAAGAGGAAGGCAATGCCAAACATCTTTGGAATAAGTCTTGCCAGGAAAGCCCTATGAGAGTCAGAGCTGATTTGAACACTGTGCATTAATTTATACAACACTTCACTGGATTCAAGTCAAGAACTTCATGATTTTTGTACTCAGATACTTTTGCATTTTGCTATCCAATTAGAAGCTCCCTTTCCCCCATGGGTTCTCTTGTACAATCCAAAACTAAGACATAAGATGTTCTGCTCCTGTTTATGAATCTAGACCACTAAAGCTGGGGTTACCATCTCAATTCAGTATTCTCCCACTTCTGAGTGACTGTCTCCTCCCCAGAAGAACATATTCAAGGCTACAAATATTTGGGGTTATCTTTATTGTGGAAATGTGGAATAGCTGATAGGATAATATGTTGCTGTTGTTGCTGCTGCTGTTGCGTGCTTTCAAGTCATTTCTGACTTACAGCACCATAAAGCAAGGGTGTTATCGTTAGATTTGTTCAGATGGAAGTTGCCTTTGCCTTCTTCTTAGGCTAAGAGAGTATGATATGCCGGAAATTACCCAGTGGGTTTCCATGGTCAAGCAGGGTTTCAAAGCCTGGTCTCCAGAGTCATTGTCCAATGCTCGAACCACTATACCATACTGGTTCTGAGATAGAATCATAGAATCATAGAGCTGGAAGAGACCATAAGGGCCATCCAGTCCAACCCCCTGTTATGCAGGAACACTTAAATCAAAGCATACCCCCAAAAATGGCCATCAGTTTAAAGACCTCCAAAGAGGGAGACTCCACCACTCTCTGAGGGATGTTGAATCAGTTGAAATACAACAGGAGGTAGGATGAAAATAAGGTGTTTTATACAGCACCTGGGTGTGGGAAATTGCAAAGACAGAAGGGAAAGAAGAACAATGAGAGACCCACAATTGTAAGCAGAAGAACAGCAAAAGAGTCAGAAAGTTTTGGGGTGAGGAAACAAAGCTTGAAAAAATTACTTTTTGAACTACAATTCCCAGAAACCTGCAGCCAGAATATAATTTTTTAAAAGTTTCATTAGACTTCCAGGTGGCAATGAAGTGTGCTGTGAGCTGTCTTTGGCAGGAAGATCTATAGGACAGAGATTAGAGTAAAAGAGCCCTCCTCCTGATTTTAGGCCTTTTCTATCTACACAATTAAAATACAATGGGACGGTACAGACCGCCCGAAAGGAGCAGTCTGCAGCCGCCCCAAGAAGTGGTGAGATGAGGCCAGGGTGCCTCACCAGCATCCCCAGAGGCCCCATCTCGGCTGCGGGGAAGCAGTGAATTGCCGCTTCCCCGCAGCTTGAAAGCTGGGTGCAGCAGGCGCCCTGGGTGCCCGCTGCCACTCTCCCCGGTGGTTCCGAGGGTAGAAAGGGGCTGCCGCCAAGGCCCCTTTCCCCCCTAGGTGCTTGGTGCTGCCGTCTAAAGGCCACGTCAAAGATCTGGAAGAAAAAAGGAGCTCTGTTTCGGAGCTCCTTTTGGCACTGCGGAAAGGGTGCCCTTGACGCCCTCCTGCAGCATCATTACATTAGGCGCGCGCAGCGTTATGTAAACGCTGTACATGCCATGACATTCTTATGTTGCATCCATGTGGATGCTGCCATTTAAAAATGGTGGCGCACATATGCTTTAGGGATAGGGAGAGTGAAAATGCTGCACCCTCCCTAGCCCTAAAGGTGCCATAAATAGCCCTAATGGTGCCTTATTTTGCCCATCTAGATCGGGCCTATGATTTCATTTTTAACTGACATTGCTTCATCCTATGAAAGCCTGGTGTTTCTAGTTTAGTGAGGCACTAGATCTTTCCGGCTGAGAATTTTAGATACCCCTTCCTAAACTACAAACTCTAGGATTCCATATGAGAAACCCATTGCAATCAAAGTAGAATGACAACATTGTTGTGTAGTGTGAAAGGCCCCAGTGATCCACAAAGAGGGAACAATGCAGGTTAGCTGACAGGTGATAAGTAAATAAGAGCCGCAAGAGAGGCTGGAAAGAATGTGTTGTGCAATTCCTTTCAACATCTTCAAGAAGGAAAGAAAGAACCTGAGACTGTTGTGATTCCTGTTGGTGTGAATGAACACAGCAGAAACCTACCCCAAAATGGAAGCTACAGGATTCATCCCGATTACATTTTGCTTCAATGTCCAAGTATGTATCCATCATATGTCTGTCTCTTAATTTGCTAGCTGGCATCTGTTCAAACCTTCTGATTTAGTTCCCTTTGAAGAGGTAGAATTGCTCCCAGTTTAGCAATTATCTGTTCCTATGCCCCAGACTGTGGCACAGTCAGAATTAGGATCCTCAATGCACATGTTTATCCCCTGCAGTATAACAATAATTTAACAATGACTAAAATAGCTTTCTCACTGGGCCAGGCACCTTTGGGATACTTTTCTACATCAATTTCCATCTACTGGCCCTGAAATGTAAAGGTTAAGTGTACATTTCTGCTGAAGACCACGAATGAATTTCAGATCTGATTGATTCTCGTCAGAGAACCCATAAATACGCATTCCAAATGGTAGATAGGTTAATAAGTCCACTCATTTCAACATCTGATATCGATAACGCACCACTTTCCCCTGATCAGTATCGCTCATATTTCACTAGCAAAACTGGAGTGACGAGGAATCAACAATGCGTCTTGAGTATCACTGATCAACCCCTTCCTTCCTCCCTTTCCCTGTGTGATTCTTCAATGGACCTTGAATCTTTCACCCCTGTCACTGCTTTTTTATCATTATCTAAGGTGATCGGTCAGCTCTGTGCCACCACCTGGCTCTTCGATCCTATGCCAAAAGTACTACGGAAAACTGTCATTCCCGAGCTCATTCCATTTATAGAGAGTCTCATTAACACCTCTCTTCCCTCTGGCTATGTGCCACTACAATTTCAGATGGCTGTTGTTACCAAACAGACTGAAAATACTATGTTAAAATACCTCTGAGGATCTGAGTTAAATTCATAAAAGCCTAGTAATTCAGGGTTAAGTAAAATATCCCATTTTTCACACATTTTACCTCATCCACAAAGCCTATCTATTCTCCTGCACCTGGGAACAAAAAGCGATCATATGCTCCATGCAACCTTACATTACATATAAGTGATGCTGCTCAGAAAGGTTAAAAACACCAAGACAAAGCATTCAGTTAGGGTTGTCAAACAAAAGGAATAGGAGTTTTATCAGGCCTAGGGTTTCTTCATATGCCCTCTTGGAACCCTAGCAGCATATTCCACTATTTCCCCCCTAAATGCTAACAAAATGCATGGGAAGAACTTGGCTCTCAAATGCTTACTACTGCATATCACACATCAGCTTTTTCATCCCATTCCTGCCAAATTAACACTGCAGCTGTCAATAGTATGGTGAGAGCAGAAGAATGGTCTGCAGTACAGGGGCAGAAGTAGAGAAAGTGTAGCTGCAGTGAAAAAAAATGCTTCAGTTTTTCAAACACCAAGTTAATATTGAATTTATATACTGATAATTTAAATAGAAAATTAAGGCTGTGACCCTGGGTATCTGCTCAATGGGGATTTTTGTCCCTCTAGATTATAAATAAGTAGTGGGCAAAGATACAGTCAGCCCTCCATTTCCATGGATTTTTTATTCATGGATTCCACCATCCATGGCTTGAAAATATTTTTTAAATATATAAACTAAAAAAAAAAAAAACATACACACACACACATTTTATATAGGGGGCACCATTTTACTACACTATTGTATGTAATAGGACTTGAAAATCCACAGATTTTGTATCCATGTTGGATTCTGGAAACAAACCCGAGCTGATAGCAAGGACCCACTTAGTTGTCGTCTAATTATTATTATTATTATTATTTCTAACCCGCCCCTCTGAGCAAGCAATTGGGGCAGGGTACAACATTTAAAAACATATACAGTTAAAAAATTTCAATCTATACAATCCATCATCATCACCACCACCACCACCACCACCACCACCCCATTGTATATAATGGGACTTACAAGATTTTGGTAACCACAGGAATTCCTGAAACTAAACCCTTCAATCCCACCATTGCTGTCAACACCATAAATCCATTCATTCTCAAATAATTTAAGCAGTTGTAGTCTAACACAGTAGTAAAAATAGGGTTCTCATCTGAATTAGTTTTTTACATGCACCTAAAATTCACATCTGAGCCTGAATTTGGAATAGTTTGCCAGTACCCTTAGTTCAAATCTTATGATAATGATGGAAGAAGGAACCCTTCTTACTGTCTGATAGCTTTTTTTGCCACTTGTCAGTTAAGTGCCACACAACACTGTCTCTGACCAGGTTTGTGGCTTAATTCTTAAATTAATTAAGACTCTTAAAAAGTCTCTCTTTTTGACTCTAAAAATGTATTTCACCATTCTTCCAAGTAAATAAATAACAAAAAAATCCCATCTACACGACATATGATGTTCTTCACCTCTGTATTTTGCATTTGGAATGCTTTACATTGTGGCAGGTGATCTGAAGGCTTAATTTGCAAGTCTGATTACCAAAACATGCTTCTTTGCAGAAATCCCACTGTTAAACAATGTGCTGAGAGGAAATGCATATTTTCTTTAACATGAAGTTTGATGATGAATGCATGAAAAGCACTTTGGAAGATGAAAATGGGCAGCTGAGTGGATTGGAACTGAATCACTGCAAACCAGAACAAAATTCAGAGAGAGTCTGGCACATTAGTTGTATAGAGTTTGGAACATAATAGTTCAGACATTTCCAAAATCAGGAGCCCAATTTCTGGAGTTTTTCTAAATGTCTAAATAAAACAATTAGAGCAACCTAAGGTATTCTAAGCAGATTTCTGCATTGTAGCTGCTCCTCAATAAAGCCATACCACTTGCTCTTCCAAAATGACTCAGAACCTGAAAAAGAATGGCTGTTTTGAAATGTCACTTACTGTATATACTCATGTATAAGTCTAGAAATTTCAGTGACTCCTAGTAAAGTCTAGAAAATTGACTCCAAAAACCTGAGTCAACTTATCCATGGGCCAATGCATCTACTGTACTGTACTTTAATTCTTATTTAAAAAGGAACCAACTCCTGCTGAAAGGCAAGAGTGCCATCTCTTCTGGAAGCCCTCACACACCCTTTACATTCTCTCATCCAAGAAGCCTCTAGTATGAGCACAGTTATGCCTGCTGGAATTTTGCAAGTTTTCTGGCACTGTTTTATTTCGCTTCATCCTTTGCATTCTTTGTGACATACACCTAAGTTTTATTTCAAGTCATTTCTAAACCAATAATTTTGGCCCCCAACAGTGCCCTTTCGACTTATAGCCAAGTATATGTAGCATATTCAATAGCTTTTTTGTCATTTGGAGGATTTTTTTTTAAGTAATAACATAGAATATTGGTTACTATCACAAAATATATGCACACACAAATTTATAAAAGACTGCTTAAGTGAACAAAATGAAAACTCTGGTAATAATTCCAGACTCACCATTTCAAAGCATAATTCCATGAGTCAAAGTATATTATTCATAATAGTGCAGCAGGCTTTACCAAAGCAGATCAGCTTTAACCATAGGTATCGAATCAAGTGCTGGCACAACACTTGGAACCACGAGCTAATGACCCTGAAACAAGAATAATATTAAATTAGCCATACAGAGGCACAGAAGTTGTTCAATGACTTCCAGCTTGTTTTTTAATGTCATCTCAGCATACAGCTCTTGCTGCAATTGAATATTGAGTGGCATCCTTCTGTCATGTCAATGTCTGGAATTGTATTTCAGGTCCTGGAATTTTGCTTTCAAGATTATTGATCATGTAATCTTGCTCTGCGACCTGGAACATGTCTGCCAACACATTTCTTTGTGTTACACTGGTTGAAGTTGAAAAGGTAAGTTACTGCCATGAGTTCAGGGAAAAATCACATTGTATGGCTAGTAAAATGTTTTCAAGGGCCTTCATTTTAGCCATTTCCCAACTGTGATCCATTTACATACAGGATTAAATAATTGTTCCATCCCATGAAATACAAAATAAAACACCAAACCAACTGAAGATTTGTCATCAAACTAGCCAGAAAGTATTCCAATCATTTTAGATACCAGTCTGTGCATTTCTGCATAGTACTTTCACTGCTGACATAACACAGGTGGTGGTGGTGGGGAATTACATGATAGGTGTTCTGAAAGTAGTCTAGATTTGAACATACATTTGCTACCATTAAAAATAATCCCACAGTCTTCAAGAAGTGTGTGTTCAAACGACTTCTACCATACTTAAAATATTATGCCTTCCTCTGCCATAAGTCTTCTTTTAATGCTGATCTTTGTTTTATAATAGTTGTCAAGTGCTATAATTAAAGTTGAATTTCAACTTCCATCGTTTAACTCCTTTTTTTCATTTGCTCATAATTAAAAAATCCTCTGTGCTAAAATTGTCAGTGCGTGATCTCATCCCAAAGGTAATTTTTTCTAAAGAGTGGAACCAAATTTAGTTCTACTGTTTTTCAGTAATACACACATTAAAAATTACCCCTTTCCACTTGGTTTCAATTGACAGTTTTGTAATATATCTGAAAGGCAATTTCAGCTAAAGTTCCAGTACTGAGGTTTTTTTTGTACTTTAATGAATACAAAAAGAGGTAAAATCCATTTAGATCGGTTATAGCTATCATTGTTGTGCATACAGAAATTCGCTTGGGATCTTACAGAAATCAAAATTTGCTTAAGTCATTCCCATCATCAGGCTACAATTACTGAAGCATAAGTAGTAGCGTAGTAGTAATTTTTGAATTACAAGCCTTCATCATGACAGTCACTATAATGATGCCCCAAAAGAGAGTCCAAAAATATAGGTACTAGTGTTGATTTAAATATATAGAAAATTCTCAAAATGTTCATCTCTAACAGATGCAAGTCTTTTGCAAACCTAATGCATTTTTCCCACTCTGGATAAAGCCACTCCAAAATATTTGTCATTATAACAGATAGCAACAATACCTTGCTTGTACTGAAATGCTAGTAAGAAAAATGTATTTCTCCTGCAGCTACTGCTGCCAGATCAGATTTCTAAATCTGATGCAGAAAATCAGGAGGCAGTTTGGCACTTGGCAGAACCAGAAAAGAGGGAAAGTGGTCAAAACACACTGCAGAAATAATGCAGTTTGAGACCACTTTAACTGCCTTGGCTCTGTGGTAAGGAATCCTGGAAACTGCAATTTATTGTGGCACCAGAGCAGTCTGACAGAAAAAGCTAAATATCTCGCAAAACTACAGTTTCCAGAATTCCCTAGCATTGAGCCCAGGCAGTCAAAGTGGTGTCAAACTGGATTATTTCTTCAGTGTGTTTTGAGTTGTGGTTGTGAGAGTAGTCACTACTCAGTTCTAGGATGAAATTGCTTTTCTAAATCCATTTCAGTCTAATTTGAGATTGAAACTTGGAGTTGAAACTTACTTGATAGTCCTGTGGAATGACCTGTGCTGGGAGGTGAGGGAGGGGAATGATATCTTATAAGTTCTTTTTGAAGCACCTAGTAGCATTTGGTACCATCCATCATTATATCCTTTCAGATATGTTGTTTGATGTGGGTATTGCAGTGGCTCCACGCCTTCTTGGACAGCTGACTCAAGAACATGGACCTGTGGAATTATTGTTCTGGCCCATGCAGTTGTACTATGGGGTGCCTCTTATCATACATGCACTTTAATATCTGCACCATCAGTGGACAAGTGTGCCCTGTGGCCTACATCCCCATATGGTTATTTATTCACTTACTGAATATACTTATGTATACGTCTAGAAATTTTAGTTTAAAAAATGACCGAAAAAACCTGAGTCAATTTATCCATGGGTCAATATAAGTACTGTATTTTCACTCTCATATAAAAAATGAACCATCCCTTGGAAAGGCAAGAGTGTAATCTGACCTGGAAGCATTGATTCCCCATTACTCTTTCATCTATCCAGCCTTTAGTGTGAGCACAAACAGTTATACCTACTGGAATTCTATAAATTCTTAGGCATTGTTTTCCCTTGCTTCATCCTTTGGATCCTTTGTTAAGTGCCCCTAAATTTTACTTTCAATTTATCCATGGGTCATATCAAAATCTATAATTTGGGGCCCAAAACCTGCCCTCGGATTATACATGAGGTCAACTTATAGTCAAGTATATACAATACTCTATTTTTCTTGCCTATATCTTTTTCTCCTCTCCCCATCCCTCCCTTTCTCTCCCTCCTCCCCCAAAAAAGGTTAGTTGTATTCTTGTGTGCAGTTAGCTATTTCAACTGCAACCTGCATTAGACCTGTGGGACCTCTTTTCCAAAACCAGGATAAAACATTTGGAACGCTCCAGTTTTTAGGCATGTAATACTCAGAGGTGGTTTTGCCAGTACGTTGCTCTATAATATAGCCTCCAGCACCTGTAATGCATTGGAAGGTTCTCATCCAAGTACTACAAGTACCAAGTACCAAGTACTGACACTGCTTAGCTTCCCAGATCAAATGGGATCTGGGTGCCTTTAAGGTATTTAGGCAGATCAGGCTTAATTCATAGAGGATGCCAGCCAGAGTTTGTTTTCTTAATTTGATCACTTTCAGTGTTGTGAATGGGAAGGCACCAAAGTCCAGGGAGGTGACTGAAATGGTTTCCAGACCCTCCAATTGTTTGCCCATTCCTATATTAAAGTCATCATCATCTGAGGTCTTGTTCCAGGTACTTCCAGGCAAAGCTATAAGACACAGGGCATTTTCAGTTATCTACTCACTTGGTACCCAAATCATGGATTTTTCAATGATCAGTGACAAGCTTTTAGTCTGTTTTAGTGTTTTTTATGTGTTTGCATTATTATCTATCAGCTGGTTTTAATTCAGCTTTGCACAGTGTAATGTTTCTGTTCCTTGTTGCTGGTTTTACATTCTGTCATCTCTAGTCACTGTTTTCTTGTTGTGCTTTATGTTTTTGTACTCTGCCCAGAGTATAAAGCCTGTACAGTATAAACACTTTGTACAGGATAATTTAGAAGTTCAATAAATATAGTGGCAGCTATATCCCAGACAAAATTGGCTGCAGGGGAGCCCCTGGCAGCTGTCTGTTTAACCTTAAACATCTGGAACCAAAAGAGTAGCTTCCAGGAACTTGGCTGCCACTTTTTTTCTCTCCAAGCTTTGTGAGAGTAGAGGGACTTCATCATGGCCAATCGTTGTGGGGCTAGAGTTGCACCCAAAAACCTGCAGATGACCTTACATCCCTGGATAAATAGAAGAAGGCATCACTTTCTGGACTGACAACATAACTCTAGAAACAGGAAGTTTATACATGTGTTGCAGATTTAACTTGATTTGGTCTCATAAGATAAAGGGGGGGGGGGAGTCAGAACTTGAAAAAGAAACCAGATATCATTGTCATACAATTCACATTAGACTATCTGCCCCATAACTGTTAAAGCAAATTGTAGCTAGCCATCTGAAAATAAAATAAAATAATATATATACTAATACATATATTGTGAAGATTTGCTCAGGGTTTGGTGCATCTTCACAGAGGATGTTCCAAATGCATTGAAAAATATAGATATTTAAGAACTCAGTGCTGGAGGAAAACAGCTTTTAGGCTATGATAACTTTGAAACATTAAATATTCATAAGTCAAAGTTACCATAAAATGAATATGTTAGGCATGTCATAATACTTGGCCCCCTACAGTATGGGCAAGGTCTGTGTAATTTAAAAGAAACTTCACAGGAGGCCCAGAAGAAACAGAAAAAAACAAGTCTTCTGAACTGCCAGGCAGTTTTTCATACACAAAATATATGCACTTGAAATAATATAAACAAGGGAAAAACACATCAGAAATGGCAATGATGCTCTCTTTCTATGGTTAAATATTTTACACATCAAACGTGGAATGCCCATCCACAGAAACTTTAAAGTAAAATACAAAGATTTCTGTGTATTCTGGACATACCATTCCTGAATCATTTATCAAATTCTAATATCCTAAAGTATAGAAAGTCACCTCCCCTCCCGAAAAGGATATCCATTTGTGATTATTTTGCACTTTTGGGTCATACAAATAAAGACAGTTTGTTTCCCACTTACTTTCATCTCCTGGGGCCATTCGAACATTATCTACCTGCATTGTAGCTACTGCAGCACATGTTATTTGCTTGCCTCCCTGTGGTAATGAGAAGTTTGAAATTTTGTGGAGGGAACAGCCAGTGAAATGGTGCCTCCTGTCTCCAGAACCTGGAGCATTACTGACATGGAAAGGAACTGCATCCTGAGTGCCTTCCACATGATCTTGGATTTTTGATGTCATCATTGTAGAGCTCCAGTCTTTCTGCAAAATCAAGACCAGGAGCAAGACTGCAACACAGACCATGAACTACTAATATCAAAACTTAGATAAAAGCTAGAAAAGAACACTAAACTAACCATCATGCTGAACCACAACCTATTGAACATCCAAGAATAAAGATAATGTAAAAAATAGATTTGCATTACTAAGCCTAATTGACTGGAAGCCAGATGAACTATGGACTGAAGCCAGGAACATTGTCAAAGAGGAATAAAGAGAGACGCTACCTGTAGCCAAAAGGAAATAGAAGAGTCAATGGATGTCTGATGAAACTTTTCAAGTGGCAAAGCACAGACAAGAAGCAAAATAAAAGGATGACAGAAATAGAGACAGAACCCTGAATGCAACTGTTGAATGAGTAGTGCAAAAGATTAAACAGAATTACTATAATAATCAATGCGGATAAATAGAAACTAACAACAAAAAAGAAAGAACAAGAGGTCTATTCCACATGAAAAGTTAACTAATTGACAGGGACAGTGACCCTTGGTACCCACAAGGGTTTGGTTCCAGGGCCTGCCATGGATACCAATATCCATGGATACTCAAGTCCCATTGCATAGACTGTGTTACAAGTGGACAGATTTAACCAAGGAGGCCTTGCCTGGGCAGAGGTGCTCAGGATACGATGTCTTGGAAATGTTTCATTCTTAGGGTCACCATTGATTGAGGTGAACTAACAACAACTAACAATCACAAAGATACTTATGGCACAATTATATGCATAATACTAAGGGGCAGTACAGACTGCCCAAAAGGGGCGGTCTGCAACTGCCCCAAGAAGTGGCAAGATGGGGCCAAGGCTGCCTCACTGGCATCCCCAGAGGCCCCATCCCAGCACTTCTGAACTGCTGCGGGGAAGCGGTGAACTGCCGCTTCCCCATGACCTGAAAGCGGGGTGCAGCTGGTGCCCTGGGCACCTGCTGCACCCTGCTTTCCCTGGCGTTGCCGAGAGCAGAAAGGGTCCTTGGCGTGGCTGTCTAAAGGCCGCACCAATGACCATGCGCAAAAAAAGAACTCCATGGCATCAGCTTATAGTTATCGAGTACATATGGTAGTGATTAATAACTTTTCCTATTGAACATTTGATTGTATTTTAATGTTTACCTGTTGCATATCCCCTCAAGATATCTGCCTATATTCTCTACCAGCTACGTGGTTAAATATGCTTAAATAAGTAACCTCTCCTGGCTTGACCCCTCCCTCAACACCACCAAACCTGATGAAAATGGCATTCACCTGTATCCTGATCAGAATGGACCTCCTGCTCCACATGAAACTGATGCCCAGTAAAGTAGGTTGCCAGAATACAATTGTGGCAATAGTGTCACAATTGTTGCTAAGTAGAGATCTTGAATACAGAAAAGTTATCTAATCCATAGAGACAGTGGCCCCTAGTCCCCACAGAGGTTTGGTTCTAGGGCCTGCCATGGATACCAAAATCCATGGATGCTCAAGTCCCATTGCATACAGTGGCATAGTAAAATGGTGCCCCTTATATAAAATGGCAAAATCAAGCTTTGCTTTTTGAAATATATCTATTTTAAAATGTTTTCAAGCTGTGGATTCTTGAATCTGTGGATAAAAGATCTGTGGATATGGAGTACACTGTAGCCAGCATCAGTTATAGAAAACTTTGTAGTAGTAGTAGTAGGAGGAGGAGGAGGAGGAGGAGGAACCATTCTCCAAAACGTTTGCATCAAAACCAACTGAAACAACTTTACAACATAGCCACTCCAAGAAGCAAACATTGGCCTGATACAGACGGCCCCCCAGGGCTGTCAGTACTGCACAGTTACGGTTAGGGAGGGCACAGCATCTACAGCTTCCCTAACCCTAGTGTGTATGGATGCCGCCATTTTAAAATGGCGCATCCATATGGGTGCACCATCAAAATGTTATGGCACGTGCAGCGTTTAGATAATGCACCTGATGTCATGGCGCTGCGGGAGGGTGCCAATGGTGCCCTTTCTGCGGTGCTAAAAGGAGCTCAAAAACTGAGGTCCTTTTTTGTGCCTGGTCCATGGCGCACCCTTTACACAGTTGTGCCAAGGACCCCGAGGGGAAAGGGGCCGCAGCAGTGGCCCCTTTCTCCCCTTGGAACTCCCATCGGTTGCGGGCTGCCCCTCCTGCTTTCAGGCAGCAGAGAAACGGCAGTTTGCCGCTTCTCTGTGGCCTGGAGAAACGGCGGAATAGGGCCTGTGGTGCTGCTGGTGAGGAAGCCCTGGCCCCATCCTATTGCTTAAAGGAACGGCTGCAGATCGCCCCAAAAGGGCGGTTTGTAAAGCTCCATCAAGACACATTTTAAATCACATTTTAAAGGTTTTCAGATAGTGTGTGGACATCAGATATCTATGGCCCAGCTGTAGATCACAGTGCAGCTACTGTGTGACTATGAGATGGTCCATAGGTTATACACCTTCTGAATGTTTTATACATTCTAAATGTAAATCCTAATAGCATGGAGTGTCAATTACTGCACCCAAAGGTCTGATGCAGTTCTACATGGTGGCTCCAGCATCAGCAGAAAGTTAATCCAGCCTGGTTTTTACTCTGAACTTCAAAGGAGCGTTCCAAGAAGCTGACTCTATTTTGTGAATACCACTCCACTGATATGGAAACCACAAGTCTGATGAACATTTAGAGTTCCATATTTTTACACCCCATTTCTAGATTCTCATAGTGCTTTTCTTTACCAGGTATCCTCATTCTCATAAGTCCCAACTAAAAGCCTTTCCTTCCTTTGAGGCTGAGAGAGTGTGACTTATCCAAGGTCACCCAGTGGGTTTCCATGGCCAAGCAGGGATTTAAGCAAGGATCCAATTCAGTCTGGAGCCTACATCTCAAGCCACTACACCACACTGGTTCTGTATTAGATAATATATATATTTAGCCCTTCTATTTGGCCTAATAAGAGTATACAAATTTTGAGATGTCTCATATATTGTTTTTCTCAGTATTGTGTCATTATTAATATTTAATATGTATAAACTGTCTTCGGAGGGCTTGCCCTAAAAGTGGGGACAGAAACAACATGCATACATAAAATACTACTGTAGCTGTTGCCTGTGATGATGATTTGTCTTCCATGTTATCTGAAAGCCTCTTAAAGCCATAAAAACATGTCAGAAAGCATGACAGCAAATGTTTCATCAATGTATTTAAGACCCACCATTTTCCATGTGATAGCAAACAAGACAATGAGGTGGATTTCTCTGCATACCTACAAGAGGTGAGTGAAGAGGGAAATGATAAAGGAGTCATCCCACAAAATGGGGCAAAGGAGAGAATGGAGAATATTTAAAAACCAAAAAGCCACGAAAACTGCTCCCTTTACTCTGGAAAATACTTGGACTATGGAAGTAAGTAAGAAGTATGATTTTGCTCAGTACATCCAACCTGCTTCAGCCCCTGGCTATAGCCCCATGGGATGAAGGGCAAAGAAAAGCCATGTGTGCCTCAGGCAGTGCAGTGATACAGCCAATCGGAAGGAGCATTAGTAGGACCAATGGCTTCATCAGGTAATGTATGACTCTTTCATGCCCAAGATGGATTTTATTCCACCCACCTTCATTCCATCCATCTAGGTCACATTTGTTCATCTTTTTATCAATCTTCCCCCCATTTTACGTCATTACACGGCTTGGCTTAGAGTGTCTATTTAATAATGAAATTTTCTATTCTATTCTACCAGTGCTATACAATGCTATGCATCAATTGATAAAACAATGCTAACAATACAAAATGAAGCATCAAATAAGATTGTTGTTGTTGTTATGTGCCTTCAACATATTTCCAATTTATGGCTACCCTAGGGCCAACCTATCATGGGAATTTCCTGGCAAGTTTTTTCTTCAGAGGAGATTTGCCCTGCCATCCTCTGAGGCTGACGGTGTGCTTTGCCCAAAGTCACCCAGTGAGTTTCCATGGCCAAGCAGGGATTATGAACCCTTGGCTCCTGGTGTCCTAGTCCAACACTCAAACCACTATACTACATTGCCTCAAATAAGAAACCTGAGTGAAAATGGTCTTCCAAAATTCTTGGGCCACTTTGTGGGCAGCACAATAATGAGACTTGGGTGCAAGGAGCAAGACAGAATTCTTTGACACTTGGGAAGGATGTTTGTTTTTGTTTGTTTGTTTGTTTCCCCTGAAAGCTTCTTACAGAATTTTCTGAGAAATTTAGGGTCAACATATGCTAAAAAATTGTACTGTCAGATCATATTGAAAAATGGGGATAATAGCAGCCAAAACAGGAAGATATTTCTTCCTTGAACAATTATAGAATAAAATTAAAAATATTAAAACCAGAGCCACAACTGAGCTGAAATTCTTCAAGCAAAAACAGTGCGCAGAGGAGTGGGCTGGCAATTAGAACTGTTCTCTAAGAACTTTGAAATAGGTTCCTTTGTAATTGAAGTTTCTGAGCAGTTTGAATCAGCCTCAGGTGTAACAACAGGCTAATCTGGTTACCAAAGCAAAGACAACTATAAGCAGACCATGGATAACCATGATTATTTTTATGCATGATAGGTCACAGCTAGTACCTCAGCATGATGGATGGAAGATACTCCATGCCACAAACACTTTTCCTCCACTGAAAGTATTAAATCTGTAAGAACCTCCAGACTGCACAGTGACCTGATCTGTTACAGGGAGTGCTACCCTGTCCAGAACATTATGAACCACTATTTGTGCATGTAAACAAATTACCACCAACATTGACAGGTCTGAACTTTAGTTTATTGGTCCCCAACTGGACCCTTACTGATCCCATACACCAATTTAGCACATCAAGTCCAACAGCTGTAAATAAAAAATAATGTTGGTATAATTTCTGTATAGTGGTGATTCTCCCACCAAATTTCTACATAATCTTATCCAGAGGTTTCATATATACAGGGGGAAAGGATTTAAACTATCCAGAAAACACAGCATAGATGTCACAAGGCTGGGCAGTTATCTTTTAATACCAACATCAGGAATTGATCTTCCAGTTAATACTCAGAACTACTCGCAGTCTCCACAGCAGCTAGCCTGTCTAGAAGAATTCAATGGTTGACCATGTCTAAACCCACCAAGAGTTGAAGGAGAAAATAAAATGTTGTGCTCACTTGTTCTTGACCAAGTTATTCCTCATTGTAACCAAGGCGGTTTGGGTTAAAACTAGATCTGATCCACGTTTTGATGGACCCAAACAATATATCTATGGTTATAATGCATGTAGCTAATTATGGCTTTGCTTTCAATTACATCAGTACACATGAAGAGGTGGGTTTAAGTCCATGAAAGCTCATGCTGAAATAAATCACTCTAAAACATGCAGGTAGTTTCCTTCTGCCTGCATTTCCCCCCCCCCTTTTTTTTCCCTCCCGATAATCAGACATACCCAGAAGTGTCCTCATTTATGATTTCTCCCTATGCCCCATATTTACTTACATTCCTGCCACAACCCATGGACATGTCTGGTCCCCTTTTCATATTTGTTTATGTTCCTCCAGCAGCCCATGGACATGATGCAGCATTTCACTCTTACCTAATGTGGCAAATAAGGGTGCTTCTGTCCCTATTGAAATGTATGTACCATTGTTCAATGGCAGGGGAAAGAAGAAATGTCGTATCTGGTGACCATCATATGGACAGAGACATAGATGACGTACCAAAATGACATTGCAGGAGCTCTATGGTAGTGCCAACTGGGTGCCAGGTAGAAAAGACTGAACAGATTCATTATCTGAATCACTAAATACACCTGCTAGTTACTATTATTAGGCATGCACACAAGAAAGGCAGATAATCCCTGAGATGCTACAGGTGGCAAATGTGAAAGGAACATCTGGATGTACATTGCTTGTTTACCATGTAATCTGCATGATAAAAGGGTGACTAGTAGCTTTCATGTCATGTGTCTTTGTCCAAACTTCAGTCCAAAGAGCTGCTTAAGGTGCTAAACCTTATCCTCAAAATTAGTTCAGCACCTTAGACAGATGCTTTAAAGTCTGGACTAAAAACCAAAATGGGGTCACCACTGAGTGACACAGAAGCCACCAGATCTCACTAGTGCAACCTGGCATCCAGGAGTGTTTAGTTTCTGCTTGGTTGCAAATAGAAAGACAACAGAAAAATGTAGATATGAAACCACAGCTGAAGCCAACCAGGAAGACAGTGGAGTACCTGATGCAGTGGAGTAGCCTATCCTGATAGGTACTTTCATCGGGGGGGCTGAGAAGGATACAGATTTTGAAATTTTTAGTTATTTTGCTCCCGTATTATGTTTCTTAGCCAGTTTAGTTTGTACATAATTCACTTGTTTCCTTTCTCCAAAATAATATACTATGGGAAGTTTTCAATTGCTGCCATTTATACATTCCTGCTACTTTTTTATAGTTTGCTACTTTGTCAGAATCCTGTCTGCTATGTGGCTAGAAGTTGGATGACCATGCATCATTACAATGTCATAAATAGCAGCAAAATACTTTGTTTAGAAGTAGTCTGATCCCCATCCAGTGTGAGAGTAAGTTGAATATTTGTCGAACTAAGGAAAAGAATCGAACTGGAAAATGTTCCCTTTTTTGTTTACAAACTCAAGTTTCTTTGTCTTTTCAGGAAAGTATATTTTCCAAATTCTGCTCCCTGGTATAATAAATCCCTAACTCATCCCCCCAGTGGGAATAGGGCTGCTCCTAAAACCAAAGTGTTATGTTGATGTTTATCAAACACCAGTGTTAGTTTTTTGCTCCTAAAAGCAAAAAATGTTGCCAGCTGCTGCCTGGGGATTCTGGCAGTTGTAGTCAAAAATGACCTTTTGTAATCTGTGAAAAGGAATGTCTAGGATACTTCCCTATTATGCTCCCAGCCTCCAAGTTCACTTGAGCAAAGGCTTCAGCCAATGCTGTTTCTTCTCTCCTGAAGACAATAATGGGATTGGGGGCCGCTTTAACATAAGCAGAGTAATTATAGTAATTTATTTTATCAAAGTTACTTCATACGATGTCACCATCGCACTAACACGACTGGCACATGGACATTCAGAAATATTATTTTAACACAATATGAGAATGGGAGCAGGCAGTCACTGACAAAGTGACTGGGAACCAAATGCACGGCAAGGATGTAGTGAAGTGAACTTACCATTTAAAAAATTAAAAACACCCCAAATTTAACTTGCGTCAAATTGCAAATCAAGTAAGGTTAAAAATACATCTTAAAAAAAAAAAAAGTTCTCCCGCTACCAACTGCACTAGGCCTGAAGGCTGAAACATCCGTATGTTGACTTTGTTCCCCCAATAATCCGTAGAGGGGGAAAAAGAGATTTTCAATCATTAAACAGTAGGAATCCCTCATCTAGAGCTAAAGGATACGTCCTATTAAGTGAGAACATAAGCCCATTTCTAATTCAGGACAGTTCTGCTATGTATTCTCTAGGACCAATAAAAGCTGCTGATTAACCAATGGACCAATGGATCTCCATGTGCTGTACAGCTGTCACATCAGCTGTTTCCTCAGCCACAATTGGGGTATAATGTTGCTGGGTTTAAGTGCAGGAGAGGGGAATTTTCTTGTGACCATACAAATAATTCATCACAGGCTGTGTTCCTCAAGACTCTTATGGCTGGGGCTGGGGAAAGGAATATCTCATAGTTATAGATCTTAAGTCTGACAGAAACCTGGCTGGCACATACAGTGAAGCTTGATAAAATATTTTAAAATAAGGCAGTATCAAAACAGGGAAGCAGGGGAAGGAAAGGGAAAGAAGGAAGGAGAGAAGGAAGGATTTATTCTTCAACATCATGTTAGGCAACTTATTTCCCATAGCTAAATGTCCTATTAACATAAAAGAAATGTAGCAGATTGTATTAAACAGCCCAATGAACTCATTTCATAGGGAAATGCTCCCCCACCCCACTTCTCTTTCCCTTGCTTTTCCTGAGCTAATTTTAAAAGCTGAGACCAGCTCATCTTATGACAAACAGTCTGAACGAAAAGACTGCAAGCCTTGCATCGTTATGTGGTACGTTGTAGTTTTTATGCATGTACGCTATGTGAACAAGAGGGTTAAAAGTTAAACAGTAGCCTGAGGCAGGCACACTTGCAAGCTGAACAGGTACAAAATAGGCTTTTGTTGCTTCCAAACTATTACTGTATGTCTTTAGCAGAAACTAACATAACAGGCATCTATGTGGGAAAAGAAATGTATTTCCTTAAGGTTGCAGGTATTATGAAATGGAACTGCTTTAATGGCTGAAATGCCCATATGACCTTTAATCCAAAGTCATAAATTTGTCAGTGTCTGGAAGTGGCAGGATATCATTCTTAATGAGGCTAGTTTTTTTTAAGGTCTTTGTATTTCAAGCATCTTAGCTCTGACTAGCAGGGAGTTATGGAAATATTTCCTAGAGCCGTACAGTAAAGAACTGGTACATGTTTATACACACACACACACACACACGAATGAGAGAGAAAACCTTCTGACTAAAGCATGGTTACTATTTGAAATAAAGTAATGAAGAAAGCTCTCACAGCTCAGTTTGTTCTGCATTCCACCAAATGATAAATAACACAAGTCATCGTGTTTATGTATAATGAATTACAATCCAGCTACATTTACCTTAGTAACATTTTACTAGGGTTGTATTTTACTCCCAACTACCAATTATGTCATCATCCTGGCATTTACCTGGACATAATGATACACAGCAAACCCATTCTTGTAACATAATTCATAGCTTAAAAGTGTTTGCAGAGCCAACCAGGATTCTGTATACACATAACGATGTGGAGATTGCTATTAAATTTTACAGATTAAAGTTTAGTAAACCTTAAAGTCTTGGGCTGGTTTGTATGGTATTTATTAATCCTGAAGGAAAAGATGTTGTGCTATTTAAATGTCAGTAACACATAACCCCTATTAAAACACCCCCCTCGACAACCAAAATGCCATTATGTGCATTTGTTACACAATACCACACAAGTTACAATGGTAGATGTATTATTAAATGCCAAAAAGACACGGTGAGTTTATTAGTTTGCATAACGCTGTCACAGAACATCAGATTCACCATCACACTGCATTTTTTTTACAGTCAAGAACAGAGGGCGAGACATGTCACTTGTACTTCACATCTGTTTTATAGCAGAAACCTACCTCCTCAAAACATCTCAAAGCCTTGAGAAGAAATATCTATTGTAACATTATCTTCCATTTATTCAATTTAATTTCAGTTTGAGGAGAGAAGCATATAGATCATTTTATAAGCTTGTAAGGTCATCACATTTAAATTAAAGTGACCTCTCTTAAAGCCTATTAATAACAAGTACTATGCGGAGAGAAATTTAATATGAATGGTTAAAATGCATGGAATTCAGATTTTACTGCCCAACAGCTCAATTAAACAAATTGAATTTTTAAGCAACAAAAGGGAATTGAATCAAACAGGGATGGAGTGGGGTCTGAAATGTGGACATCTATGAATGATGGTCCTAGGGCCCTTCAGCCTTCATTTGTTGCCTCAGCAGTTATAAGGGATTGGGCAGGCTGCAACACAAAAGAATAAAAATGTTCACCATTGAAACACAGGTTTTGGCTCCCAATAAATCATCTGTCACTTCATCACAGCCCAGTAGATAATGAGCAATAAAGTTTTCACACTCGGAGAAGGAGGAAGCAGACACAAGTAACCCAGCTACAGCTGCTGGCTTCCTTTCTCTGTAAACGGCAAAGCACGTTGTATAATAAATTACCACTAGGTTTCAGGGAAAGGATGACCCTGACATCAGTAACATAAGCAATTTAATGTGCTAAATAAGCCTGATCTAATCATGTTTACCTACATAATTAAACGATCAAAAAAAAAAAAATACTTCTCCAGTCCAGCTAGATAGATTTAAAAGAGACAGACAGACTGACAGAAAGAGAGGGGTATTTTTTTTAAAAAATACTGTTGCAAATGGGATTAAAGAGAAGTGTTGGTTTTCAAATTGTCTCAATTTTATAAGCAACAGTTTCGATGTTTTACTGTTTCAAAGGTTGTTATGAAATTTAACCGGTGCTCTTATTTTAGCTTAAAATCATTCCAGTCCAACTCCAAGGAATCCCAGTTGTGGGAAAATAGATTCTGGGTTTTGTAGTCCCAAAGGTAGCTTTGTCATGCTCTGGTCATCGCTGCAACTGAGTAAGGACTCAAATAATTTAGCAGTATTTGGAAAGAATACTTGGTAGGGCAGGTATATTTCAGAGGGAGGTGCTATTAAAACCACTTCCAAGATTTCCTTGCCTGAGAAAGCCCAATGAGATTAATGGGGCTGCCATAAGAAGACAGGCAAAATGAAGGCACACATACACAGACACATCACCTTTTGGGATTTAAATGCACTGTCATCTTGAATTCATTCCCTTTCATTCTACACAGTATAGTAAAACTTATCAGAAAACTTTATTCATATATATATATGGACTGAACAGGTTTCTTTCCTCAGATATAAGATGCTTCTGACAAAAAATGTCTTCTTTTGACAAAAGGAACCATCCTGGCAAAGGAATTCTCCTTTTATTCAAAGAAGTTCCCTTTTCAGAGCAAACCCAATAACTGTTCCTCACAAAATATGAGAGAGGAGAATTCCACAGAAATTGTTTTTCCACAGCATGCAGTGTTAATCTGTGGTTAGGCACCATACTTCTCCAGTTAGAGACCTTTCTGAGATGTTTTAAACGTACAGTGCTCTCTTCCCATCATGAGTCCTATTTGAAGTGGGTATTTTGTGAATATTTGGTATTTGTTGAAGAGATGTCACAAAGATAAGTTGTGGGGTCTGAATTCAGGATTGCCTTTGTGACTCTGAAGTGCCAATCCTTTTCAGCTGACTGGGAGTTTGAAGGAGACTAAGCATTCAAGTTCACATGAAAGACGCTTCAACGGAGGTACTGGAGAGGGCTACGTACAAAGTCTGGTTCATATGCAAAATGTAAAGCTGAATATCAGTTGAAAAGTAATGATGTAGCTGGAAAACACATAAAACATACTCTACATTGATTGATATCATTTTATATCAGCATTTGATGTGACTCACAGTAAAATAGTATCAAACATTCTTGTCATATGCAAATCAACAAATTAATGCTTGCATAATAGGTCAAGGTAGAAAAATATGCAAATAAACGTTTATACGCGATCTACTTTTGTCATTAACTTAAAAACACGATTAAACACATGCAAGCTGCAACCCCATTGCGTTACTGAGCTGTGCATTAGTAGTTGCAAGTACTGATCTCTATTCTGTATGGAGATCTTTTTAAAAATATCCACAGATTCTCTGTGTTGGTAGTTATGTTAATCTCCTTCACTGGCCTTCAACTCTATCATTTACTTAGGAGTATGCCTACTTACTTCCTAGGTTTTACTCCCAAGTAGCTGTGCAATGTGTATATGCCTTTGAATGCAGAATAGTTAACAGTCAAGAGAGCAGAATTTTAAGATTCCAGATCTGTGTCACTGTAATAGAATAAAATTAGTTTCATTTTCTCCAGAAGACATATTAGTATCAATTATATGGGAAAGGCTCCTAAATAGTTAAAAAAAAAAAAGAGGGAGAACAACCTGGCTTTCTTAACGATTAGCATTTAATAGGTCTACACTGAGGTGTATATTGCATTCTTGTTCAATATTAGAGAGAGATTATTTATACCTGCTGCGGTAATGTCATAGAATACACAAGCAGAGTTTGTGTAGCAACAACAGTGGGGGAAAAAATATTTGCAACCAGGGCAGTCTGGTGATATTGCTTGTTAAGGCATGCTATTTGTAAGCAAATTTATATGAAAAGTATGCAATCCCTAATACTAAACTACTCTAGCCTCAGACTGAAGGGTGATTTTACAAACGTCCTGCAGCACTCAATCATTCCTTCATTTTAATGTCTTTATTTTATGATTTTGTTGATGAAATACTACTTACCCGGTGCTCAAAATTCCTTTTAGGCTGCAGGCAGTGGCTAGTTGACATGGCAAGCCATATTTTACAGCTATATATTTCAGCTTTCTCTGTCCAAGTTGGAGGACACAGTAGCCAAGATGGTTTTTCATAGTGGAAATATATTTTCATATTTATTTATTGATTTGACTAATGTATCTATTTTTCAATTCACATGCTTATGTTTCAATCCATTACGGTGATTCATGGTCAAATAATATGTTATTGCAAGTACAAAGAGGAGATAAAGCCACTGTACACTATCTGAAATACCAGGAAAGAAGAATAAAAGAAATCCACTGCCTGCTTAAGGATTAGATTTTTAATGCCCCAAATAAAATTAAAAAATGATAGGATTTGTTCAATGGTAATTATAGAACAGGGTTAAATAGAAGACTCATCAACAGCAACATAAACTAAATTTGTTTTGAAAAGAAACCCATCTATAGCTCTGTCACAGCCACTAAGAATTCAAATTATCATAAAAATCCAAGAGCTTTAATTATATACTTTGGGGGTCTGCAGGACAAGTGATAATGCAGAGTGGGGCTTCTCACCTCTAGGTCACACCTTGGAAGACTGCCCAAATTGGTGGTGGCCAAAAACTGCCGTTACAATAACTAGTAGCTGTTTGGAATCATGCATTAAATGAGTTTCTGGTCTTGTTCCAGTTCTGAGTGGACGAATGCCCACATAAAAAAAGAACCACCATCTGCTGGCTCTCTCCACAGAGTCATAGGTCTAAAGATGGAAGCATCCTATAGATCCCTGGAAGGCAATTTAAAGAAACTGGCAGCAGAATTAGATAGGATCTGTGAATTGGAAGGAGGACGTGGTCACAACATGCCTCCTTCCCATTTCTTTTGGCATAACCCTTTTCACCACTTCTGAATTTCTTTAGCAATTGCCATTATATGCCTTTGCTTTTCTAGTATGATAAGTGTAACTTATGCTTAGAGGTCAATGGCACTGCTTCCATTGATTTTAAAGATTCTATGTTTCCTAATAGAGCAAACATTTGGTTCTTCAGAAGACATAGAGCGTAATAGCTATAAAGCTCTTATGGAGAAATGTCATCTTGTCTGGCAATGTGATAATGTAGTATGACTGTCAGGCACTGTCTCAGCTAGGAAATGAGCTATAGTTAGGGTCTACTTCAAATATTGATGGAAGATGAGAGCTTGGGAGTAACTAGTTACAGTTAATTAGTTACTTGTAGTCAATTCCTTTTCTCACTAATATCATTCCAAGGGGACTTCTGAATGGTGGCCAGGATAACATCATGACATGGTTTCATTTTGAGAAGCATTAATGGGAGAACCAGCTTGGTGTAGTGGTTTGAATGTTGGACCTAGAGTCCAGGATTCAAATCCTTGCTGAGCCAAGGAAAACGATTGGGTGACTTGGGGTAAGTCAAATTTGTCATTCTCAGATAAGGACAATGGCAATCTCTCTGAACAAATCTGGCCAAGAAAACCCTGTGATTGGTCTACTTCCGAGTAGCCAGAAATTAGAAATGAATTGACGGCACACAACAATGGATGCAAGCTACAGGAAAAGAGATTCCACCTAAACATTAGGAGGAACTTCTTGACAGTAATGGTTGATAGACAGGGGAACACACTCCCTCAGAAAGTGGCGGAGTCTCCTTCCTTCGAGATCTTTAAACAGAGGCTGGATGGCCATCTGTCGGGGATGCTTTGATTGAGAGTTCCTCCATGAAGGTTGGACTGGATGGCCCTTGTGGTCTCTTCCAACTCTACAATTATCACACTAGAACAGAATTTAAACAGGAATTAAACAGGAAATGCCCTATGTTAAACATAAAGCAACAGGAAATGCCCTATGTTAAACATAAGGCAGTTCCTGTTTAATTCCTGTTTAAATCCTGTTTGCCCTCTAGTGTGATAAACATCATATGATTCTCTGTCATGACACTGAGGTGTCCAAGATATAGCCCTACGTATAATTTTAAAAAGCCACCTTTTAGACAAAAATTCCAAGGATTCCCCTTTTTGCATGAGAGTTGTAGTCCAAAAAAATAAAATAAAAAATACAAAGAGTAGCTCTGTTCATGGCAAAGAAAGTAGCAATATTTGTAATTCCACCACAACAAGTAAAAGGAACTGCTACGGCTGCTACCTGGCAAGAGGAAAGGGCTCAACATTTCTGAGAGAATCTGCCACCAGTTTCAGGACACTCTTTTTCATGCAACTGCCTCCTTTCAAAGGGGAAAACCTCTATGAAAAGATTTTCAACTTTGTTCTATAATGTGCTGAAAGTATAAACATTCAGTTTGATAGAATAGTGAACTGCCACAGTTCCATTACAATTCAAGCATATGAATACAAAACAAAAACAACAGTTCTTCTCAACAACCTTGAGAACAGTCTGTGGATTTCAGTCTATAGAGGAATAATCTAAGAACAAGCGAAGTGACAGTTTCAAAAGAACAGGTAAATGTATTACATTCACAGAAGCTTACTGTTCAAGATGTGGAAAATCACAGCACATCTGTGCTCTGTACTGGTCAGGTTGCCACCAGAAGAACGCTAGGTCCCGTGATCATTGTACTTCAACATGTAGATAAATTGGATAGGAGTCAGAGGAGGGCAAACATGATAAAGGGCTTAGGAAAAGGATGTTATACCAAAAAAGATTACAGTCAGGAGGCTGTTTAGCCTAGAGAAAAGAAGATTAAGGGAGGACTTGATAACAATCTTCAAATATTTAAAAGGCTGCTACAGAGAAGATGGAGAGGGGGTGTTCTCTGCTGTCACTTGCAACAGGGCACATGTCAACATAGGAGTATTTCAGCCATGGGCAACTGTCTAATACAAACCTATCTGAGAAATAGTAGCATAGAGAAGAGCCCTTCTCTTCCAGGCATGAAGCAAAGAAGTGTACTACTTCTGGTCATGGGCAATTGAGTGAAGAAAGCAGCCGGTTTTGATGTTGAGAGGAAGAAAGAAGGGAGATGGGTCACAGACAATATATTCTGATGCCAGCAGGAAGGGGTGAACAATAGGCCAATAAGTCTAAGGTTAATTCTGAGATATGGAAGGATGAGCAGTTAACAGCCAGTCACAGGCATGAACATACTGTGGATTAAGCTTACCAGTCCAGTAGAATCAATTGTTAAATGGCAAGTTAACACACAAATAAATCCAAATGATTCAATAGATCTACTCTAGTTGGTGAATTAGTAATAGGGTTCAGATCCCCTTACACACAGTAATCGTTTTAACTGGCTTTAATTTTTTGGTTTTTGGTTTGTTTGTTTGTTTGTTTGGGGGGACAAAGAATTTAATGTATGTTTAGTCTTTTACATTATTGTTATCGTTATTTATTGCCTTAAATTGAATTTATAGATTGCCCCCTTGAGACTTTAGGAATATAGGGCAGAATAGATATAGTTGAATAAAATAAAATAAGTAATGTCAACTTCACACAATATTTTACTACCTGAAGGAAAGGATAAGATGGCACCCACCTTCTCTCTGCTGAAGTCAGCTAGACAACGTTGTTCACTACCCCAGAGGCAGCAGGAACCCTGGAGCCCAGGACCAGTGAATAACTGGAGGTAACAGCTGTGTTCCTCAAACATCTGCTGTCTAAAAATGGTTACCTCATTCTGGAAGGATGGAGATTGGTTGAGGGAGGCAGCCCCTTCAAGCACAAGTGCAAAATTAATTTTGTGTTATTGACTATGCTGGCTGGGGGATTGTAGAAACTGTAGTCCATAAAGTAACTTTTCCAAGCTCGAATTAGACATTTGAGAAACACAATGTGAATTTCAACTATTCACATTTGCAGCATGCCTTCTTCCTCCTGTAATCTAATATTATATAAGTCTACGTAAACAAAAGTCTCTTTATCCCATGTTCTGATTATCTGCACATTAGACAGCCTCAAGCACTTGGTGTAAATTCAAGTGTGCCACAGGTTTCTTTTCTTTCCACCTCTCTCCCCACCCTCTGCCATATAATACACATGCTCACACATATATATGGTGGCATAATAAAGTTAGCACCAAATAAGGGCTTAAACAGTCACAATATTTTATACTGATTATCAGAGCAGTCATTATTATAACTGAGCAATGAAATAAACACCTCTCCTAATTACAGGAATTGCTTGAGACTCACCAGGCACTGACAGACATCACCCTTACAATAAAGTTTGGTTTACAGCATAGTGCGTGTGGTGGGGATGAAAACAGAGAATATGAATAATGGCACAATGGTACTGTGTATATTTTAATTAGCTAAAGGTAACCAAATGAGATTTGCCACTATTATATTGAGGTCAGTTCTCCACATGGCTTCAAGCACAGCACATTAAGACAGGCAAGGTGATGCCAAACTGGGGGTTTAAAACTAATCAACGTAATTAAACATAAAGTAAGAGCATGTGTTAAAAGCTACACCCGCTTTACTGATCACCCTATTTGCATTAGTCTTGTACTGTAAATATTAGCACCAAAGAAGTGCTAATTAAATTGTTCCCTTACAAACAGAGCAAAAAAAAAGTCTAATCTAATTTGATGCATTTACAATAGCGATACCACATCTGATTCTGTTGAAACTCAAGTCATTCCAAAGGAATATTGCAATTATTTTACCTAGTCTAATTTGTACCAATGTGCTAACATACTGACAATAAGTATGCAGGTAAAGAAATGCTAAAGTTGACCAAAAAGCCATGTAAAAAGCAGTATAAATGAAGATAGAGATTTTGGTGGGAGGAGAAGGTGGAAAGCACACAGTTATTTTCCCTTGACTTTATGCACAAAAGATGGAATAGAAAATGATGTAGGCTAGGAGCTTGTATCTGTATATACCCTCATCTAACAATCTCTAGCACTTTACAAGGTTTCAGTTGGTTCTGGCACATTCGGCTGATATAGTCAAGGGGGCATGCAGAGTGACTCTGATCTCTCTCTTGAACAGGAATAGTTATCCCGCTGTCCATTTTCTGTGTAATACCTTTTCCCCAATCTGTATTGATTTCCATTAGTCAACATGAAATCTCTCCTTTCAACCATTCTGTTAAAATTATGAGACTTCTGCCTACTTTAGACTACACCATCCTAAATAACTGGGATACCGTAAGTAAATCATGCCACTTCTGTGTTCATAAACTAATCAATCTGCTTCTTTCAGCCCAAAGCTATCTCATATTGGCTTATGGTAGAAACATGCCCTACAAGGAGAGACTTGAGGAGCTGGGTATGTTTAGCCTGGAGAAGAGAAGGTTAAGAGGTGATATGATAGCCCTGTCTAATATTTGAAAGGGTGTCATATTGAGGATGGAGCAAGCTTGTTTGTTGCAGTTCCAGAGAACGGGAGCCAAAGTGATGGATTCAAACTACAGGAAAAGAGATTCCAAGGATGTAAAGTCTTACAAAATGTGTTTGCTTCCAACATATCCTGCATGACCCCATGTTTTTCCTTTCAGGCCAAAACCCAGAGAAATACCTGACATCAGTATCCTTGCAAGAAAGTCTCAAGTTGAGTCTCAAGTTTGGGAGCCAACTTTAATAGAAAAAAGGAGGTAATGGTGGTGTGGGGGATGCCTTTCAATAACTAAAAAAAAAAAAAAATCAAGATGACACTCACAAAGTTAGAAGGGAACTCTGAGAAAGGAACAGCAAATGTGTTAGCCAATGGATTTGAAGTGGAAGGATCCTTTTAAAGCTTTCCAAAAGGTTTAGAAGTCTCCTCCAATGTGCAGCAGGTACAGGCTGCTGAGTGGACCTCAACCTTTGCTTAAAGCCCATTGCCTAATGCAGACCTGCACAACTTGGCAGTAGATAGGGGCCAAAATTAAACTAGGCTAAACTTCTTTGGGCTCTATATCAATTTTAATTGAATATTAATTAAACATTAGTTAATTATTTTTAATTAATAACAATATTATTAATGTTAATTCTGACATCCTCCTCCTCTTCCTGGCCCGCTCCTTGGGAGAAAGCTGAGCAGTGGAGGAGCCTTGCAGGGTGAATGTTTGTCCTTCCTTCTCTGCATTGCCTCCTCTCATCAGGAGGAGGCCAATAGTAATAGTAATAGTAATAATATTTATTTTTATCCCACCTCTCTGTGCAACACAACCAGGGCTGTGCAACACAAGTGCTGGTGGAGCCTTGAAGTCATTCCACATCCTCACTGGCCACCCAAAATCCTGTGGGGGGCCACATGTGCCCCCAGGCCATATGTTGTGGAGGCCTGGCCTAAGGTATTTGCTGTTTCTGGGTGAACTTAGATCAGCAAGTCAGTCACTAAAAATATGCAAGTCTGAAATCAAGTTGAGTCAAAGCATTATTTATTGGTAAATCGTGTCCAAGTTGAGTCCTTGAAGCAACTTGAGTCTAAATCAAGTCAGAGTCCATTGCCTCAAGTCTATATCACTGGTCGAGACAGAGTGAGACTCTTACACAAATCTCCTGAACAAATATTAGCCACAATATATAGATGGCCAGAAGGCCTAATCATATATAGGCTGCTGATGCTACTACTACTAACAGAAACATACTAATTTTTGGTCTAATGTGAACAGCAGAAATAATGTAATTTGAAACTATTTTAACTGCCATGCCTGAATGCTATCAAGTTCTAGGAACTGTAATTTTGTGAGATATTTAGCCTTCTTAGTGAGAGAGCTCTGGTGCCACAACAAACTACAAATCCCAGAATTCCATAGTACTAAACCATGGCAGTCAAAGTGGTGTCAAATAGCACTATTTCTGAACTGCAGATTAGACCTTAGAGTTCCCAAAGTGGTGGGTAATAGACACACAGTAATTTCTTACTGGAAAATGCAACTTAGAAATTAGTTTAACTGGTATGACATCTACTAGTTTTCTCTAGGAGTAGATGAGTGTTGAGGCTTAAAAGCCACGCAACACTTGCATATCAAATTTTCTCCTCATTGCTACTCACTTCCAAGACTTCTCTCCCTACTTGCAAACCCAAAGGAGCACAGCAATTCCCTGAGACTTCAGGTGGTGCCTGGAAACCCCAGCAAGTCTACTGGAGCAGCTGTATCCAATTTATGTTGGATATCTGTTATATGTAATTGAAATGTCTCTGTGTGTGTGTGTGTAGGGGGGAATCAGCTTTCTGCTTCCATCTTCATACTATCACCACTCTTTGAGACTTCAGCTCTCTTTTTCATCTGTTTTTAGTGCTGCTCCCTCCTTTTCCCCTGCAATCTCACATCAGCCATATCCACCTTGATCTATTTTCCCTTCATCTTACATGGTGGTGTTTCAGCTGAGCCATATTGGAGCTAGATTTAGTATCATGTAATCTTGGATAGAAATGAGAAATCTAACCCAGGGAGCCATGAACTTCATGCCAAATCTAGTGAGATTTTCCAAGAATGTTTCATTTGATACTCTCTGCAGTGAAGGAGTTAAATGAAAGGCAGAGAGTCCAGAACTCCTGAATAAATGAGCTCAGTGACTAGCCAGAGACTTAGCCTGTCTCAGTACAATGCTGGCAAATGCTGGCATTGAAAAGACCCCCAAATGAGCAAAAAGTCTTCCACTCCATCATGAAGAGCTGTTCTCTGGAGTGAGTACCAATGGGGACATGTTTAAAACACTTACCATATGTGGTTAAGAAAGGCCTAATTTGTCCATTTTGAAATTTTGCCTTCCTTGTGAAAAGGATAGTTAATTTAAAGTAATTTGTTTTGCAGGTGAGGCTTTATTCAGAGTGGTTAATACATCACCCTTGGTTGCCTGAACAATTAGAAATTGTCACCAAAGAAAAATGTCGCAGTTCATGTAAATAACTATTTACCTAAAGGAAATGTGAATCCACAAGAGTCAGCATACTTTAATGAGGCATGACAACAGAGAGAGGAAAAGCCAGCAGTATGCTGCATCTGCTAAAGCTGACATCACTTATGGTAGAAATTGGCCAAAACAACTATTATTTGTTTTGTTTTTTCTTGTCAGAAATAATGCAGCTTGAAATTTTCAACAGGCAACATGCGTCCAGGCCATTTGTTACTTCTAATGGCCTAATTGTTCTCCTGGCAGAAATAAAAAATTAGGGCACTTATGTCATTTACCTAAATTTCTAATTAATGCAATGCCAATAGAGAAACTAGAGCAAAAGAAGAAGAAGAAGAAAGGTTGGACGGGGAAAAAATTCTGTGCTAGTTTAAATGTCATTTGTCTTTGTTAACTTTATATTGTCTCTTTTTCTTCCATCCAGATACACTGGTTGTTTGCTGCAATGAATCCATTTTTGTCTTGTTTTTAAGCAGGATAAATATATTTTCATCTGCTGGCTTCCCTTAGCTGCTGTATATTCTATGAGGACTTAACTTGACAGGCCCCAGTACTGTTCCCAGTACTGAACCCAACAGACCTGACTAGAAGTCTATCATGGGCGGGGGGGGGGGAAGACATCATCAAAACTTTCCGGAATAACATACATACTTCACAAGTGAGAACACTTTTAACTGTCATAGCACAGTTAAGGAATCATGGGATGTGTAGTTTAGTAAGGTACTTATAATTCTGAGAGAAAGAGCTTTAATCTGTCAGAAATAGCTTTAATGCTGTAGATCATAATAAGGAGCAGCATCTGTAGCAGGAAATTCTGGGGATCTCACAAATATACTAAACTTGGGATATCATAGGAGAAAAAACCATGACAGTTAAAGTAGTATCATTTACTTCCAATCTTCCTCTACTCTCATTTCCACTGCTTCTTTTAACCTCATTTAAACTGTTGTAGAAGTAGTCTATAAAAGTAGGGGACAGCCAGTATTTAGGAAAATAAAATAAACCAAGGCCAGTTTCTAGCTGAATGTATCTACTTAAAGCAGAGAGAGATTCAGAAATTCTTAGCTATAGACAGCAAAGGGTCACCTTCTGTTTTTATAGAAAGACCAAAACTGGGAAATGAAAAACATGACCACCTGCATATAGTTCCAAAGAAAACCAGTGTGGTTTGAATGTCAAACCAATACTCCAGGAGACCAGCATTTGAATCCCCACCTAGCCAAGGAAACCCAGTGGATGTACTGGTAAACCCTACTCTGTCAGCCTCAGAGGAAGACAATAACAAACTTGATTGAACAAATCTTATCAAGAAAATCCTAGGATACAGTTGCCATAAGTTTATACCAAAAACAAACAAAAAAAGGATTTCTAAGGAGATAAGGGTAGACCTCAGTAATGGGTCTTACCTTCACTGCAAAGAAAAATTCTGAATAAATCAATTCTAGTGTCGGAGGACACTGGAGGACACTGGAGGGGTGGAGCGCTGGTGGGAGCGGCGCTCCTTAAAGCCGGCCTGCCGGACTTCCCCTCCAGCAAGTGCCAGCGCCGGAACATGCCTCCCCGCCCATGGAGGACCTCGGAGGACACTGGAGGGGCGGAGCGCCGGTGGGAGTGGCACTCCTTAAAGATGGCTCACTGTAAACATGCTCCGTTTCGTCCTGCCCATCATGGAGAAGAAGGGGTTGATATTGTTTTGTATCTGTATTGTAACTGATTGATTTTATGCATATTGTAGCTGTACTGTAGCTGTAGTTGATTATGCTTATATTGTGAAATGTTTCATTGATATTGCACTGTATGAGTTTAAATTGATGTTAATATGCTAGGTGATACTATGAACTATCTTGTTGATATTGCATCTTTGTTGATAATGTATTATGTTTTTATATTGCATTGAATTATTGATATTGTATTGCGTATATTCTATTTGTTGTAATCCCGCCTTGATCTGATAGAAAGGCGGGACATAGAAATAAATTTATTATTATTATTATTATTATTAATAATAATAATAATAATATAACAATGTGAACAGGAAAAACATGAAGAGGGACAGGCAATGGAAATTTCTACAGTGGCTCTACAGTGGAGGGATAACATACAAATACAATATGCATGCCATCCTCCACCATTCATTTGATTCATCCCAGAGTAGAAAAGCTGTCTTCATTCCTTGCTGACCACAAGAACATCTCATGCAAAGTCCAACTTTCTATTGTTGTTGGGAGCAGAGGAAATAGATATTCAACAGCAGCAATGCTAGAATCAAGTAGGAGACAAGAGATTGCATTACACATTGCATATCTATAAGAATTATGAGCCATTCTTTTAGAAAGAGAGGATGCAATCTCATTTGCCTTCAGTTTGGTAATTCACTATGGACTCTTTCATACAAGGCTAAATTGGAAGTATAATTTAAGGTCAATTCGAATGCAATCATGGGTTTTATGTTATTGCAAATTAACTCTTCACATGCAAATTCGGGCAAGAGGGAAGCCAATTCGAATGCAATCATGGGTTTTACCTTATTGCGAATTAAAGCTTCGCATGCAAATTCGGGCAGGAGGGGGTTAATTTCGGGTAATGGGAAGTAATTCCAAATGGAGCAGGGGTTCATGTAAATTCGCTAAACAAGCGAATTTACATAAATCCGCATTGGCTCCATTCGGAGTTGGGAGAAATTCCTCCCCATTTGAAAGAGTCCCGAGTCACGATAAAAACATGGCTTCCATAGGAAGAGGAAGGAGTACATAGTTGCATCAGGGTTACAAACTTACCACTTCTTCATGTGCTCAGAGGCCACAACATTCATAATTTGCCTATTATATTCAAAGGTTAGGTTTGTATGACTACCATTTTCACAGATTGATTATATTTCTTATGCACAACCAGACCTTCATACATTCTTTTATTGTGCAATGCAGTAAGCAACCACAATTATTGGAGAACATTCGCCAAAATCTCACATCTGACCATAAGCAAGTTCATTCAATAGAAATAATCACCCCAAAGCAAAATGGGTACAATCCATGGTTGCAATGCTTTTAACTATGTAGTCAAGTATTCTGAAAAGCAAGTGTCACATATTGTCTAGCCCTGAAGCTCTCATAGTATTATGGTCTATTGTGATAAAGGATTAGTATCAACTGAACATGCTACTAGTCCAGCCTCTGAACACATTGGCCCTGTTCATAGATTGGGTGTATCTAATATGGTCAGCAACAGGAGAGTGCTGAATGTTTTTTGAGAGATGAAGACTACACTTTATGAATCTGTATCTGCAAACTGGCTCTGCATGTGATTCTTACTCAGTCTGCATGAGGACTGATACTGGAAGACTGGTTAGTGGTTAAGTTGAGTTATCATAGTGACCTGTACAGCACTCTAGGGGCTTATCTACATGGGCCAAATAAAATGGTCTCACCCCATTCTTATGGTGATCAGTCTTCACAACACAGGGCCAAATCTTTAATTTGAGTGCAGGCTATCTTCATGACTTAAGGACAGTTCTGCACAAAATTCACCCTATACCTCCTTTTAAATGGTTTTTAAAAACTTACCTTTTGCTCAGGGTTTTGCAGGAAAATCTGAAGCACTCCATAATAATACCAAGCGTCTGTCTACATACACATCCCCCTGTGTCACTGGGCATCTGGATTGCTGGCATGAGTCACTCCCTCCAAGGACACAACTAGGCACCCAGCCATATGATCAATGCTGGGCACCTTGTTTCTAACCTTTGGGGAGTGACTCACACCACTGGCAGTGGTGCTGAGTGACGCAGTGGGGACATATGTGTCTGGCATTGCAATGCAGTGAGGAGGTAACAGGAGGAATCTACAGCAGCTCCAGGGGCAAAATACTCCAGGAGCAGCTAAGTATTCTAGCCGGTGTAGATAAGCCCTCTATACTGAGAAATCTACACAATTTAGTTTATTGGCCTATTGTAGCAAACAAAGCAGGTGGGCCTTTTGCATAACTAATTGGTACTAAGAAATTATAAATAACTTTGCAGCTGTTTACCATATCAAGTCAAGAGTAGAGTGTTTCTTTTTTAGTAGCCCCTGAGTGTTAAGTCAGTCCCTCTCACTCACTCGCTGATCATTCTGAGGCCCTACTCGTCAGAGATGATGATTTATCACTGAAAGAGCTCTGGGAGGCCTGATGGTTTCTAGAAAATATGGGTAAAGACTTTATAAGCATCCAGCAGAAAGTCACCCCTGGGCAGTCAGTCTAAGGGATGTTGGGCCTCAGGGGCAACATGTTGTGTAATTGGGGGGTCCAAATACATCACAGCCTTTAAGGAATTTCAGATTCATTAGCTGACAGGCATGCACAAGTTTTTTTGTTTTGTTTTGTTTTGTTTTGTTGTTTCTGAATTCTGAAAGTGGCTTAATCTTATTTTGGTAACCTGAGAAACTAGTTTGGCTGGGACCTAAAAGGACTAGGCCTTCATAAGTGCAACATAGGCATAAGCCTGAAATGGTAAGCTCCACATGTTACTCTCCAATATCTAGTTCACACAAGTGATGCTTCAACCTGACCCAAAACTTGAATTAAAAAGAAAGATGGCAAAACAACTGTAGCTCCTTCTGGCTTTTATAATATGGGAAAATAAAAATGCCAGTCAATGAAGATATTCACACCAGTGCTTACCATGTGTTAAACACTGGTAAAGCACTGGTAAAACGTCCTTGAAAGGGTGTGAAAGCCGATCGCACTTCTGAAGCGTCAGTGAAGCATCCCCTTGCCACTACTGTCTTTGAATTATTTGCGGAGCAGCCATTTCCTATTAATGCAAAGTTCTTGTTAATTGGCTCCACTCATAGCTGAGCATTTACACATCTCCAGTACAATTTACGTTAGCATCACCAGACAATAAGAGAAAGCAGGCTCCATTAGCACTGATTCCATCAGAGGTCCATTAGCAGCTGCTGTTGTTGTCTGCCCTTCAAGTCATTTCTGACATATGGTGACCCTAAGGTGAACCTCTCCCAGAGTTTTCTTGATAAGATTTGTTCAAAGGGCATTTTCTATTGCTTTCCTCAGAGGCTGAGAGAATATGACTTACCAAACACCACCCAATTGGTTTCCATGGCTGAGCGGGTATTTGGACCCTGATCTCCAGAGTTGTAGGCCATCACTCAAACCACTACACCACATTGGCTCTGTATTAACAGCTGAATAAATTATGGAAGTGAAAATATGTTGATTTGTATTAAAACCTTTAAGCTGACCTGACAAATAATCAGAAAAAAATTGACAAAGGAAAATTACAAAGTATTGTTTTTTGTTTTTGTTTCATGGTAAGCAGGGATGGGAAAATGATAGACTATATAGAAATTAGAATGCTTAATCAATATAGAAATTAGAATGCTTAATTAAATATGAAGGATGTATCTATAATTGAATGCACTATGTAAACAGAGCAAATAAATAAATAAATAAAGCTGAATAAGCCATAATACTAGTCCCCCAATCTGAGGTGCTATACCAGGGGCATATCCAAGATAATATTTATGAGCCACATTATTGATCAACTTTTTTTTAATAATTGTAACACTGGCATGTCTTTTGTCCCCTAACATTCCTATGATAATCAAACATGTTATTTATTTATTTTTATATTTATTCATTTGTTGCATCTGTATGCCTCTTTTCTCCTGGTGTGGTAACTTAGGCAGCTCACACATAATAAAACTACTAGCATACTAGCTATAAGTTAGTAGTCAGTAGATTATTATTAGTAGTTCTTATGAGCTTCTGACAAAAAGAAGAATGGATTAGTAAGAAGGAGCTCTGAAAACAGATTGTTTGATTTCAGCATTTGCCAGTTGGAGCTGTTTTGTAGCTCTTTAGTAATTTTACCTACTTAGTAACTGTACTTACCCACATCCCAATAATAATAATTTTAAAAAGAGCATCACATGGATCAATATTTTTAATACCTGAAAGTATAATTCAAAAAAAATGGTTTCCATATTCTAACACCTGAAGTTCACATTTCCTTTGCGTGCAGAATGCCACAGAGCATTACTGCATACAGATTTAGCTAACAGTCAGCCTTGAAGCTGATGATTCTCTGAAACATTTTTTAAATGCATGGTATAATATCTGTCTTTCTTGTGGAGAAGTTATTGAAGAAACTGTTGGTGACCTATACCATAAAGATACTTCTGAGTGGATCTTTGACTTGATTCAGCAAGTTAATCTGAACTACAGTAATGCCATTATAATACAGGTATCCAGTGATGCATGAAAACTGAAATTTCAAGGGGATTTTAAAAAGGCTTAGTTATTCGGAACTAGAGTCTGCCCAAGGCACCAATGGGATATTAAAGCAAGCTCTTCTGGGAATGGGAAGTTGTAAGCAGATACTGATAATAGAAAAGTAAAAGCAATAAGAACAGGCTTGGTTCATGTCACGATCCCATAAAATCCCGAATGAATGGGAATTGCAGGAATCCTACTATTTTTCTGTATGAAATAGTGGAAAATATTAATATAAAACATTGTGATAGGTAAAAGTAATGTTTGAAAGTTAATTTCCATCAGGATTACATATGATTTTTAAAAACTTGGGCATTGTAAATATTTTATATTTGATTAATTTGGAGAAAAGAAAAAAAACCCTATTTGGTTCTAAATCATGAACTGTCATTAGCCCTATGCAAGTGTCCATCCAGACACACAAAAGCACAAACTGCAGGAGGCATGCGGCTATAAACTCAGACTCTACTGGCAATGTCCCCATGTGTACCAATTGCTTCCTCTACTCTGAGTTTTCATGCACCACCATGTGTTTTCTACTATCAATTCTTGTGCTACTCATCATGGCCTCCTTTGTCAATCTGCATAGGCCAAAACACCCTTCCACTCTCAACTTCCATACTTTATTACATCATCTCCAGTCTCAGCCTTTGTGCACTGAACCACCCTTCCGCTCCTCCATCGCACCTTCTTCTCTCAGGGTTGTTGCATTCACTTTGAAGGACTGGAGAAACAATGTAAACAAAACAAGTTGGTAGCTTCCCTTCTTCACCATGGGAGGGCTTTAAAGTGTGTTCAGCTGGCTGTGTTTAAAATTCCCTTCCAAATCTTCACAATAAATGTATGAAGGTTTCTGATAGGACTGGAAGCAGAGCTTGTATGGACAACCCCTGTGCTTTTTCTACTCTGAAGAGGGCTATTGATTGAGTGGGTTAGAGAGGCTACACACAAATACACATTGGATTAATCGAAAGAACACATCTACGATCCAAGCCAGCCCTATGTATGGAAATGTCATGCTAGCTGTCCTTCCAAAAAAAAAGGATGACTATATAAATGGAACCTACAGGAATGAAATCTTATGTGTATAGATTAAAACCACACCAGTAACTCCTGTATTTTATCTGGAGAATAAATCCCCATGATTATGGCCTACGATCATAGGATTGCTGATCTTGGAATATTGTTTATGAGATGGCTGGCCTTTCTCTATTTTGATGCCATGTACCAGGCATTTAAATCCTTTGTATATACCTACCGTATATACTCGACTATAAGTCGAGAAATTTATGCCCCAAAATTGCCCCTAAAATCTTGGGGTAGACTTATAGAAGGGTCAACTGAGTAGCAGTGCTAAGTAGGGTCCCAAAGCAAGCCAGCCTGAGTCGCCCCAATCTCCCTTGGGCCCCCGTGCCTTCCCCCTCCGCTCCGTTTCCAACTTCCAAGCCTTGGCTTCCTAGCAGAAAAACTCCCCATTTAAAAGCACTTTCCTCTCTTAGCTCCGTTTGGCAAGCCTTTCCCTCACAGAGGACAAATTCCCCATCTAAAAACACTTACTTCTCTCTTGGTCCGTTTGCCTTCTCCAGGAAAAAACAAACAAACTCTCCATGCAAATCCACTTGCTTTTTTGCAAGACCTGCCTTCCCCAGGAAAAGCCTCTCCACTTAAGTCTACTTGTTGTTGCTGCTGTTTTTTTGCAAGCCTTTTACTTCCCATCCTAGGAAAAGCCCCTCCACTTAAATCCACTTGTTGTTGTTGTTGTTGTTGTTACTGTTTTTTTGCAAGCCTTACTTCCCATCCCAGGAAAAGCCCCACCATTTAAATCCAACTCTTGTTGTTGTTGTTGCTGCTGCTGCTGGGTTTTTTGCAAGCCTTACTTCCCATCCCCAGGAAAAGCCCCTCCACTTAAATCCACTTCTTGTTGTTGTTGCTGCTGCTGTTTTTTGCAAGCCTTTTACTTCCCATCCCCAGGAAAAGCCCCTCCACTTAAATCCACTTCTTCTTGTTGTTGCTGTTTTTTTGCAAGCCTTACTTCCCATCCCCAGGAAAAGCCTCTTCACTTAAATCCACTTCTTGTTGTTGTTGTTGCTGCTGCTGGTTTTTTTGCAAGCCTTACTTCCCATCCCCAGGAAAATCCTCTTCACTTAAATCCACTTGTTGTTGTTGTTGTGGTTGCTGCTGCTGCTGCTGTTTTTTGCAAGCCTTACTTCCCATCCCCAGGAAAAGCCCCTCCACTTAAATCCACTTCTTCTTGTTGTTGTTGTTGCTGTTTTTTTGCAAGCCTTACTTCCCATCCCCAGGAAAAGCCTCTTCACTTAAATCCACTTCTTGTTGTTGTTGCTTCTGCTGCTGGTTTTTTTGCAAGCCTTACTTCCCATCCCAGGAAAATCCTCTTCACTTAAATCCACTTGTTGTTGTTGTTGTGGTTGCTGCTGCTGCTATTTTTTGCAAGCCTTATTTCCCATCCCCAGGAAAAGCCCCTCCACTTAAATCCACTTCTTGTTGTTGTTTGCAACACCTGGTTTCCAATCCCCAGGAAAAGCCCCTCCATTTAAATCCCCTTGTTGTTGTTTTTTGCAAGACCTGACTTCCCATCCCCAGGAAAAGCCCCTCCATTTAAATCTCCTTGTTGTTGTTGTTTTTGCAAGACCTGACTTCCCATCCCCAGGAAAAGCCTCTCCACTTAAATCCACTTGTTGTTGTTGTTTTTGCAAGACCTAACTTCCCATCCCCAGGAAAACCTCTCCATTTAAATCCACTTGTTTATTGCAAGACCTAATCCATTTGCTTCCTTTCTCAATCCAATGTTTTAAATCGGTTGGGAGAGGTACAGAGAAGGAAGGACGTAAGTGGTATTTCCCCCCTTTCCATCCTTCCTTATAGAAGTTTTACCCTCGACTTATCCACGGGTCATATCAAAATCCAGGATTTTGACCCTGAAACCTTCCCTCGACTTATACATGAGGTCGACTTATACATGAGTATATACGGTATGCTGTTTGGTACTTCTTTCAGTTCTTCTGGTTGCTTTATACTGTTTTTAGACTGCTATGTTGCTATTATATTGTTATCTGGTGGTTTGCATTGTTTTCACCACATGAAGTTACATTTTTATTACATGCATCCTTGTTTTAGATCTCTTTTATCAAACAGACTGTTCCATGCAATACATTTAAGTGCAAGGATGAAAGAGGAAGATAACATTTAATCCATTTGCCCATTCTTGCCATTTTGTTTCAGCACATTTTCAAATGGAATGAGCCACTGGTCCTAATGAAGTAGATGAGGGAGGGATGTTGTTTCTCCTGATGTTAATGGAAGATGTGATAAAGTTGTTTTGGACAACTGTAGGGAATAATAAATATAAAGGGACCAACCAACAACAATGACTCTCTCTCTCTCTCTCTCTCTCTCTCTCTCTCTCTGTGTGTCTCCCTACCAGGGAACAGTTTGTAGCAAACAGTCTGTGATATGAAAATGTATTTAATGCAATTAATAATTTAAGAAGTGAGAGCATGTGCTCTTGGAGAGTTAAATGCTTGTCAGAGTGATAGATGCATGCTTCACCACCAATACATTTCGTATGAAGAGCAGAGGGATTTTGCAAACTTGTGTTGACCTTGGGTTGCGGTATATAGGAGGCAGATTGCAAAGGCAGGCCGGCTTATGGTGGGAGAGTGCGTCAGCTCTCAATTTACAGCCCTTTCCCCAATTAAAGGACTGTAAAAACATTAAAATTAATGCAGTCTTAACTCCAGAGCAGGCTCTACTTTCTTAATTAGTGCATAATTATTCAGTTTTTGATATCCTGGAAAATTATCACATGGAAATTATTTTAGGCACTGTAACAATAGCAAAAATCTTCCCCTCCACCCCTCCCCCAACTCTATTAACATGTGGAAGTAATTAACACTTTATTACAGTGAAAATACTATTACTGCTAATGTTTAATGACTTTTGCCATTGCATCATAAGCAGGAAATTTAGAACACTGTAGAGCAATCATCTGCTATAAATATATTGCAAAGATTATCAATGATTCACGCTAACAGCATTTAAGATGTGGATCCTACATATAGTCACTTTCCAAAATGTCAGTGTGCAGGAAATATAATATTTGGACTGGGTTCATCCCATGGAGAAAGTGTATTACAGTATAATGTTTGGGAAGTCAGATTAGCAGTAAAGGTATGGAGTTTATGAAAGCTGGTTGGGTTCCAAGATAAGAATTCACAGTATTGTTTTCTCATGATCATTTTTCTTAAGAATTACCCTCACAATGAAAGCCCTGGGGGCAGGGGGGGGAGCATGTTGTTTAAAAATGTAACTATGTCTCAAATAAAGAAGTGGTAAATTTTATGGGATTTATAGATTTCTGTATTTTTGTTACTCAGAGCAAATGTCTAGAGTAGATTTCCTATAAATGTCTGGAAAAATTATGCACCAGCTTTAGATGATTCACACCAACAGCAATTAAGATGCTGAGTCTACATAAGTGTCGAAAAGGTCAGTGCTCAGGAAATAGCATTTCATGTAAACTAGTGTGACAGGGCCAAATGTGCTGAAGACAAAAGGGGGAGGAGGGAAGGAAGAAGGCAGCCTTCTTGCTTAGCAGAAGTCCTGTGCTTGGCTGCAATAAAAGTGCAAGAGTTAACCGGAATATCAATGTTTACCAAAACATCCAACTATCAAAATGTAAATAGAAAAAAAAGTATAGTTAATACTGAGCTATTTGCTCTGAAATGTCTTTATGGAAATGTTCGTGCTAACAGCATAAAGGAATGAGCTACAAAGCTCTGCACAAAATAAATCTAGAAGGAAATAGAAAACAGGAATGACCCAACACAACCTCCATATGCAGCTGCATCAAGTTTCATTTTTACCTATGCACTGACCGTGATTTTGTCAGCCTACATTGTATTGATGATAAGCATTAATCGCAGCAGAGTCTGTGAAACTCTTTTATATTTTGTTTGATGTGTTAAACTTTAATGTTATGTATATGGATATTACAGTTCAGATTTTTGGAGGGGATGTCCTGTCTCATTTGTTTTATGCTATTATTTTTCAAACTGTATCTGTTCTCACAGTACATTTATTCACTCTTATTGTGGATTCATTTATATATTAATACAGATAGAATTTCTCAGGAAAATATGGCAAATACAATGTACTGCTCCTTCCACCTGTTGTTGCTTTATGCATTTCTTTGGAGGTGGACCCTGTTACCCAACTCTATTTTATTTTATCTGATTACAATTACCAGTAAGCCATGTGGATAGAATGGCCTTAACCAGTCTCATTGAACACTTGGAATCCATCAGATAAACTGTATAAAATAATCCTGGATGATTAAGCGAATATATTAGATAGTAAAAATCTTAGAAAAGGGACATAAATATGTTCAAATATGTTCAGTCAAAGCCAAATACAGCTAACAATGTATTGGACACAATTTGGGAAATCATTTGTAAGGTTGCTTCTACAATGAGAATTGAGGGAAAACACATCTGTAAAAGAAATCTATTCAAACAATACTCAGCTTGCTTTGCACTAGGTTTACCAGGTGTCCGTTATTATAAGGGATGTCCCTTATTTGTGTGACAGAAAGCTTGCCCCTTACAGAGTGGGTAAATGTCCCTTATCATAATGGATGAGATTTGGAAAACTTTTCCTTTTATATAGACAGAATGAGATGTCAAAAACTCTTGCATGGACCTTTCCTAAAGACAGAAATGTGTGCATCATGTAATTTATGAATGTGGACAATATTTTATACAGAAATTCATGACTAGGTTACCTGAAATCAATACCTGTTATTAGCTACTTCATGATGATCAACCCTGCTTGTCAAGAATTTTGTCAAGAATGCTGTTTTGACCACCTGGCAACAAGACTTTGCACCAATGTAAAAAGAAAACGTGAACATATCTCTAATGCAACTAAATGGAAGATCCTATATATGGACAACCGCCTAGTGGACTCTTCTGACATAGGTACACATTTGTAAGATGGGAGAAAGTGGTGTGACGTCATGCTTCCATGTGCAGTGTAAAAGGACCCTATGAATGGCCTGGTAGGGCAGAGTTAATTAAACAATCATATATAATCAATGGTGGTTTCAAGGTCTTGCAGCCCAGGGGTCTAGAACTGTGGGCAGAATAGAGACTACCTTTGGGAACAACTTTAACCTCCTGCTCAGAGTTCTGAGGCCTTGGGATGTGGATTGAGAGGGGCACCCCTATACTGTGAACTGTGAGGCCCCACTGAGCAACACAATAAAAGTGGCCCTAATTCACACCCTTTCTTGTGTTTTACCTCTTCCTTTGTTCCTTATGACTTCATTCCTGGCATTATCACTTCATTTTATCTAATACAAGTGAGAGAGCTGATGCTTTTAACCAGAGAGTGTGAAGGGTAATGGACTGGTGAACACAAACTAATCCATATAAAACCAAGATACTATTTGTGGGTGGTTAAGTGTTCATCCTGTTCAGAAAGGTTTTGCATGCTCCCAAAAGATAAGGGTCAGTATGTTATATCAGCTACTTTGCTAAGTATACATAACTTCTCCTGACCTAGCTCCCCCTTCTCAAAACTGATGGAAATGTTATTCCCCAAAGCTCCAATCTGTGACAAAATGGACTTCATTCCTCCTATGCAGCCAATGGCCAGTAAAGTAGTTTGGAGGGGACTTAACAATTATGGCAATAGTGTCACAATTGTGACAAAGCCCTTTATCACACTAGTCTGTGATAGCACTATATTCCACTTTAAACTGCATGGCAACATCCTATAGAATCTTGAGATTTCCAGTTTAAAGAGGGGCATGTAGAAGTCTCAACCAGAGAGATATTGGGTCTCACTAAACTATAGACCCCAGACTTCCACAGGATGTTGCCATTGCAGTTAAAGTGGAATATACAGCTGTAACAGTATAATGTGATAAAATAATCATGAATACAGAACAGTGAGCTAGATTTAGGCCCAATACAGACCAGAGCTTTGTGCCGGCCTGGACATGTAATAGGGTTCCCTCGGTGCAGTGCATCCACACCACAGGCTAACCCTAGCATGTGTGAACAGTGCCATTTTGGCCCAGGGCACCCACTGCATCCTGCTTCAGGCCATGGAGAAGTGGCCGGTGAGGCAGCCCAAGCCCCAGTCCAGTGCTTCTCTGGGCGCCTACGGCCCACCCCTTTTGGGCAGTCTATAAGGGGCCATTGATACATAAATAAATATGCTGACATTCAGTTGAGTCTTGAAATATCTGTTGTGTGTGTGTGTATCTTTTAACAAATTCTACATCAAGTTTTCCAACAACTATTCCCATAGTACTTTAAATTTTTGTTGTACAAAGTCTAATCCCATGCAACTCTACTCAGAAGATTTGTAGCTGGATCTATGGTACCTAAGTCTGCAGCACCAGAAATACAGCAGAAGCAATATGATACATGTAGCACCTATCACAATAAGCTGCAAAGCAGAGTGATCTTACTCAGAGTTTCAGTCACGGATAAATACATTATTTTAGTAATATAAAGAATCCACTAAAAAAAAATTCTGTGCTCAGTCTTCAAGTGGTTATTGGTGTCAAGATTCTTCCCAGTGACTGACTGTCACTTTCTGTGCAAGAAACAGCATTTTCTGCATGAAAAAGAATATTTCAACACAACTATTAATTCCTACAGAGAGAAAAAAATGTTCTCTGCACAGAATATGCTGTTTTCTAGGCAAATCAACCATGTGAGAATTTTATGCAGAACAAATACCAATTATAACTTTTTCTGTGCAGAAAACAGCAATATTTTATGTGCAGAAAACAGCAATTTGTGTGAATTTCTTCATATGAATTAATATCTATGCATTGAAATATTATTTTTCATATAGAAAATGCTGTTTTGTATGTAAAGCAACCACATGCAATTTTTGCATAGAATAAGTCTTGAACTACAAAGATTCTTCTCAGTCCAAGATTCTTCTCCTCAAAATTTCTCAGGACTTGAAAATTATGCTTTTGACAATTTTAAAAAAATATTTTTTCCTTCCCTACCTAGCACTACCAAATTCTTGCAGCCAGATGCATTCCCCATGTTGCATTATGTCTGGCTAATAACATGGACTGGACAAAAGCAAGTTACAGTGTCCTATGATGTTCTGTAACAGAAGACCTTGTAAAAATATATATACCTCTTATCACTTCATACATAATTAAGGTAAGAGGTAAAATTTCTTGCTCCCCCTACCAAAATAAATAATGTTCTGCCAAGTGAATAACATAATGGCTTAAATCCTATTGCTAGTTCTAAGTAAAATAGAACCATTGAATCAACTGAACTTGCCTATAATTCACTATTCACCCATTGATTTAATGTTGGGACTAACCAACTAGATTCTAGGCACCATGTTATTTGTTATTTCCAGTAACATGCAGTGAGAATAAGTTGAGGATTTCTTAAATGCTTGTCCTGATACATTTACTTTTATGGTAACATTTCCAAACTGATGGTGTATGTTGTAGCCATTTGGTCTTTTCTAATATTAAAGCACAAGCCTCAATTTAAAAAATTAAGACAAAAATAACAACCTTTTTTTGGTGCTCGTTTGGCACTGCATCATCTGGATACAGCACTAGAGGAGTCCCGTGATGCTGCCCGCCATGTGATGGGGCATGCGATGTCACGCTGGCATGGGGACAGAGTCGGGGTGTGCGTCATGCAAACACCATACCCCCATGGCTACTCATGTCCTGCTTCTCCTCTGTGAAATGTTGGAGGTATGATGGGAGTATGCTGAAGATACAAGTGTTGGCTTGGAAACAATGCCACAAATATGTGTTCAACCACTTCAATTGTATTATAAAGTGTTCTCACTCAACCCCACCTCCATCTTGAAAATCAGAGTTGGTTGAATTATTCAAGAATGGCTAACAATTGCCAGTTCAGGATAAATTCTAAAAATGGAAGCAAAGAAAAAAACATGATGGGGGGGGGAAACAACTGCTAAAGAGCTAAGGGGCTTTTATAAAGCAGCCAATTGTTATGATTCCTTTTAATTAAACACAAATGAATTAATTGATATAAAGTACTGCCAGGCAATTATTTTGCTGACATTTAGTCTCTTTTGAGACATACTTGTTTACCGCATCTATCAGCTCTAAGAATCTATCACCCATTCCCATGTTAGCTATTTTAACCATATATTTAAAGAGTTAAAGCCAAGTTTGTTCCATCAGAAAGTTTTATATTAATTTATTATTTGTGTTAATGGTACGCATATTAGACCCAATAGTATTTACATTTTTTAATCCATCTCCCGTCCCTAGGCCATCATTGTACATGAGATATTGCATCTTAATGAATTTTTGTGGTTAAAGATATTTAAATAATTGAATAACTAAATAAGTAATGAAATGCTGATTTTCATCTCTCTATATGCAAGTTTACTGGCTGAGTTGTGCATTCTGATTTTCCAGTGAGTTATTTTAGTTTATTTTCAAGATTATGCAAGAAAACACTAAATTAAAATTGGTATAAATGAATGTTCTGGAGCAGTAAAATGGCTTCTAAAAGCCACAAGTTATAAATAGAAAATGGTGAGGTTTCCTTCAAAGCACTGTGGTCTCTCTGACCATCCACCTTTAAATTGCATTTCCTTTTATTTACAGATTTTCTTGAGCTTTCAGGCTAAATCCTTGGCACAGTGTAGACTAATATGAGCATGAAGCTTTAAAACAAAAACAAGCAGCTATAACGTTACAGCACATAAAATCAATATATCTACAGAACTAGACAGTCTGTTCTTTCTTCTAAGTCAGATGTTCGATCCTGCTAGGAACACAGTGGTTCCTAGACACATGAAGCTCTTATTGTAACTTCTCCATATTTTTAAAAGGTGCTAAGAGCACTCAACACACTTAACAGCAAATAAGCACATAGCACTCAAGAAGATAAATGGAGGAGGAAGAGAGTCATGTTGCAGATTTGGAGGAAAAACAACACATGCAAACATGAGGTAATTTTTTTAAAAAAATAATAATAACAGAAGAAAAACTAAGGCCTTGCTCATGAAGTACATTGAGTAGGTGTTGTCTAATGCAGGAATTGGATTTCAGCAGTCAGAAATACTACCAGTTGGCCAGGTAGGGTCAAGAAGCTAGAATTCTAGCAGTAATGCCAGGTCTTATCAAGCCTGTATTTCCAGCAAGCCACAGAAACTGAAGTTGGACATTTCTTCTGAAGAAGGTACTAGGGTTAATCTGCATGCCTTTACAGTCAGTATATTGCTCCACATTGTACATACATTGTGCCCTTTGATTTCACTTCAAATGCCATGGCTGGTACTTATCATCTGATGAGGGATTTGGAATGCTCTAGTGCATTCCCTTGAATTACAGCATTAGATCTCTCTGAAAGAGAATTCTGAGTACCTCACAAACTATAAATCCCATAATTATATATCACAGAATCAGGGTATGAAACTGATATAAGTGTGTACTGTGGGCACACCCTTAGTTTCAAATTTTGACTTTCCTTACTGAACAGATGAATGTAGGAAGCTGCTTCATACTAGTTAAGATGGACTGCCCATTTGGCCCAGTTTCTTCTTCTCTGACTAGCAGTCTCTCTCCAGGACTCAGGAGGGAGCTTTCCCTTCCAAATATTATTAAAAACTAAAATTTCAGGGGCCGAATACACTGTTTCCATACAAACCAGGTGCACATCAATTATAATTTCTGGACAAACCTCTGAAGTAAGAGAACCTACACTGCCCTTCTGGTGAAGACCAGTTCACGATTTAAATCCAAGAGCTCTTGCATCCTACATCTGAGCAAAGTCAATCAGAACTTTACAATGTCATAGAATCATAGAATTGGAATAGACCACAAGGGCCATCCAGTCCAATCCCCTGCCATGCAGGAACCCCCAATCAAAGCATCCCCGACAGATGGCCATTCAGCCTCTGCTTAAAGACCTCTAAGGACGGAGACTCCACTACACTCTGAGGGAGTGTGTTCCACTATCGAACAGCCCTTACTGTCAGGAAGTTCCTTCTAATGGGGATGGGGCTGTATTCAAATAAGTGGCAAAAGTGTGGTACCAAAATACCATTGTATTTTCGCTTCACACCCTTACCCTCATTAGATGTGCAATGGATCCTTGATTTACACAAGGGATCCATTCCCCCCCCCCCACGTAAAATAAATACAGTGGGAGCTCAAGTTCCATTGTTTTCAATGGCGGCATGCTCCTGCGCACCTCACCACACTATATGTGTGCCATGGGCATGTGTGCCATTCATTTAACAGTCTCAGTCTTTTAGGCCTGATCTAGATGGGCACAAAGAGGCACGAATAGGGCTTTAAAAGCCGCTTTTAGAGCTAGGGAGGGTGCAGCGTTTAGTCCCTCCCTAGCCCTAAAGTGTATGGGTGCCGCCATTTTAAAATGGCAGTGTGCATACTTATGTGCCATGGTGTCATCATGGCACACACAGCATTTAGAAACACAGCGTGCGTTATGATGACATGGCGCCACGCAAAAAGGAGCTCCAAAATGGAGGTCCTTTTTGATTCTGGGTCCTTTGCGAGGCCTTTAGATGGCCGTGCCAAGGACCCAGGGGAGATAGGGGCCACAGCGGCGGCCCCTTTCTCCCCTCAGATCCGCTGAGGGAAGCGGGGTGCAGCGGGCACCAAGGGCGCCCACTGCACCCCACTTTGAAGACGCAGGGAAGCGGCAGTTTGCCGCTTCCCCACAGCCTCCAGAGGTTGTGGCAAGATGGGGCCTTGGAGGCTGCCAGTCCAGCAGCCTTGGCCCCATCTCACCGCTTCTTGGGGTGAGTACGGACCACCCCTTTTGGGCAGTCTGGAAAGACCCTTAGAGTACAAAAAGAACCCATACAAAATATGGGAAGCCACCAAAATATGATATCATATGGAAGAGGACTGGGTTTCAATTCCATATGGCTGGAAAGAATATTTTAAAAAAAAATCAGAAAATGGTTAAGAAATATGAAACCCTAATGAAAAGAATTCTGGACTGATAAGAATCTTTGTAAATTGGGACCTATTTTGAACAAAATTTGCATGTGGCTATAGTTCCCTTTCCAGGGTGCAAAAAGGAGTCAGTTTTGTGGTTCCTTTTTGTGCCATGGAAAGCAAAGATCAGGACTGTGGCATGTAGTTGCCATGGCCATGATCTGGTGTTGAAAGGTGTGGCTGCAGGATGCCACCTGGGGTGGTCTGTTGAGCCCCTAAGCACCTGAAAGTGGTGTATTCCTCACTTGATGGCTACAACATCCTATGATAGGAAATTACAACTCTGACTCATCAAGATTCTCATTTTTCCACTACCACATTTCTGTTAACTTGGGTTCAGATTAGAATGAGAGTCTTCTTTTTTCCTTCATGAAAATTTGCAGATATTTGTTCCACATTTTTCAACATGTTTTCAATTTTATGCACATTACTATTTTGTATCTATTTTGTATACATATCACCAAGTACTCAAATTTGCTATGTATTAGTCACGTGCGCACATTCTTCTTTAACAATTTTTTCACAGGTATGCATTTTTCCTCTTTTTTGAAGTATGAAACACACCCCAGAAATGTAGCATTCTTCACTCTCAAACCACATTCCATTTTACAAGGTGAGATTTGAAAAGTCCACGATCTTGCATAAAAATGAAAAATCAATGAATTTCTCACCCAGATGATGACATGATTGGGACAACACAAATAGAACTTGAGTGTTGTTCTAATTTATTTCACCTGAAATGCCCACCAATGTGTTATTGTTGTTGTTGCTGCTGCGGCTGCTGCTGCTTCTGCCGCCGCTGCTGTCATCTTTGTGTAACTTCATGTAATTTCTATCTTATGGCAACCCCTGAGGTAAACCTATCACAGAGTTTTCTTGGCAATATTTGTTCAGGAGGAGGGGATCCATTGTTTTCTTCCTAGGTTGAGAAAGTGTGACTTGTCTAAGATCACTCTGTGGGTTTCCATAGCCAGGTGGCGATTTAAACCAGAGTCCTAGACTAATGCCTAAATCATTACATCATACTAGCTCTGTACATCAATGCATTCAGTCCACAAATCTTTCTCTAGGTAAGAGTAGAGCTATCACAAAGAGAAAACTCAAGTGATGTAAATGTATGTGAGAATCATCCTCCCCAATTGATATACACATGCATGTTTGAACAAACCCATAGGGTGCTAAGAATACCCCCCAGTTATGATTAGAAATTAGGTAGATGATAATAAAAATTATATTACTCAAAGGTAATGCTAGCATAGGTAATGGGTTTTCATACCAAAATATACCCCCTTTGCATATTCTGCCGTACAAAGTCTATAGGTTGCTTTTGAGAGAGAGACAGCCAGGAGTTTAATGAAAATGTGGGAGGGGAAAAAACATAAGAAAATGAAGCTGTGATTGGGAAGGAATAGGTTTGAATGATGAGTGACATAATTTCTGAGTGCTTGATCATCTGGGGTTTGAGCACAGACATACGATATCCTCCCTCAAGCTTGTTACTATCACTCCTGAGAATGAGGAAGGCCCATCAATCAATCATACGACACTTGTATTGTACCTTTTATTCCATGTATTTCAAGGCTTCACAATACAATAAAATTTATAGCTCGTATAATTAAGAATATGCCAGATTAAACAAATGAGACTGAAGATGGGTTTTTTTTAAAATCTATATCAGAGCACTATCTAATATAGAAAAGGAATTTAAATTTCCAAGTGGAACAACTGGTAAAAACTGGGGAAATGCAGATATTTTTTTTTTTTTTTTTTGAGAAACAGAATCTTCAAAGTATCCCCACTATTTCTGGCCTCCAGGTATTATTCAATATATAGGGCCAGAGAAGGTCATCTGGATTAATTGAGTGCAAAGGTTAGTTGGAAATGTGTGAGGCATAAATGTTTTGAGATGGGGGAGGGGTTGTATAAATTAATCCTTCTCTACAATCTACATTTAAAATGTACAAGCTTTTTAAAAGGCAGCATGGAAAGAGCTGCATCTGCTTCAGCATTTTTAATGTTTTCCCCCCTGAAAATTAATTGTATGTCATTTTGTGTGGGTCAACAAGGTAACTGGGAATTGTCACCCTTTTTGTATGGGGCTAGTAGATCCTCCACCAATGGTTGCAATATAGCTTCAATTAATTTAGTCAATGTGATTAGTTTGGGGAAATGCTCAACTTAGCTATTCATTAGGGGCTATCAACAATGTGCCAGATCCTGCACATAACAGTATTCACTATGGAGACACAGGCCTGCAGAACTATGTATCCTTTTATTAAGAAAAGTAGAAAATAGCACACACACAATGATAACTCAAATATATCAAATATGCAATTTATAGAGCTAACCAAATACAGAAACTTGAAAGGGGAGAGCAGAAGCGAAGGGTTGGTTAAGGCTGTTCTGGAAGGCAAAGGTCCACAGAAAGTCAAGCGGTATGAAGACTCAAGCCAGGAGGCTTGGCATCACAGGTTTTGGGAAAGCAGAGGACTCAGACTAGGGTCTAAGGACAACAGTTACAGTGCATGTGAGAAAGCTGACTGCCACAACTTCCTTAATCCAGTTGAAGGACCTGTGCAGAACAGCTATTAAAACCAGCCTGGGGCGGAGTTGGGGCATGAGCCAAGCTACCATGTCCTTCAGGGTCCTTTCCCCCCTTCCTTTCCATCTTCAGCATTACATATCTGAACATCCCCTAATATATTCATCAAATCAAACATGCAGTAGTAAAGCAGTAGCATGAGTGGATGTGGGTTTGTGATGGCACCCATAGTACTGGGATAAGTAGTATGGAGGTATGTATCCATGGCAATCTGGGAAGTTGGGAGATAAAAGAGCTTACTATAAAGAAGCACTCACACACACACACACACACACACACACACACACTGCAATTCAGATGGACACAAGAAGCCAAATGATGAGTTTTTCCAATTCAAACAAGACTGGATTCCCCCTTTCATTCCTTGTGTTTCTCTAAACACACCCTTACTGTCACTCATTTCTATGGACACTGTATATCTTGACTCATTGTTGTAAAACCCAGGAAGCATCATTGATCACAAACATTCCTTCTCATCTCACAGATACAAAAACAAAACTTCTATGTCTGAAACCTTACCAGGTTCCATTGAGGGGTGATGAAACTTTTGGTTTCCCATGGAACCTTGGGAACTTAGGAGCTGTGCAGACCACCCATAAGAGGCAGCTTGCAACTGCCCCTTTTAGAGCCAGATCAGGGCCATGGCAACCACATGCCACAACCCCAATCTGGCCTTTCCGTGGCACAAAAAGGAGCTGCAAAAAGTGGCTTCTTTTTGCACCCTGGAAAGGGTGCCATAGTTGCTGCACCATAGCTATATAATGATTATTTGGCACTGCATCATCTAAACACAGCATCAGAGGAGCGCCATGAGTGTCTCGGGTACATCAAAAAGAGACCATATTATTCCGATTCTAAGATCTCTTCACTGGCTGCCCATCAGTTTCTGGTCCCAGTACAAGGTGTTGGTTATTATCTTTAAAGCCCTAAATGGCTTGGGTCCAACCTATCTCAGAGACCACCTCCTCCCATATGATCCTCCCTGCACACTCAGGTCTGTTGCTCCCAGATTGCTCAGCCTGCCAGATGAGATCCGTCATATGACCACCTTAGAGAGCTTTTAAAAAGCTGTTAAGATGGATCTCTTCTGGCAGGCCTTTCCTGAATACATGCCCGGCCACCACAGAGAATAAGTAAGGTATCATTATTCTTGTTTCCTGTCCTATATACTGTAGTTTGCTTGCTTGTACATTTATTAACTGTTTTAAATTGTTTTTTATGTTAATATGTTTTAGATTGCAAATTGTTTAATTGTATTTTAATGGAGCGAGGAGTGGGGGGATATAATATGTATACTTTTAATTGTTGTAAGCCGCCTTGGTTGCCTGAGTGCAGAGTGGCGGGATATAGATGATGATGATGATGATGATGATGATATGTGGTGCAGTGTGTGGCATCATGCCACCATGGGGCAGGGCGTCCACAAGCCCCCATACTACTTACCCCAGTACTATGGATGCCCTCACAAATCCACATCCACTCATGCTACTGCTTTAATAATGCATGCTTGATTTGATGGCTATATCAAGGGATGTTCAATACATACAAAATGCTGAAGCTGGAAAGAAAGAAAAAGGAAAGAGCCTGAAGGACATGGTAGCTTGGCTCAGAAGGCCAAACCTTCTGCATACCAATTTGTATGCTGTGCCAATTGGCTGTATCAATTTGGCTCTGACAGTTACAATTAATCATTTGAGGTCCCATTTTTAAGTTCTTTAAAAATATCTCAGTTTCTTTCTCCTCCTCCCACTTTATTCCCCTTCAGTATATTTCAATTGCTACAAACTGAGGGGCTTCACAGATGGGGAGAAAGGGGTAGCGAGATGCCACCCCTTTCTGCCCCGGATAGAGACCACGCCAACCAAATGGCACTGCCTCCGGTAGGCCCAAAAAGAACCTGCTCCTAGCGGGTTCTTTTTAGGGTGCACATGGGGCACCTTTGGCATGCTCACATGCAATGATTATGTCTGAATGGTGCTGTTTGGGTTCTGCACAATGCGGACATCATTGTGGTGTGTTCCATCTGTATGGGAGCATACCAAGATGGTGCCTAGGGTACATGGTAGAGGTTCTGAGCATGTAAACACTCAGCCCCTGCACACCCCTAGTTCAGGACCAGGCTGGTGCAAAGTACTGGTCTGTCTAAGTCCTAAGTTCAAACTGTGGAAGTAGTTCTCGCTCTATTAGCAGAAGGGAGAGGGGAGGACAGAGCCAAATTTTGCCCTTTCGGTAGACTAAGGCACAAGCAAACAGCTGCACTTTCTCCTCATTTGAGTGTTCTTCCTCACAAATAATTTTCTTGCACTGGGTGTTGAGGTACTGGCCCAAAGTAATTTTCTGCCTGAGGCAGACCTGCAAATGCGATCTCTGCCAAAAGTCAAGAAGGGTGGACACATTCTTTTGGCACCTGAAAAATTATCTGGCAAAATTAGCCATTTTTTTCTGCTCACCCACATGGCCAGATGGGTGTCAGAGAGTGATGGGTGCCTTGGCTAGCCAGAGACCTGTGAAGAAGAAATAGACTGAGTATTTTCACATAAAAGGTTAAGCTCCAGAACGGAGACTAGGGAGATTATTGCATTGGCTTTTATTCCAAGGTTAGGCACAGAATGTAAACACACAGGGAAAGATTCTATCACACAGCTCTGTCCTGGGCAGTACTCATCTCAAACCCAATCTGGGCTTCTCCTGGACCTTTTCTTTAAAAGGTCCAGGAGAAGCCCGGGTTAGGTATAGGATGAGTACTGCCTGGAGATGGGGCGATGTGATAGAATCCATACCTGTGTGTTTACATCCCACACCTAGCATGAGAATAAAAAAATGGTGTGATGATCTCCTAGGACAAAATCTGAGATTATGTTAGATGTAGTGGCTGTAATGTTTCAGGAGATTCTTTTCTTGATCCAGACCAGGTTTGTTAGAATCTTCTGGACTAAGTATAGAAAACTTCAGGTTTTCTATTGCACAGGTAGGCTAGAATAGTTGGCCTGTGGTCTTGGACAGGTAAGGATGCACAGAATAATAATGCCTGAATTTTTAAGTATAGTAGCAACTTACATTCTTTCTTCTAAGAACTTCAGCCCTCTGAAAACAATAATGCCACATACAGCATCTTCAACTGTTACACGACCTTGTATGTCAAATTAGTGATTCAGTGTTAGGCCTCATGAAATGGCTTTGCCATTCTAATATCTATTGAAATCATGTCCTGTTTCTCCCAGAAGGTGATGTATTTTCACAAAATAGGGAAATTCTTAGTCACCTACTTGGATTTGCATGCCTCTGATTGCACTTTTATATTTTAACACAAACCTTCACAGTGCATAGCATCCATACCACAGCAGCCTTAGGGCACATTCCCTTCTTGTTGTTGTGTACCTTCAAGTCATTTCTAGCTTATGGTGACCCTAAGGCAAACTTATCATAGGATTTTCTTGGGAAGTTTCTTCAGAGTGGGTTTGCCATCACCATCCTCTGAGCCTTAAAGAGTATGATTTGCCCAAGGTCACCAAATAGGTTTACATGGCCAAGCCATGTAATTCATTTTGTGCCACCCTCCAAAGTGCAATATTGTTGGATGACTTCTTCAATATTGCTGAATTTGTACTTTGCCTTTGCTAAGCTCCAGCTATGCATAATGTATAACAATGGAAGTAGGGGCATAGTGTTCTAGTTAAACATTCCTCTTTAGTATGCTATAGCTTTTTTTTTAAAGTTATTAGTCACCAACACAGAATTATTTAGCCAGGCCCATTTCTGATTTGCCTTGTAAATGGCAGGGGGGTGGGTGATGATGAATTGACTATGAATTGAAGCTCTTACTACATCCCTGCTGACCCTGCACTATGTCCCTCTTGCTTGGCTGCTCCTCAGCTAGTTGGCTACAGCTTTTGTGGCATCCCAAGGGTAGGCTTCATGTGGAAATAAATCCACCTTTATTTAACTGTTTCACTTTTGTCTCCTGACCAGGAAAGTGGCAGAATGCACATGCTGTGCATCCTCATGTACTTGTTAGGGCTCATTGAAAACCTACTGCTGCACAAAAGCTGCAAGAGGTGACCACCTCAGCAGACAGGCCAGCAGGCTTTGTGAATATAAGTGGTAGTGACTCCAATGAAGATCTCTGGGGTCGTTTAAGTATAAGTGAATGATCAAAAGGGGCAAGTGTGCACTGCCGTTCTGCAGCTATTGCTGCATAGTGCTACTAAGTACAAACCAGCCCTGGCAACAACAGGCTGCCATTTCTTGTGCTTTCAAAACAGGTGGGAAAGCCTAGAGAGGGGAAGAGGATCTTGCCAAATTTGATACTTTCATCTATTTGTTTTTTGTGTTAGAGAAGTCAGTGCTATTGGCCTAACAAGGCATGGATGGAGAAGAAATGCAAATAATCAAATGTTTGCACAATTTTATTTATTTGTTTATTTAAATATTTAGATTCCCACCCTTTATCCAAAGATCTTGGGGCAGCATACAATAAAACCTGAATAAGGTATTCACTCATTTGGAAGGAAAATCTGAAAGAATATAAATGATGAAAATACATTTTAAAAGGCTAAAACATATCAAACAATGAACAAATTAAGAAAGAGGTTAAAGAGGTTCAAAAAGTTCAAAATCAATTTATATCATGTGCATGGGAGGTTTCTATTAAACTAGTTAAACTCCATAAAATCTTATGAACAAGCATTTTTCCCCCAAAGTTAGCATCTAAACAGCAGCAATCAGGCCTCAAAAAGGGAGCTGCCTCCTTTGTTTTCATCCACATTTTGTTGGACATCCTGGAAATTAATGAGCACCTTTTTCAGGTTTGGAAGCAGGTCAATCAGACAGCCTTCCATTTTTTTTCAGAAACAGGGGGTAACACTTGTTTTGAAATTGAAATTGACTAAATGTCCCAGAAATATACAATATTGATAAAAATATATAAAATTTAAAAAAAACCAAAAAACAGGCAGATGACCTTAACACCATGAAAATATTACTTTGCACAGAAGTGACAGTCATTGTCAGTTGCTGGTGGACTGCAGCTGCCAGAATTCCTCAGTATTGACTACCCACACAAAGGGGTTAACCATGGCAAAATCTGCACTTTCCCCCACTACTATTGTGCAAGAAAGGTTAGTTTTCCAAAATATAGATTTACTATCCAAAATACAATTTTTATCACTGCTTGATTTTTTTAATCCTATGCAAAAGAAAACAAAAACCAAAAACTCAACACCCTCCATGGGGAGGGAGTCCCTAATAGTCCAGCTTCCTAACTCTTCTCAAAGTTTATATTTTACTTCCAAAGCAAGGAGAGGGAATTTCTGTCCCATGGGCAATCCTATGGACTTTTTCATATGGGCTAAAGAGACAGGAGCATAGCACAATGCTCCCATCAGTGTTGCATGACTTGGTGAAGATTTACAGATGATGTTGTGTGATGTTGCGATAATCTTGCCATTATCCTATGAACAAAGAGGATTTTCTAGTTGCTTTTCATTCACAGGACTTTCCTTTGAATAAAAAATGGCTGGAAAACTCCTCTTTGCTCATAGGATAATGGCAGGATTATTGTGACATCACATGATGTCATTTGAAAATCTTCACCAAATCGCGCTACATAGATGGGATCATTGCGCTATGCAACCACCTCTTTTGCCTGTATGAAAAAGTCATAAGTCCCATAGAGTTTTCCATCTTGCCAACAAACATTTTCTCTTGTTATCTGTGATCAATTGCTATTAAATAGCATCTGAGTATTTTTAACAACCTGAGAACTGAGCTATGTTTTGTAAAACAAAAGGAGTTGAATTGTACTAAGGGCTTGCCTACATGATTAAATTACTCTTCATTCTAATCATATTGACAGTCATCTGGTCACATGCGATTCAGAGGAGTTCAGGCTTTTTGTGGGAGGGCTAAAAACTCTATAAACTCCATTGAAAACAGATTCATGATTTGTACCAGCGTAAGTGTGAATACTGTATTCACAAAGATCTGCATTATCAAACATGGTTCTGTCCATTTGCTTCACATGGATTCACATGGCTGCACATTTTTGGCAGAGGGAGGGTGAATAGATGTGAACTTCTGCAGGAAAGTGATGATAATTAAGTGTCTATGCAAATGTGTGAAAATCCACAGCAATTTGAAAAATACACTTAAATGTAGACTAGCCCTAAACTATGGAAAGTTCTTGCACAGAACAGTGGACATGCATAGAACTGAGCCATACTTTGTATACCAAAGGACTACATTTGACCCTGACTACTTGGTCTTTCAACACAGCCCACTGCTAGAATTCACCTCTTCTCAACTTGCCTCTTGGGCCAAATATTGTTCCACAAAAACATATTCTAATTATACTGTTCAGTTCAGACCATCATACCATATCTTTCTTAGATCTGCCTTCTAGGTAGTGATGGGCAAACTTACTTCCATAGGAACAAATTTGCTTCCACAGCAATTTCCTCATCAAGCTACAAACCCTTTGAGCAAATCTTAGATTAATGTTTCCATGTGTTTGCAAAGTGAGTACATATGAATTGCCACACATCTGGGAAACAGTAGCTCATGTCACATGTCATTTTCTTACACTCCTCTTTCTGATTGACTGTTTTCACATGTCCTATATTTACAGCTGGTACTTGTTTGGAGGCTAGAAATGCCCACAACGTTGAACCTATGAAAGCATCAGCAAACATTGTCGAACATTTGAAGAATTTAAAAGCCAAAGTTTTATATTTACTTATTTATTTGGAGTATTTATACCCCACTCTTCAGCAACAAAGGGTCTCAGACTGGCTTGCATTTTTTTTAATTAGATAGTTCCCTGCCCACAGGCTTACAATCTAAAAAGACATGACACAAAAGGAGATGAAAATGATGGTGGGGAAGGGATCAAGTTCATCAGTCTTCTCTCCCTCTGAGGTTTTGATCATGAAAGTTGGGCTGGAGGGAGGGCTCTTCTTACATTGGAGTAGGCCCGATAGGAGGAGGTAGGAGCTGGCCTGCCTCTCCCTCCCTCTGAGGATGGATGATGGTGGATTGTAAGGAGGGGGCTTCTTCTTACTTCAGCTGAGGGAACTGGCCTGCCTCTCATTCCTCCTTAGCCCAGATGGTGGTGGATTGGAAGGGGGGGGGTCTTCTTATTTGGCCAATGGAGCTTTTACACTGAATGGCTTATAAAATTGTAATTAACAGTCCAAATTTTGCAGTGTTCCATGAACATAAGGCTTATAAAATTGTAATTACAGTCCCTTCAGAAAAAAAGAGGGTTAAACCAACCAGGGCACACTCTGAAATGATGGCACATAGATGCCTAGTTATGTTAGTCTCAGAGGTTCAACTCACACTAATTTGGTTTGAATATTGAAAGTACCATAGTTAGCTAGATAGTTGTGTAGGCTTGGCATACCTATGATAATTAAATATGAACATAACAGGATCTGTAAATGAGCTACCTATTAGTAGTGTTTCCACTACTATTTTCAGCTAATTTGATTAAACTTCTTACAATGCATCGTCTTGCTTCTCTGTTGGTTTGGTAAACTTTTCTCCTGCTTCATCTGCTAACTCCTATGGCAAGCATTTCATACCATTCCTTACTTGCATTCCTACACTAACTACCCTTGTCATTTTGTTTTTCCAGGAGAAAGGATTAGGACAACTGCATTTGTCAAAACTTTCCTCCTTCCTACCAAATCCTCCCACAATAGTAACCAGTCAAAAATGCCTAATAACCTTTAGTCCTTTACTTAAAGAATAAGGACTGCAATCCTACATGTACATAGGAATAATTGCCCTTGAACTCACTAGGATTTATGTTGTGACAGTAACATTGTCATCATGCATCTTTTCTGTTCCCATCCATTTGCTTATCCTACCAGACCCAAGTTGAAAAAAGAAAAGTTGTGGGTTTTTTTGACTACATGAACCTTATGTTATGCAACCAGCTAGTGTTACAACAGAAAGGCAGTTCTGATCAAAATCTTCCACTTTTATCACTGTGCTTCTTCCTTTGGTGATATCATTTACTCAAAATGTCATAGTATATCCAATGTAATAGCTTTACTGGGCTTTCTATTGAGTGTATTCTTTCATATTCCAAAACCCGTCCCCCAGATATTTGAGCAAGATGTAAGCAGATTTGAATCTATAATCGCTAGCTATGGCAGCAAACAGGAAGAATGTGCAGAATTACTTCCCAGGGATATAATTTATTCCAAACGTTTTCACAGCAGTTTTTGAAACTGTGCTCATCAGGATTTGTAATAACACACTTATTGTATCTGATGTTAGGAATCCATCCTTTGTAATGCTTCTTGACATAATTGCTGCTTTTGACACACTCAATTGCAAGATCCTTCTAAATCATCTTGAAAAATACGATGGTCTTTCAGGTTCGGTTATTCAACAGTTCAAATCTTATTATAACCATTGACAACAGTTTGCTAATATAATTTCTTTCCATTCCTCCTCTTACATTGTCATCTGGAGTCATCTGTTACAATGTCATCCAAAGTCCCACTGGGAATGGTTCCCACTTCCATGCTTTTCTTCTTTATCTACCTGCTACTGTTAGAAGCTACAATACCCTATCTTTAAAGATATGAGTTTTCTTATCATACTTTGGCTGCCATGAGACAGTTTAATTTTCTATTTCTTGTGCCTATGTATAGGATCAATATTGCAATGCTTTATCACTAACTGCACTACATAGATTTAACTAAGCCATATATGTAAAACAAGTGTTTGCTTTTACATCTTCTTCTACCTCTCCATGCATTTTTACATCAGCTGATGCACTGGCTACATACATATCAGATGTACCTGAGGAAATCTAGATAGTTTTAAATAGTTCCATGTGCTTTAAAATGTCCAATAGAGGCAGGAATGGGGCAGAGGAAAGTGTCTCCCCCCCAAAAAAATTTGTTCACATGCTTTCTTTTGGTTACATTTTAGTTAATTATAAGTCTGTGAATAATATGCATTTATTATTTAGATATGCACACACTATTTTCAGACCTTATCATATTGACCCACACAAGACATAGTTCCCATGTAGTCACAACTTATAAGTTGTCATGGCAACTTGTAAGTTGTCACTTGGATTGAGTACATCACAAATGGCAAATTTGTTCCAGAGCTTCCTATTTCCATGTATTTTCCTCCACATAAAAGTAAAAAGACATCCAAAACCATTTTAATGGATGTGCCTCATGGGCAAGAGGGACAGAACTATCCATCCCTGGGTGAAGCTGCACTCACATATCTGTTAGGAGTCTTGATGTTGCTGCTACAAGGCGAGAATATACAAAAGTCTTAATAGATCAGTCTGAAGGCCTATTTATTCTTGCTTGCTTTTTTTTTTCATAGTGGACAATCAGGTGCAGAATATAAGGACAAAAAACTTTGCAAATTGTTCTTCCGGAATAAGCAAAGGAATCTTGTAGTATCTTGGGGGCAGTACAGACCACCCAAAAGGGGCGGTCTGCAGTCACCCCAAGAAAGAGCGAGATGGGGCCAAGGCTGCCTCACCGGCAGCCTCAGAGGCCCCATCCTGCCACTTCTGCAGGCCAGGGAGAAGAGGTGAATTTCTGCCTTCCTCCAGCCTGCAAGCGGGATGCAGCAGGCATCCTGGGTGCCCGCTGCACCCCGCTTTCCTCAGCGCTGCCAAGGGGAGAAAGGGGCCACCTCCACAGCCTCTTTCTCCTTAGGGTCCTTGGCACGGCCATTTAAAGGCCGCGCCAAGGATCCGCAGCCAAAAAGGAGCTCCGTTTTCGAGCTCCTTTTTGCACTGCAGAAAGGGCGCACTTGGCGCCTTCCCGTAGCATGATGTTGTCAGGCACGCACAGTGTTGTTTAAACACTCCGCGCACCATGACAACATAATGGCATGCCCGTATGGACGCTGCTGTTTTAAAATGGCAGCATCTATACGTGTTAGGGTTGGGGGTGTGTGAATGGCCTTTTTTGGCTGTCTGTACTGGGCCTGTGAGACTAACTGAGAGAAAGAAGTTGCTGAGTAACCCTTTGTAGAAGTAAGGGCGAAACAGACCGGCTTTAAACCACAAAACACCCTGATTCTCCTTAATGACTATTGAGCTTATCAGATAGTTACTCCAAAATAAATACTAGAAATGAAAAATTATTGAACTACGATGGTTTTGCCCTATGAAATCCCAGGATTGGAAGTTTTGCCATGATAATTCTCAGTGCTCCACTAGCTCTCCAAACTACAAACCTCAGGATTCCATAGGCTGGAACCATGGCATCTAAAGTGGAATAATAGCACAATAATTCTGTACTGTGAAGGGGTTTATTTTAATGCTTCTTCCCTTATATTTCCCCCCCCCCTTTTTTTAACTTCTGCAAATATCTATAATAACTGTTAACTTTGATCCATCTTTTGAGCAAACCCATGAAATAGTATTAGTGAACCATGTACTATGAAGCCATTTTCTTCACCCTTTGCCATAGGAGATGAACCTTATTAGCTAAGCTAGACAGTGTTTTACTCCCTTCCTATCAACAATTTAGACTCCTGGTACTGCACCTTTTGTATTTCCATTCTTTCTCATGTGGAGGGGAACCTATATCTTTTTCTTTTTCTACAGTTTTCCCCTGCTTGGGGGGAGGGGAGGGGGAGGGATCAGGAAATTGTAGTCCAAAATGCAATGTTATTAATATTGCCTATCAATTTCTCTTCCCACACTGCATAGTCCTCTGTATTTTATCTCTGATCATTCTAAGATGGGGTCAAAAATACCCAGAAGATAGTTTATTAATATATGATATTTACATGTCAGTATTCTGTTTGAGACACTTCATGACCTCTTGGGCTTTGGCAAGTTTTTGAGAGTGTACTTGAATCCCTGGCAGAATGAACTGGTGTTTGCTCACAATTGTTTGTTTGTTTGTTTGTTTTGTCCATTTAGCTATAGAAACAGCTCTGTCTGATATTCATAACAAGTTACTTTCACTCTCTAAAAAGGACTGTGTGTAAACTCAGCCATACCCCCCACAAAAAATTACTATCATAGTCAAACAGTGCCTTTAGAATTATGCCAAAGTTTTTTAAACTCACACTTTTAAATCAAATAGATATTTAAATCAAGTCAGAGAATAATGGGTGCATTAAAGAAAAACCACAAGACTTCTCTCTTGTCTTTATCAATCAAAGAATCTGGGATTGTAACAGAAATGACCTAAGTGGACCCTTCTAGGTTGTTCAATAAGGGTCTCGTCAAATTCCATCTGTGAACATTTGGTCAATCCTTTTATGGAAAAAAAAGGATATTTCTCTAAGTTCATATTAATTTTTATGCACATCTGTGCTCTCACCTAATCCCTACCCACACGCCACTTCAATTAAAATTAAAAGAACACGTCAAATCTTGGAGAATTTTTTAATTGCCAGAGAGGATGGAGGATATAAAGAGGCCCTTTCACTACAAAAGAAATCTCCTTTTTATTATTTATTTCATTTCAAGTGTAAAATACTCTGCCTGATTAGCTTGAGAGCAGTTGTCATTTTCCTATTGGATGCTGGATAATAAGCTTTGCTTTGGTTGATGTTTCCACACAAATATAAATTCAAGGCAGCAGCAGAGAAATGTTCAGACATAAGAGCAGAGTATTTTACTTATTTCACGTATGCCTTAAGAGCAACAAGTAAAGGACTATTTTCAATGATTTAATGTAATCCGAGACTAAATGCAATCAACTTCTTTATTTTTAACAATTACAGTGGCTTTCAAACTGCAACATGCCATGAATTTACATTTTAATCACAGCCTATTAATAAGAAGAGAGTAGTAGAAGAAGAAGATGATGACAATTGCAAATGTCAACTGGTTTAATCATACTTAATATGAAAAGACGGCTATAACTTTAAGAATACAGCTTAGCTGACTTTGGAGCTTAGGTTTTTATTTTTCTGCTTTATAGCATGCTTCAAAACTACTTGGACAAATACAAAACAAGAATTACAGTGCACCATAAGTTATTTTAATATCTTGTAGTGGTATACACATCCAGTGTAATCCCAAGGCTATTATTAAGGTTCCGTGTTTGTGTGAAAATGTCAAGTTGTTTCGAGTGACTACACACTCTAAATTATATATAACTGTTACTTTATTGCTAATAGGCACTAAAATTACTTTAAAACAGAAATGTAAAGTTATATTTTCATCCTTTTTGACACATAATAAAGCTTTATTTATGAGATACATTTTCTCAAGTATTAAAATATATAATGTTTACAAAAACATTAAAAATACTGATACTTGATAGTTAACCATGAAAAGCAACTATCAAGATGAAGCTATCTGTCTAGACTTGATAGGTGATATATTTTACAGGGTGGGAGACACAGGGAACAGGGAAAAAATAACTCAGTCATTTTATCTCTGTAAATGATTTGATTTAAAAATAATATTTTTTAAAAATCAAACAAACAGGAGTTTTGCCCAAAAATGTCATGGGTTTCTTTAATGTTACAAGTATTTCTGTCTGACCTTGGTGCAAGGTAACTTCACATACTACTAAAGTTATCTGGTAGCATTTACATGCTACCAAAGGTACCTAGTACTACAGTAGTCATTCTAGTTATTTTGATATTAATTTTGAAATATATTGTTCCAAGTAAGTACTAATAACGAATACATGAGGATCAATGTGGTAGAACTCATGAGGACTAATGTGGTAGAACGGCAGTGTACATACAAGAACAACTATAAAAGAACGTGGAGAAGTTACTTTTCTAGACTACAGTTACCACAAACCATCAGTCAAAATGGCTGAACATATGGAAGAGGTACTGTAAAAGCTGTAGGCCTAAAAATCATTACCCCAAACTCTGAATTTTACATACTGGAAATTCCAGAGAACTAAATTTATGAAATGAAATATCACTGTTGGCATTGAATACCTGTAAGAACACCCGCTATTTTCATGCAGCCATTTTTCAAAGCCTTAAATAAAAATGTTTAACATGCAAATGATCACTGGTTTATCATGCCAAGCACTTAATAAATAAAAGCACATTAACAAAGAGAGCAATCTAACTGCCTGAAAATTGCAAGGAATATAATCAATTTTATCAGCGCATCAGAAGAAAACAGCCTGCCTGCCCCTACAAAGCTGAGTTTGTAATGATGACATTTTATCTGACCCATTAAATGGGGCAATTTCTACTTCCCCTATTAAATTGTTTGGCAGAGAAGTACAAAGTACCAAAACCATAAAATACAAAATTCCAGAACCACTTGCCAACAGCTTAAATACTGTATCATGCTAGCAGACCTCTGCCTATACAAGGGAGCTTACTTTCCTTCCCCACTACTGCACTGCCTGTGTACTTGCTTAAAACACTTTTATGAGCAATTTTTGAGTGTGCAAAGGAGAGGAAGAACAAGTCCATTCCATTGGCTCCCATGTCAATAGGTTATTGGATCCACTTTGGAGTTTAGTCCAAACATTAGATACCATTCTAGGTGTTTGTACGTATTTGGGAGGTTAGTCTGGATTTTAAAGAGTAGATTCACTGCCCACTAACAAGACATTTATTATTATTATTATTATTATTATTATTATTATTATTACCCTGCTATTCAGCCAAAAGGCTCTCAGAGCAAATTGTTAATTAGACATTTCCCTGCCCTCAGGCTTATGATCTAAAAAGACAAGACACAAAAGAAGAAGGCAACAGTAGTGGGGAAGGGGAAAAGTCCAGCAGATCTTCTCTCCCTCTGAGGCCTGTACGAAGGCAGATGGACTGGTGGGAGGGCCTTTCTTCTTACTCTGGTTAGGCCCAATGGAGCTTGCCTGCCCTTCTCTCCCTCTGGATAAGGGTGGATAGAGGGTCTTCTTCTTTTTCAGGCAAGGCCTGATGGAGCTGGCCTGCCCTTATCTTTCTCTATATGATGGTGGATGGAGAGACGGCTCTTCTACTTTTTTCAGGCTATGCCCGATGGAGCTGGCCTGCCCTTCTCTCCCTCTGGATGATGGTGAATAGAGGGAGGGCCTTCTTCTCTTTCAGGCAAGGGTCAATGGAGCTGTCCTGCCCTTCCCTCCCTCTGGATGATTGTGGATGGAAGGAGGGTCTTCTTCACTAAATCCACTAAATACCACTGCCCAGTCCCACTTCCACAACAAGAAACTATTCTCTCAATTGGTTAACATGATGAATCCAGCTGTATATGAAGATTATCACACATGCACTCATGGTCTGGAAATCACCAGAAAAAGGTTAGGGAAGTGCTTGTGTGTGTAACCCTGAAGTGCTTCCCCAGCATTACGCAATTGTCAGCTCCTCTAACAACATGGAATCATTTAGGGAGAGGCAATTTGCTATTAACGGAAACTTTGCGTTAATAGCAAATCGCCTCTCCCTGAATGATTCCATGGTGCTAGAGGGACACTAGAGGGAGCTGACAATTGCATAACGATGAGGAAGCACTGTGAGTGCATATGTGATAATCTTCTATGTTTCCAAGCTATTCAAGCGCAATAGACCATTAACTCAGGGGCAAAACAGATAGGCAGCTTGGAATGACCTCTGACTTCTCTGCCTGCAATTAATCCCCAATCAGTCCAGAACCCCAGCAACAGAACAGTCTGCTCTGAAAGTGAGCTGCAATTTTGGTCCCAAATGAGCTGCCAGCAATGAGCGTATTTTTGCTGCTGTTTTTGCCGGCAGCTTCAAACCACTTTAGACAGCCTCAGAATGGCTTCCAGCTGTGTCAGGAGCATGCATCATCTGCACACTTCACCCTCAAAGCAGCCGGAAGCCACTCCTTTCAGCTGGTATGTTGGGGCCTTAGTTCCTTCTTTTCTCTTCAGCTCACAAACACAATCTTCCAGTTTTTCTACTTTGAAGTTCATTTCTCAAAGTTTCTAGTGTGGATTAACTGCAAGGATAATTATCATGATCCCCTTCTGGTACTTTTTAATATGTGCCATGTGTATCCTTCCTCCATTTATTTCAGTAATGTACATTGGGCCATTTCATTTTCCTCAGAACAGGCCTGTGAAATAGGTTACACTGGCAGAGTCTCACTTGCCCAAAGACTACCCTGCTAGTCTTCATGGTTGTACAAGATCTTAAACCATTTATTTTAAGTGTTCAAATAATTCAATAATTCACATTAACCAGGCAGATTTAGCAAGTCTAGGGGTCAGATTCAGATTATCAGGACCGAAACAGATGAAGCAAAAGTGCCGCCTTCAGGCTGATCTGAAAACATTGTGTTCAGATGACACACAACCCCGAATGTGGCCAAAGCCACACCACAGCTGCCTAAGGTGGCCCAAACCTGGCAGCAAAAGGAGTGCTAAGAAAGCACTCCTTGCTGGTGGTCCTTTTCAGATCACAGCAGTGACCAGCCTCAGGACCATGGCATCTCTTTGCCATGGTCCCATGCCAATCAGGGCATGCTCGAAGTTGGGGTGGCCCATCTGCTTGAAGCCTTAGATTTCCCTACTGTTCATAGTCCTTCATTCTGCACTGGGCAACAGAAATCAAAAGTGGTTTGGTTGGCCACACATGAGGGATGTCATTGTGGCACACCTCGTCTGTACGGGCGCATGCCAAGATGGCTCTCGGGGTGCACAGTAGGGTTGCTGAGCGTGTAAACACTCAGCCCTCTCACAACCCTAGTCTGTACCAAACCCTAGTCTGTACCAAAGTGCCAGTCTGTACCGGGCCTTAGTTAGGAGGTATTCAGGAATAACATTGTACTGCCCCAGGAGCAAAGCTTCTTGTTGAGACCACCTAGAGTTCAAATGTTGACATTTGGCCTTCTCCAAACATGAGAAAGTCCTTATGCTTAAGTAGTCCATCCTTGTAGGTGAGTACTTCATCTGGGCACCTCCAATCAAGCTTATTATTTCAGCTGTCAACATTTTCACAAAATGGGATTGAATTCATCCTTCTCTTTGGACTCTGGATTGACTCTTTCCAGAGCTAAAGACTCAGGTAACCTTGAGGAGCTGACATCTGCAAAGGTAATCAACCCATCATAAACCTCTATTTCTGGGAGCTCAGACTCCTTACTGCAGAAATTGTCTGGCAGGACCATGACCACAGTCAGTTTGTGTTATCCTTATGCATTCACCCAATAATGGAAAATCATGAGAAAGTAATGGAGCATGCCACTCTCTGTTTAACTCACTATGTTTTACATTCTTTTTAGTTGTTCTAGGTCCTGATGCAACTCCATAAAAACTAAGGACATCTGGTTCTGTCTCTGAAAATGTCATTCAGGATACCTTTGTGATGTACAAGCATGTGTTTTCCTCAGAGAGAGGAAAATGGCTTGCTTCTGTTCTCCTGTCCTATGATTAGACCATTGTTTCTTGAGCTATTTGATGTGGGGGAGAGGGGTCAGCATTTTTTTTTTCTCTTTGTGTCAGGAACATATTTGTATCCAACTTTTTTTTTTCTTTTCCAGAAACTCAGGCCTCATTCCCACTAACTTTTAAACTGGATCACGATTCAGCTTGAACCAGTTCAAGTGACCCTGGTTTCCACTTAATCCAAATCGCTGAAGTGATTCCAAAAGGGGGGGGCATCACTAGACCCATTTATTCTGTGTCTTTTTGACACTGTTTTCTGCTTCTTTTTTTGATAAATTGAATCTGTGCAAGTGTAAACTACAAGCAGATCAGAATCAATTCAAATTTCCCCTTTGGCCAGCTATAATTGAATCATTTAGAATCGATTCATTCATGAATGGGAACCACAAATAGATTACTTTAATGCAACCAGGGCAAATGTAGTTGGAGAAAATGAGATTGGGGCAAATATAGTGGGAACCACGCTCCGCTGCCTAATCGATCCATCGATTTGGATCACACACTAATTTATCTGTAAGTGGGAATGAGGCCTCAAGGACCAGCAGCCAGCGACTTAGGGGCTGGCACTGCATCACTTCATACCAGTTTTAGCAGCAGATCAGATATGTCCAAATTTATAACATGATAATGTACTCAATGATCAGAACATTTTCTTCAGCCTGCACTGCAAAAAAAGTTGTCATCCATATACTAACTTCCAATCATGGTGCAACACAGCAGCCCTTCAAAAAATCCCTGTAGTCCAAAAATGTAAATTCTGGCCAAACAGCTAAAGGAATGGCAGTGATCTATAAAACATATATAGGAGGTCTGAATTCAGATACAGATCTAAGTTTGTCCCACCTTCATAGTAGACGGTACAGAAAGGAACAACATCAAGAGTAACCAAGTGAGGACAAGGTCTCTGCAGTAGCAGTAGATAAGAGACACATCTCTACCCATGCAAAATTTATTGGCGGGCTTCTGGTGAAATAAATTGCAGAAGGGTAACTGAGCTTAATTCTTTGTGATCAACCCAACTTAACACCTAAACAATTATCTGTATTTTCATTCATTTCCCAGGAGAAAAACCAACACTGAACATTCTAATGATTATGTGGATTAGAATTAACTCTTCAGTGGAAGGTCCGCTGCTTTCTGATTAGTTGTTGCTCTACTCTGCTATGGAATATTATGCTAAAGCATGAACAAAAGCAAATTACCCTGCAGCAAGAACTCAAATCTCTTCTTATTACAATGGTAATTTGACATGATGGATAGAAATTTATTAATACTAGTAATCTTCCTTCCCTCCTTCAGAGTTAAGTAATTTCTAAACATTTCTATTGTCCTTGATGCTTGGGATTTTGAGGGTGTAGAAACTATGATTTGTGTGTGTCAGGAGGGGAGATGCTCTTCACGCTCAATATATTGAATTTTCTCTCAAGCAAACCTTGGTTAAAATGTATGTTCAGAATCTTATTTGGTAGTACCAGCCAGTGTTAACCTATGGAATGATGATGTAAATCCCATTGTCTGAATCAGTCAGCTCTAGGTGGGATTACTGAAAGAATTTAGGCCTATGGTTTCTTTTTCTTTTCTTTTTTCATAAACAGTGATAGTGTTGTTTTAAGAAAATGGGCAATCTAAAATCCCAGATTTCTACTGTAGGATATTTATTTATTTATGTGAGCATCTTTATCTCACATGATATTCTCAGCCAGGAAATCATACTAGGATAATAAGAGCAATGTTATGTTATCAAAACCACAGGGATCAAGACGTCCACAAGATTATCACTGAAATATACTCAACTATGAAAGACATTAAACACAACATTAAAAAAATAAAAGGTGGCTTGAAATGTTACAGCGCTTTATTAAAGCCTTTCTTTTAAAATAATAAATTTCCCTCATCCTTATAGAATAAGAATAAAATGTCCCTGCTGATAGAAGGACACCAGACAGCATTCTAGAGCCACTGAACAGCCATTTGTGAAGGTCCAGCCTCATATCTCCATTAGTCATGTCTATCAAGATGGGGGAACTGAGAAAGAGACCTTTCCTGACAAACCTCAGGCCCTGGTAAGGTTTATGGGTGGAAATATAGTCCTGAAGATACATCAGTGTGCATTTCTGTCAACAGCCTCTGCTGGTTAACATCTTTCTAGGAATCTCTAGGTTCTCCCGTGTAACTCTGTGGTTGACATCCACCCATAACTGACCATAAAATCACACTAGAAGACCTACAAATGCCTAGAGAAGCATTTTCTCTCAGAATTGGTAGAGCTTCCATCACAACTTTATAGCCAACTTCCAGCAGAGTTGTTCTGGAGGACCTAGAGATTCCTAGAGGTAACATATTACAGAAAACTTTGAATAATCAAATCCAGAAAAGTCAAAGCGGGAAATGTGGAGTGCTGATTGTATTGCTAAGCATTGTTTACCAGAAATGAATACCATCTCGCCACTAGTTTCATTTTATTCCCTCCCTGACAATAATATCCCCCCCTCTCTCTTTCTCTCTCTCTCTTTCCTTTATCTGCCATGACAACATCCCATGGAATCTGGGAGTTAATTTAAGAGAAGGTATTTAGCATCCTTAGCCAGAGAACTGTAGTGCATCACCAAACTACAAATGCCAGGATACCATAGGATGCAATCATGCCCATTACAATGAAATCCCAGTGCTATGACTGTAGTGTGAAAAGGTCTCTACCTAAGAATGCTCAGGTAAAGAGAGGATTAGTGAGTGCATCATCAGTTGAAATGGAAAATTGTCAGTACTTAACTATTGCAATGAGCAAGGGCAGTATCCTCTGATACATAAAGGAGGTCTTCCATAGACTGGTCAGTTTAAAAAAAGTCATTTCCCAAAGGCAAAATGTTTGAAAAACACTGCTTTAGCAGATCAGCCATAGTGGTTAATCACGTAAAATCTGCAGGACTACTTATCAATTGAGAGAAAAGTTTGAAGGTCATCTATTCTCTTCTGTCTCCCCTTTACGCTTAGTGAGCATACTTTCACCTTGTCCTTCTTTCTTCCATTTCCTCAGATTTATGTGATTTTTTTTCCTTTGGAAACTTTAATTATTGCTTCTGCCATCTGGGCACATTAGAGATATAGAAACCACTGAACACATGTTAGCCAGAAAGACACACACTTTTCAAGTGCTGTTATGGAAATTCACGTAGAAGCATTTAGGTAGTTTTGTCACCTTATTTGTTAAAAATGCCAAATGCAGAATTAGCTGTTCAGTGGTGTTCCATGGGCATAAAATTTAGTCACACTTTACCAACATTTCCTAGTCAAAATTAATGTAAGTCCTTTAGTTATTTAGATTTATGTGAAGGGGGGGGGGACACAAATTCAAAGACCTTGGAAACATTAACATTCAAAAATTACTGTTGTTTCTCCCTTTGTCAAACTGAAATACTCACAAAGAATTCAATATCCTTCCATCTCCAATAGCAAATCCAATTGACAGGCTAAAATTGTGGAATCTCTCCCAACTATACAAAGGACTTTATCACATGAGAGGCAAGAGTCCTCCTTCCATAAATAAAGTGCATTTAATCCTGTCAATATCCCACAAGAGCAGGATGATTTTCACACAACATCCCCCGATGTCACCATTATTGGGACATTATCTTTTTATTCATGGACACTGCTTTTTATTCATGGGAAAATCCCGAAATAAAAATTGGTGTGTTTTTGCTGCATTATTAATGGGATAATGTCCTGATAATGGTGATGTCAGGTGATGTCATCTGAAAATCATCCCATTCTTGCAGGATATTTATGGGATTAAATGCACTTTATTCACATGATAGCCTCCCGTGTGATAAAATCCAAAGTTCTGAAATAATAGGGATTCTTTTAGGGGGTTTTTAAATGAATATTTGTAAGTTGCACATCACTGGTTGAACTACAACTTTGGAGACAAGGGTTCAAATCCCTGCTCAGCTGTAGAATCCCACTGGGTGGCCTTGGGCAAGTCACACTCTTTAAGCCTCAGAGAAATACAAGGGCAAGTCTACTCTGCACAACTTTTTCCAAGTATAGATTGCCATGACATACTGCTTTATTGCACTAGGGAGCAAACAGGATTCAAATGAAATACGAGAGTTTAATCGTTTAACTCTTGTTTAAATCTTGTTTGCCCCCTAGTGTGATAAAGCAGAAGGTCACCTTAGGGTCACCATAAATGAGAAATAATTTGAAGGTACACAACAACAATTTGTAAGTTTTATAGATAACTAAAGGAAATAACTTTGAATTTCTCATTACCCTGTATTTCTCATGTGGCTTTCTCAGGGTACGCCATAGTGTGTGTGAAACAGGAAAAAAAAAATGGGGCAGGAAGGACAGAAAGAGAGAGAAAGAGACAGCCAAAGTAGGTATGTGTGGGTATGTGTTTGCATGCAGTCATGTCTGCATGTGCATCATAGGGATGGAAAGAAGTTTTGAAGATATTTTGAAAAATGGTTGAAGAACATGTTCCTTTAATGTCTGAAAATCCTAACAAGAAGAATCCTGGACAGAAGATACTGTTTTGAATTTGGAACTCTGCACAAAATTTTTGAATGGCTTTCTTGCACAGAAAACAGCATTTTCTGTACAGGAAGCAACATTTTATATACAGAAATATTATTGGTGGTGCAGAAAATGCTGTTTCCTATGCATTTTTAAAAAAACTGAATAAATCCTCAACTGTGAATAATTTTTGACAGCTGCATAATTTTTGAAGACTTTCCCACGGCAGGATAAAAATTACTAGGATTACTTATTTTATTTATTTATTTATTTATTCACCACCCTTCAGCCCTAAAGGCTATCAGAGCAGCTTACAATTATTATTTTTAATCAGATGGTTCCCTGCTCTCAGGCTTACAATCTAAGAAGACACAACACAAAAGGAGAAGGGAACGGTGTTGGGGAAGGGGACCAGGTCCAGCAGTTCTTCTCTCCCTCTGAGGCCTGGACCAAGGTAGATGGACTGGAGGGAGGGTTCTGCTTCTTAATCTAGGACAGGCCCTATGGAGTTTGGCCTGTCCTTTCACTCCCTTCTAGGCTAGGTGGTGTTGTCATGAAGGGAGGGCTCTTCCACTTGAGGTCAGGCCTGAAATTACATGTTGTTTTGAGAACAAAATTAGCAAAGAATTGCATCTTCACTGGGTTATTAGAGGGCTACTCCACACACCTTTGTAAGGTTTTCTGCTGGACCCAATAAATACAATACTGACAGTTCTACCCATAGTTCTGAATCTCCTAAAAGTAATCCTTACTGTAGCAATTGCAGTTCTCGGCAAGCTTATATAATTTGTAATAAAACATCTGACTCTCCTAAATTCTTTCTTCTTCTTTGTTGCTGTGATTTATCTTGCATTGACCTTCTGGCTACACAATGATAAAAAATAAGGGTGTTTTCTTTCTTGTATGTAGGAAATGTGATTCATTCATTGTCTTTAATAGACCTTCAGGCCACCCGATATCTGTACAATGTTTGGCAGCCCTAAGAAGAAACTACAACTAAACAAATACAGATAGATAGACTGTAAAGTCTTATAAATCAGTTGAAGATATTCTGCCACGGCTTTATATAAGACATTAGTAGGGCCTGGTTTGAAATATCATGTGCAATTCTGGTCACTATTTTATCAGAAAGACGTTCTTGGAATTGAAAAGGTACAGTGGAGGGCAACCAAAATGATTCAGAATTTAGGGAATAAGAACCAGGAAGATAGATGAGCCAAATTTGGCCTATATGGATGAAAGGTGTGGTCCTAATGGGCAATGCTGAGTGCTTCTATTAAGAAACCGGGCTCTTCGAAGCCAGTAACTCAGCAGGCATGATTTCGTATAGAGGTAATAACTATATGTACTTGGAAGAAATTAGTTCACATTATCAGCGCTCACAGCTCTGTAAAGGGAAAGAAAAACAAAAATCTCTTCAGTTGCATTAACCTGGATGGGACCAAGAATGTCATTATTGCAAAAATTATTATTATTAAGTTTCCCCCTACAAAACACCCGAGCTTATATTTTTCACCTTTAGGTATCCTTTGAGTGCAAAGTGAAATAGAAGATTCTGCATTTAACATATCCATGCCAAATAGCCTTGCATTATTATAAGGGAAAAAACCTGAGGGTATACTGCATGTAGCACTGTAGTTATGGGGCGGGGGAGAATTCTGGGTGTTGTAATAAACTCCGAAATTTCCTCAAGATCTGAATAAGCCACACTTATAGGTGCAGTTATGGGATGGGTTAGGGCATTGCTTCCATAAGAATTCTGCCCCCAAATGAAATTTTCCTTCAGTCCCCAAAGTTCTAACATTGTAGAGAACAAGTGCTTTTTCACAAGTGCCTTATCACAAGAAATGTGAGGCCTGAAAGAAATTTTCATTTCGGAGTGAGATAATTCTTATGAAGGAGAGCAATGCCCTCTCTCACCTCCCAGTAGCTGAATATAGCTACATTAGACCTTGGAAAAATTGGGAGTTTATTACAACTCCCAGAATCCCCAAGTCTCCATAGGAGATCCCATGTTTTGTACTCCAAAAGTAACTTTTCAAAGTTATGTTTCCATCCCTGGGAACATCAGTAGTTGGATCCAGTAAAGCATTCTAAATTAGTCTCTTAGAGCAGCGGCTGGGTGGAAAATCTCAGAGAAATCATATGTAGACTCATAAAAACAGATAATACCAACAACAATGGCATTAATAATAGGGAAAAATCCTAAAGCAGATACAGAAAAACCTTCAGATATTGTGGAGAACAGCACCCACCAGCCCCAGTCAGCATGGCCAATGTTTATGACTTTTGTAAGTTTTAGTCCAAAAAAAAGATTCACTGCACCTGACATAAAACAGGAATTGCTGAACATCCATATTTTTCTGTAGCTGAACTGTCATTGTCTTTGAGTCTTCTATAAAATTATGTGAGGCATCTATAGAATCATTTGTTCATTAAAGACAAATAATATTTAGATGACACCTGCAACTGTTATCATCTTGGAAATAGGGCTGGCAATTGCATCTCTAAAAAACCTAAGGGTTTATAGTAGAGTTTATACATAGGGCATGAAATTAGCTTGTTTTGAAGTAAGCATTTGATTCAGTCTTTTAGCTTCTAAATGGTATTGCTTGTTTTCTGCATCACGGTTCCCTGTTGGTTGTACTCAAAGAACACTTTTTCATTCGAATTTGAGTGTAAAATAAAAAATATTGGTTGCAATCATAACAAAAAAAATTGCATTTAACATGCAGTCTGCTCACACCTTGTCCTTGTGGAGTACAGTTATTTGTCTCTGTCCTCTAAGGAAGAACATGGTATGATGAGCAAAATCTGGTATAATAAAGAAGGATGATGTACAAACCCCACAGAAAGAATATCTCTTTATTCCCTAAATGAAATGTATTTGGATGTGTTAAATATCTTATTTTATACATTTCAAGCAAACCATTATGGGGGTGGAGGGGTAAAGGAGGCAGGCACATATGCTTTTCTGTCCACCAAACTGAACATAGTACAAATACAGTAAAACCTTTTCTTATGAATTATTGATAAAGGATTAAAACTGTTAAAAGCATATTTTTGCAGTCACCAAGGGCATTTGGGCTAATAGTCTTCCCATCTGATAAACATTGTGCATCCTTGAATCAAAATTTCAGATTGAATTCAGTAAACACCCATCAGCTAAGTGCTGGTATCTTTGCATTATGAGAAGACACCATTATACTTCCTGAAAATGTATTTGATATTTGGTTTACACTAGTCCCTCTCCTACAACAGTTCCTCTGCACTGGGTGCACAATTGATCTTTGAGCCAACTTGGGAAAAGATCAGGAAAATATCACATGGATGGACCTACACAGTGGATACACAATTTGAGAGGGCACAGTCTAGTACTGAAATTGTTGGATTTTTTTCTCAATTTCTTCACAAACAAAGCTAACAAATATTATAGGTTGAGATGTTTGGCAGGCATGGCTACTCTAATATAGTGTTTCCTTCCTTTTATTTTTTTTTATTTTAGCTTCTTTCTTATGCTCCTTAGAAAGAACAACAATATTTTCCAGCACAGAGTCTCCCAAATGTAATCCTTAGATTCAGCCATCAAATTATACTGTAGCTCAACTGATCCAGATCACTCAGAACCCTACTCCCATTACTGTGTCATCCTTTTAAGTGAAAATTCATTTGTGGATCAGAGAAGATGCTGTAATTCATGTCAACCAGATGTCTACACACCACAGAGAACAATATCCCTAGCATTGTTTTTCACAGACCTGAGCAAGCAAAACCACTGTAGCATCAGAATCCACTGAAGGCACAATCTATAGTATGATGTACAGGCTGCAATCTGATTTTTGTCCTCTGATGTCCAGCTACAACGTTGCAGAACTTATTTGTTGTTGCATGCCTTTAAGTCATTTCTGACCTGTGTCAACCCTAAAGCAAACCTATCATTTGGGGGGGGGGGTTTGGTGGGGGGGAGAATATTTTTCTCAGGGGAGTTGCCTTTGTTTTCCTCTGAGGGTGAGAGAGTGTCACTTACCCAAAGTCACCATGGGCAAGCAGTGTTTCAAATCCTGGTTTCCAGAGCCACAGTCAAATGTTCAAACCACTACACCATGCTGGCTTTCATGGAAAACTGGCATTCAGGAAACCTGAAATTTATTATTAGGACTAAGCACATTATTGAGGTCGCACCTACTCTGCAGAATTAATGATACCACTTTAACTGCCACAGCTCAATGCTATTGAATTGTGGGACTGTAGTTTTGTGAGATATTTAGCCTTCTCTGTTCTCTGGTGCCACAACAAAGTACAAATCACAAGATTCCATATGATGGTGTCATGACAGTTAAAGCAGTATCAAACTATAGCATTCCACAGTGTAGATGCAGCATGAGTGAGGATTTAAACCCTGGTCTCTCAGAGTCCTAATCCAACATTCGAATCATTGCATCATGCTGGCTGTCCATAATAAGAAGACAGGGCTTGAATTAATATGCCATTCAAATAAATCATTTAAACCTGTGTTCATTACTTCATGTATTACTAATGAAGAAACAATACAGCTTGCAAATAAGTCATCAGAAATTCAAAATAGAAAGGCCTAGTGGTTTTTTTTAAAACCATATTTTTCTTCCATAGCTACCTGACTAAATGGAGAAAAGCAAACCCACCCCAGGGATTCCTTCTTGTCTGTGATGCAGATAGCCTGCAGCTAAACATGAAAGGAGGACAGGAACAGTACTTGAAAATACTCATCCACAAAGGCTACTCTCCAAAAAGACAGAGAGAAATATGTATTTGGCAAAAACTGCCTTCTCCAAACTCAGTGCTCAAGCCATTTTTCTTCTGACTATGAGTGTGATGTTTCAACTATTGTGTTAGCACTTGTAGCTTCAGAAAATAATGGGAAAATTACATTGGTACAATACTGCAAAACTCTTAATACACACACATGGCAATGGAATAACCTTAAACACTGACATTTCAAATATCACCCCAAAAGTGATACACTTATGTTGCAGCATATTATTTTTTATTCCAGTTTTAACTGTCCGTAATACATGAAGTGGCCACATTTTTTGTTGTTGTTGTTCTATTGTGGTGGTTGTTTTAAAACCTGTAATTGTCCCCAACATAACACTCTTATTCCCTCTTGCATTGCCTAAGCATTTTCTTAACAAGAAAAATTATGCAAAAACTAAAACTTAAAAAAAGAAAACAAAATAAAACCCTGACACAAAATATAGGCAGAATTTCTTTTCCAGTGGAAATCTAATAAAGCTCTTAAGTCCGAATATCTTTTTAAAAATGCCCTTTTCACAGCTGATAAAATACAAATTAATCCTTAGAGGATTTAATATGTGCCTATTTATTACTTTCAAGTAGGAAAGCACAGCCTCAATTAATACAGCCTGTTCTACTATATATGTTGATCTCTGATTTTTTTTTCCTCTCAGAAAAAGAAGTATCTTAGTAGTATTCTGTTCCATGCACAGCAGTGCCAGTCCAAACATTTCTATAAAGGGTTACCAGATGGAAAATTGGAAAGGCCTCCTCCACTGTTAATGACTGTGTAGAGGATGATAGTTCATTAGGTGTCACCTGTCATGCAAGCACATCACAGGTCAAATTTGCTGAAATTCCCTCTTCTGCACAGCCATCCAGGGACCATTTCCAGTTTTCACTCTATTAACTGTAGGTGTCAGTGATTTTCATGTGAACTGATTCTTGCAAAACTTTCTTCAGGGAGCAAGGGGGAAACAATTCCTTTCCAAGGCCTTTGGACCAGTGGTTGACCATTCAGAACTCATGACACAATCCTTAGCAGAGGTCAGGAACCTTAGGAAACTTTAATCCTCCCCAGTGATGATATTATGATTCCACTTTAACTGCCATGGCTGTATCCTATGGAGTACAGCTTTTGTAATTTGGGGAGGCACCAGTGGTCTTTGGCTGTTAATTCTAAATATGCCCTCTCCCACAAAACAAAACAAAACAAAACAAACAAACAAACAAAACCCTGGAAATCCTAGGACTTCACAAGATGGGATGGCAGTTAAAGTGGAAGCATAATACTATAATTGGGTAATGTGAAACAGCCTCTGGGTCACAGATGAAGGTGTGTGAGCCTTCTGTCCACCACCTTTCCATAACCATAGCCATGTTCCCAGAAAGGAAAGAATAATAATTTCCTACAAAATTCTTTGGCCTTCCTTCAAAGATGTGTACATTCAGTCCATCCTATCCATGAATTCAACCATCCACAACTTGAAAATATTTACAAAATATTACAACATATAAGGGACACCATTCTACTATGCCATTGTATTTGATGGGACTTATAATCCATGGATTTTGGTATCTGTAGGAGCTGATCAAAATAACTGAAATAACAACAGGAAAAAAACCTAATCTACATTCCAGCCAACCAGTGTTCTGAAGACAGTGGAAGGCCTGGTTCATAAGGAAACAGGTAATCCTTGACATACAGATTGAATTTTCCTTAACTAGAATCTCAAAATCCAAAATACTCCAAAACTGTCCGTATGGGTAGCTGAGATAGTGACACCTTTGCTTTCTGATGTTTCAGTGCACACAAACTTAGTTTCATGCACAAAATTAGTTAAAATGTTATATATAAAATTATCTTTAGACCATGTTTAGAAGGTGTATATAAAACAATTTCACGTTTAGAATTGCATCCCATCTCCAAGATATCTCATTATGTATATGCAAATGTTTCAAAATCAATAATAATAATAATAATAATAATAATAATTCCAAAACACTTATAGTCCCAAACATTTCAGATAAGGGAGATTCAGCCTGTATCATGTTCCCAGCTCTTAGAGCATTAGAAGCAATAGCCAGAAATTTGAATTGTATCCTGAAATCAATTGGTAGCCAAGCACATATTAATATCTACTGCTTAGTGACCACACTGATAACTTTTCTAAGCTTTGGGATTCAAGACCATACACCATTGCATTAAACAAATGGATTAAAATATTTTACTTGTTCCCCTGATTAATTTGATAATGGCTATTTTTTAAAATAGATAAGTATTTAATAACATATCAAAATAAATTATTAAGAAATAAACAATGAATCCATGGGTGGCTCTAACCACCTTTGATAGGGTCATATTTCTTCCTTTATAGAAGCTGGTATATTATTTATTGTTGACCGGAGTGCCTTACAGACAACACACAAGTCTGGTCTTAAAGGAACTGCACTGGCTACCAGTTCACTTCCAGTTTGCATTCGAGGAGTGTTGTGTGTGCTATGTGCCTTCAAGTCATTTCCAACTTATGGTGACATTAAGGCGAACCTATCATGGGATTTTCTTGGCAGGATTTGTTCAAAGGAGGTTTGTCACTACCTTCCCCTGAGACTGAGAGCATGTGACTTGCCCCGTGGGTTTCATATCTGAGCAGTAAATGAGCTATGTTCCCCCAAGTTGTAGTCCAGTATTCAAACTATTATGAAGATTTCCATACCTTGCTGAATGGCTGATAAAACATCTCTGAAACATCCCTCAAACATGGAGGAAGCGCACGCGTCTGAATGCCTGGCACGCTTCCTCAATTGTCATGGCCGATTTTCAAAGTTGGAAAATAAGCCATCTGAGCATAGCTTCTAGCTGGGTTTTAGGGAGGATGCAGCCGGGCGGCAGCATTGGCAGCATTTTCTGTGTAATAATACCTGGCTGCATCCCACATTCTACTTTAAAATGGAAGAGGTAAATCGGCTTATTTAAAAATGTAATAATCTCCTATGTAAATTTAGTAATTATTTCCAACACTGGCATTTATGCTTGTATTTGTGCAAATTTGGCACCTGTTTTTGCATTCTTTTGGGGGGAGGGGGTGGAGCTTAAGTGACCACCTTAGTCGTAGAAGAGGCACACCTTTCTATCACATGTAACAGCAAAGGGGATAATATATTCTGAGATATATGTCTGAGATACTATATTCTATGACACACACTCGTACTTTCTGGGGGGAAAAGGGTGATTTTCTCTTCACAACCATTCTTTAATTTATATGCAAGTGTATAGAAACCAAAAACATTAATCAATGTATTTAATCAACCCAAATGCATGATTCACTTACTATGATTATTTTAATCAAACAATAGCTCTGTTTTAATAGCTTTCTTTGAAGAAATATGAGGAGTTTAAAAAATATTTTTAGAAACTTTATCCTTCCTGGAAATTAATTGGTTTATATAATCTCCATCAGATTCTTTCCCCATCTTACACAACTTCTATTTCATTTATTTGTATGTATTTTAAACATTACGTCATTGTTTCTGATATTTTCTCAAACGTTAGCTAAATTAGCTTCAGATTACTTGTGGGGTGAACAATTTTTCTTCCAACAGATTGTTTGTCTTCTTAGAAATATAAGAGAGTCTTTGCAGATCGGTTAGTCTGCTTGATTTTGATTCTTGTTCTCATTGTTTGCCAATCTATGTATATTTCTGTTTTCCATTGCTTAGCATATATTTTTCTAGGTCAGAATATAATTTTTCCATTACAGCTAACTTTGAAGAGTGGATAAAACTGACTGATGGCATCACCTTTTTTGATAACAATACACATTAATTGCTAATACATTGAACTGATTAATACGCAGAGGGGAAACATATATATAATATACACAGTGTATATATTCTATATACACACACCACACTCAGGCTAGCATATGCACAAACACATACACATATTTTCAGGTTGACCAATTTTCCATCCTGCGTATGCATTTGTGCATATATATATATATATATATGTATCAGTCAAACTCAGATAAACAAACAAAACAAAAAAGATTCCATTTTTTATTATTAAATAATGAACATACCAAATTACCATAAACCTTTCTCTTTAGGCAGACTGTAACAAGTAAGCCTTAAAAGAAATTCCTATTATTTTAAGGCTGGAATGTCTGCCTGATATTCTACCTTTGTTTCTTCATCAGCGGTGCCTAGATCATTTCCTGTAATGCCCATGGTTTATTTACAATTGAGGCTGCCCATATTTACTTAGAGTAAAAGAACACCTCAGCAGGAGTTAAGGATAGCAGCACTTCTGCACTCAGGGTATTAAGCTTCCTCTTCTGTCCCATTTCAGCCCATGGAGCTCTTTTGACAGACAGCATGAAAAAAAATCTGCATAAGGAAAAGTAACTGACAGCTGGGGTCAAACTCTCTCTGTTTAATGACACTGCCAGTTACACATTTTGAATTGTTTAAATATGAGTCTACAGCTTCAACAATCATCATCTCACTGGTTCCACGTTTCATACCCAACAGCCAGGAAACTGACACGTAATTACACACTTACTGATGGTATCGCCGGTGCCGATAATTAAAACTGCCACGGGAGGATTGCTATTGCTAGTCTACAGCTGGGATGTTGTCAGGAGGTAGAAACTCCAGCAGCTTTTAACACTATCTTCTTACAGGTGGACCATGGGCACTGGTGCTGTAGTAATAGAAGGGCCTCAGCACATCATTCGCAATGTCTCACACAAATGAAGAAAATCTATTAACAATCCAATAAGTGAAATACAAACACAATGACCTAAGGGTTAAACTGTCTGGGTGGACTTAGAACTTGAGATCTATTATGTATTGTTCTTTTTTTTCCCTACCCACCCTCTCTTTTACTGTATGTATTTACAGAAAAGACAGCAATGCAAAAGAATCTTAGCTGAGCAATGTTAAAAACTTAATCCCTGATTCAGAGTCCCATTTGGACATGTTTTTAAAAAGTGACATGCAGGGGGAAATTGTCATTTCAAAGCATTAAAAAACAACAAAGGCTGGCATTTAAGCAATGAATGAGGTTTTCATTAGAAAAAAAGGAAGTGCATGTTTCATACATTATTTGGAGGTGATATTTGTCAATGCTCTGTTTAGTTGCCTTTTGTTAGTACACAGTACTCTTTTAGACACTGCCAGAATAAGCTAGGTAGTACACTGACTGATACATAGCCCTGTGACTCAAATAGTCCAGACTAGGCCGTGATATTTGCATGAGCATCCTGGGTTCTTGCAGCAAGAATATTGACTGAGAGCTTATTGGACAACTATGCCAGCATACATGGTGGTGGTAATACAGCAGTAGGGGAAATGGCATGGGTGCGGTGAGAACAAAGGAGGACAGACCAAGATGGCATTGGTGTTGTCAGGCAGGAAACGCAACCAACTCTAAGTAGCCTACCTTCTGGGGAGTGGAAGCACTTAAGTCAAGGTGTTCTGTGAATGCAAGCCTGAACAATTTCCACTGGCAAAGCAATTGCCTGTGCTGGCTTTGACATTAGTTGATTCTTTCTAAAGTAAATGGGGAAGCAAGCAGCCCCCTCCCTCACAATAAGCAGGTAATTAATAGGGTAACTCCCCCCCCACACACACACACGCACAAAAACTATTGCAATTGTGATGGTGAATTCTTTCAATGGAGTGTCAGAATATTTTTCCCTAATCCATTTATCTCCTATGGAATTTCTACCCTTTGCAAGGGTGTTGCAACATGTTCAAGGGTAGTCACTGAATTCTCACTGAGTATTGGTTTCTAATCTGATAAAATCTCCTCCAAAGAGAAGGGCGAGGGAAATTCTTGTAAAATCTTAAAAGAATTCTTGTAAGATTCTTGATATTAAACCAGACATCTCCAGAAACTGGATGGGATGACTACTACACTGAACCCTTTTGGGTACTTTGGGTAACTGAATACTGTACTTGTATAAAAACAGAACTCTATTGTAGACACAAATAATGAGCTTCCAAATTGCAAATAACTTATTTTAAGGAGAAAATAAGGAAACCAAGGCTATCAGCCTCAAGCATAAAGAATGGTCACAGCATTCATTCTAAAGTGTTGATTGGCTGGAGGTTCTATTTTTAATATTTATTTATTTATTTATTTATTTTAGAGTAATTATACCCCACTCTTCAGCCACAAAGTCTCTCAATAAGGAATAATTTTTTAATTATTATTATAAGCTTCTTTACATCTTCAGATGTAGACCATGTTTACAGCAGAACATGAAAATACCATTGGCCAAACCTAATACCATATCAGCATGCTAGCCACCCATGGATTGGAAATCTTGCCACAATCCATTGACTAATATGGACTTCTGCTCCCACAGTTTTTCCCATCCATGGGTGGGATGGGGGGGGGGCAAAAACAAATCCCTACAGATGAGAAGAACCAACTCTATTGTTTAAGTGCTCAATCTGCCTTGATTCTCTGCATGGCCTGATTTGCACATTTTCTCTCTCTCTATGTTTGGAGAGAAAGTTAGCATGGATAAGATATCAGGGCAAACTCATGCTCTCAGGCAGAAAGCTGACAAAGCACTGATCCCATATGCCACTATACTTGTTAGTGTGGAGAGCTGCCAGAATTTAAATCATTTAGTCCCTAAACAGACCGGCATTTTGTGCCAGCTTGGGGCCAAATGTAGGTCTAGATAGGGCTGGGAATCTACACATGCCAAGCCCTTCTTTCACTGCCTGTTCACCATGTTGGCATGCACCTGTCCACAAGGGGTGCACCATGATGATGCATGGGCATCAGAGCACCCAATTGGCACTCCGCAGAAGGGGCATCATCATGGTGTGCGAGTGCTATTAAAGCACCCCTTCCAGGAAGCTGCTTTCAGCAGCTTCTTTTTGTTCCCGAGAGGGAGTGGATCATTGCCGTGGCAACCACATGCTGCAGCAATAATCCGGGGCAGAAACAGGCAGCATCTCACCTCCCCTTCCTGCCCATCTGTGGAGCCCCTCTGTAATCACTTCATACAAGGGAGAGTGGGTTAGTGGTTAAGATGCCAATTCTGATGATCAAAATATTGGAAAGTTGACAGTTCGATTTTCCAATTATCAGAATTGGTGTCTTAACCACTAACCCACTCTCAGATTTCTCAGATGCCCATGCTCTCTTCTCCATGACACCAGGCCTTACTGATTTCTCACTTTTGTCTGTTTTTTCTTCTTTTTGCAGCCTTTACATACCTATATTCACTAATTGCTAGTTTGCATGTGACTGTCCAGGAGTTTGAGCACATCATATATTTATAACGATTGCCTGTTTGTTAAGGTTTTTCCCCATATCCTGCATCTTCTTGCTTCACTCTAACATTCAGCTGTTTTTTCTTCCTCTTCCTGCTTACCCACCCTCATTAGACTATACCTTTGATTATATAAAAGTTTTAATACGTAAAAGTTACTTTAAAAGTTTTGCAAAGAAAAATAACCTTTTCACAGATGCTAGACTCTGTGCATCTACCTTGCCCACAGAGTTGCTCTGCTACAGAGTTCCAAGTACCAATTCACATTTCACAATATTTTCTCATTGTAAAAGGTTATAGTGTTTCTTCTCAAGACTTCTTACTAGCACTACCAGATACAGGCTAAAATACACTGAATTCATTATTTATTGGCAGGGAAGAAACCTATTTGCAAGCAAGTATTTGTTCATATTCTTCTTTCTTGAAGACAATGCATGATCTAGCATCATGTTTGGCCATTACACTGTTATCCTAGGTATCCCAGTGGTTGTACTTTTTTCATGTTCACATAGGGAAGTATCCAACACAACATTATACATGTGGTTCCCCATTTATCCATAAGTCACTGGCTTATAGGCTGGTGAGAACAAGGGTACAGCTCTCCCCACCCACCCCTGCCCTACTTGAACAGAAACTGAAACAACAACCAGAATGGCTAATGGAATATCATTGCTGTTTTGACCACTCCAGCCATTCTGGTCATTCACATCAATGTGTTAGGGACATGTTACTTCAGGATCTTGGCTATCAACTGAGCATCTGTCAGTGAGCCTGGGCACTGTGCCTGATAGTAGGGATAGATCCACCAAACATGGTCAGGAGCACAGTCTCATACTCTGTATGAATGAAAGGGGGGAAAGTTCACCTGCAGTTGAACTTATTTCTAAACTCTTCTGAGTAGAGATTGCTGGTGAAGTAGAATTCAGGATAATAGTTTTCAAAGCAAACTGCCCTCTTGAGCAAGGCAAAACTGAATTTTCTTTGAACAGAAATCCATAAATAATTTATTAGGGGAAAATATGTTTTAAACTTACAGAACTGTGCAAAAATCAGTCTCAAAAATGTGCAAAATTACATTTCTCATCACACAATCCTGAGAAAACCAAACCACATTATGCTGTGGCAAGGAGGGAAAAAATGTGTTGTCCTACTTGCCATGCATAGAAAAACGAGTCAAGATTTACATTCCTGTCCATAAGTAGGATTACTTTGTATGATAGCTAATTTGGTTAGACAACAACGTCATCTATTTTTATAGGTACTTGATCCAAAGGTTTGGTTGGAATTATACATTTAAAATCACCATGAGACTATATGATGGAATTAATTTTAAGACATAAAGCCTTTAATGGCAATAATATTTGAAACAGTAATACTGAGAAAGCAGACCTTAAGAAACTGATTTTTTTTTTTTTAAAAAAAAAGCAAACATGTCATATGGAGAACTTATAACTACAGACAGACAGAACGAAGCTTGGAGTGTATTCCAATAGCCAGTTTGTTAAAATACAGAAGGGAAACAAACTGCTGAACTTTACAATACCTAATTTTATGTTGAATTTGCAGGCCTTTTTAATTATTAAAAAGAAAAGATTTTACCGTATAATATTCTAACCAACTCTTTAACACATCATTCTAAATTCTAAAACACCAGGCTCCTAAAATTCAGTGTTAAGCTTTTTATTGATTTTTGACATTGTACTTTATTGACAACAATGTATTGTATTATGGAAGCTTGTTTTCATCACATTCTGCTTGGCATACCCAGCTCTAAATTATAAACAATATGGAGAGAATAATGAAATAAGTATTTCCTCTCTTCCTTCCTCCTTTCCCTCCTACTCCTGAAAAACTGAAATTTAGGGTCATCCAACAAGATTGCCATTAGTTCAGGCTATGCAATAGGGCATATTGTTTCAGGCAAATATAAGAGCTTTGAGAGACTACTGCACTACACTCTTATAGTGCTGTTATTCCACTTTAACTGATGTGGCTGCCTCCTGTTGCATTTTAGGATTTGCAGTTTAGGAAAGGAGCATTTAGAATTCTCAGCCACAGAGCTCTTAGGCCTCAGTGATTACAAATCCCAGAATGCAAATCCCGAGGCAGCCAGAGCAATAAAAGTGGAATAGCAGCACTATAAGAGTGTAGTGCAGTAATCTCCTCATATGGATTTTCTTGCCAATACCATCCTCAATACCACCATACCTTCATTACATGGCTTAAAATAGTTTAAGGGTTAATCAGACTCTTAGATAATGTATATTTCTATAGCTTTTAGCCAAGATCACCAAAAGACCCAGCTTCCATTTTCAGAGACAGTACAGTTGGCCCTCCTTATCCACAGATTTTTTATACATGGATTTGAGCATACATGGCTTGAGAATATTCCCAAAAAGTATAAATTCCAAATAGCAAACCTTGATTTTTCCATTTTATAAATGGGACACCATTTTGTTGTGCCATTATATTTAATGGGACTTGAGATACACGGATTTTGTTATCCACGGAGGTTCCTGGAACCAAACCCCAGCGGATAACAAGGGCCTACTGTACAATACTGCTGACAAAACTATAAAAAATTGTGTCAATTATGTCCTATTTCTAAGATCAGTCAGATGGGCCAATAGTAGAACGTTAGCATATCCTATCAACCCTCCAGCTGAATAGGGGGTTTTGGTAATTAATATCTAGTATGGAGCAGGACTTGAAGTCACAATGACCTGATACATTTCTGAGGGGATAACAATGACCCAAGAAACCTAAAAGACAGCATTGTTGGGATCTGGAGCATGACCACCCTAGATAAGAACAAAGATAAGCACCATGGATTACACTAAACATGACATATTCTCCTTACCTGCCTATTTTGTATTTCCCATGGAAACAAAGGAAGACATTTGTCAAAAAGACGGAGACCATACACTGTTCTCCCTTTTTTGTTCTTTCATTTCTCCTGCCCATATCATCATCAAAGATGTGTTTCATGTTGCATCAATGCATTAGCACTTTTGTGCTAACAATCATTAAGTTTTCTGTACAAGTTTGTCCATTCCTTGGGAAATCATCAAAGCTTTTTTCATATCTTTTGGATATACAGCACATGCCCTGAGAACAGGGAAAAGGTACAAAAAAAAAAAAAAAAAAAAACCTCAATCCTCAGCCAATATTGTTCACGTTTCCTGGTGCATTCTGAGATGCTGTCCAAGTTCTCAATGTTCATCCATGGATGCTGTCCACATCTCCAGTGGTCTTCTCTCTCCTAGATTGGAAAATATACCCCTTTCCTACCCCTTAAACTTCCACTGTCCATCTTTTCAAACATACACTTTCTGTAGCCTTATGTGAGTTTTTATTGCTGAATCAGTTCTTGTGTGCTTGAGACCTCTTTTGCACATTTATAATGAAAACTTATTATTTATTCAGAAGTGGTTTCTTGTGGTTAGTACTAGTATGAATAGGTGTAAAAATATCCCCAAAGTACCCACCTCTTTCATGCCTCCTTTTCCACTCATTATTTTCCCAGCATTCAAAGGAGATGCTGACACTGCTGGTGAAGACCCCAAGTCCCCACCACTTTTTTGTTTAACAGGACAACCAACCAACCACCAACATACACAGAAAAAGTGGAAGTTGCACTGAGACAGAAAATATATTAACTGATGATGGAGTAAGAGACAATATGGCACACAGTTACATGTATCACTGGGTAATTCCTTTTAGACAGCTGTAATATAAACTGGAGTATGGACATAGATCGCTCTACACATTAGTCCACTTCAAAAGTTTATTCTTTCACAGGCTCACACAACAAAGTTCTATTGGTTCCACTGTTAATCTCCACAAACTGAAGAGGAAGGTCATCCATGAGTATCTTCTTTACACATTTGGTCCATCCTTCCTGTTCAACATATTAATGCTGAGGTGGAACTGACAGGCATAGGAATTTGGGGAGTAGCAGGGATACACTGGTGAACACCTGTACAGTCAACAAACAACTTCTATTGTATTCTTTCTTCATCATGTGTTAGTTTTCTTATAGTGTAAGAAGGTTGTTTAATAGGATGGCATCTACATTTATGTCCCTCTACAAACCGAAGTGCTATTATTCTCAAAACATAAAATCAGTTTCTAACTACATTTGTGGCTGATATTTTCTGTATGCCTACTCTGTGCTAAATTTGAAGCATGAGGACCCGATGCTGATTTATGAGTTGGGATTCCATACTATTCTGAGTCATATATCATATTGGCACCCACAAAGCAAGGGCGTCCTCCCCTTACTCTAGTCCAATTCCAGTTTGACAGTAGAGAAGGTGTTGTGTTCTTCCTAATGAGCAAGATACCGATAATTTAAAAATTGGAGTCCTGGAGTTTAAAAATAAGGAGCCCTGAGTTATTCTAGCAGAAGGCAAAGACAATGGTGTCTATTCTCTGAGATAATGGGAAATTTAAAAGAGTAGACCAGATGGGTCCTCTTTTTACAGAGAGTTGCTATTAGCTGATTACACTGCATCACATCAGAAAACACAAATTGTCAGGAACCAAGGCAACATACTTTGCTTAAATAATTATGAGATGCTGCCACAAAATATAGATTATTACTTCTGTCTTCCAAACCGGCTTTATGTATTAGTTTGTCCAGCTTAACACCTCTTCAGTATTGGCTGGTAGACTACATGTCAATTGGATGGTGAATCTGTTCCAGACTTTATCCAAATTTCAAATAATTGTCTGTGGAGCTGAACCTAATTTTTAGGATAGTTTTTGTAAAGTTTAGAGTAAAATGTGAAGTAGATCTACTGCCATAACAGGCATCAGCCACTGGCTGGTTATTTATCTGTGGTCATTTCTACACCAGTTGGCTATCTGTATTCTGTCAAAATATATATCCTGTATTACATGTTTTAAATGTGCAGGTAATAATCATAAAACATTTGTTGCCTGTATACAAGATGCTACCTTTTCCTCACTGGTTCAGCAAAATAACAATGAAGCTACAATAACAGAGTATCTTGAACCAGCACAATGCCAGGAGGTGCTGATAAAGCCTCCTTTCACAGTTGTGCCAAAGCATCTCAATTGCCACTAGCATATCTTCTTTTATTCCAGCCTGGACCATGTTTGATTGGAAACTGGTATCCATGCAGTCATACTCATGACAAAACACATGGTAGCTATCCTGGCTTTACAAATCAATCAATGTGAATACAGCTATTATTTAAACGTTGGCCTCTGTGGTTGACAAACTCCTGTGGCAAAACAGTGTGCTACCTCAACTCTGCCATCTTTGGATAATGATATTGTGCATGTCACATAAGCTTTTGGCACTCATAGAGAAAGGAAAGATTCACAGCCAAGATAGGTCTGGAAGCCAATTTGACTGGAAATGCAGCTTTATGTTTAAGCAAGCACAACCACCACTGCTGACATGTTCACAACCTTTCATAAATTTACTTCCCTTGGTACAGCTTCCAGCATGTTAATGTAGGCATAGAGGCCCTCTCAAGCTTCCTCTTTCAACTTTTGGTTGACAAAATATGGGTTTCCATTTTATCTGTGAAAACATCTCAGATGGGCAATATTTAGAACTTGAAATACTATTGTGAATGTAATTCCTGTGTTCAAATACTAATCTAAATTAGACTATCCTGATCTGTGAGGTACAAAGGCAATAAACAATATTTCTTACACTATCATTTCTTAGTCTGCTGGTCTTTCTCACACACACACATCATATGTTGAGCACTGCCTGCTTTACAACCTATCGTCATTGCAGTGTGAGATGCAATGAAGTTCTTCATTGAAAATGGGAACTGTGTAACAAAGGTGTATGGTATATTTGATCCAGATATTGAAAAAAGTTCCTTTTTATTGCTCCATCCACCAGCATGGTTATTGGCCAAAATGCCCAAATATTGTGGAGAGATAACAAGTAACTTTTCCAAGCTCTGGTTTATCCCACAATATATAAAAAACAGCAAAGTAGATACTCCACTGCAATGTGCACAGTGCTGGCTTATTTCTTAACTTGCTATAGCTCAAAGTTTAATGTGGCCACAAGGTTTTTCACAGTGGACCACCAGATGTCTCTGGAAGTCTACAAGAGGTCATGTAGCCAGTTGTCCTATCTGCCTTTTGTTCCCATTCAACTGGTATTCAGAGGCATGCTGCACATAGAGAGGCATATATAGCAAGTACGCATATGACCAATAACCGCTGATAGTTTTATCCTGCAGGAATATATTTAATCCCATTTTTTATTCATCTGTGCTAGCAGTGACCCCTGAAGCTGTTGATAGTGAATTCCATAGTTTAACTATGTACTGTGTAAAGGAGTACATCTTCTTGTTTGTTCTGCATATACCAGAATTCATATTTACTGGATGTCTGTGGGTCCCTGTATTGAGTGTGGTGGGGCAAGCTGGGGGGGGGGGGGGTAATCTCCCTATTACAAAGTGATGGAAGGGCTTTCTGTCCTTTTGTTGTCAGAAGACGATTCTGACCTATTCAAAAGTGAATTGCAATATCATAAGGAAGACTTCTGTTGTCATAACTTTCTAACAAGATGCTAGCCAATGTTTCCAGCTTTGTAATAGGGCCTTTACACAGCTTCCCAATCTTCTCCAAACACAGCCATCTCTGGGTTGTCAGACAGTGAGGGAATCAGTGGTGACAGATCTAGCTGTTTTCCGTTAGCTGTGTGTTTTGTACCAGGCACCAGCAGAGATCTCCAGGGGTCCTTGGATGTCCCTGCAGATGACATCCTTGCAGCATGTTCTGCTAAAGGAAAATAGCTGGGCATTTTGCCATTGGTCCCTCACTCTCCGACGACCCAGAAATGGTTGCATTAGGAAAAGGGCTGCACAACTTACAAAGTGGGTTTGAGGGTATCTTCTGGAGACCTTTATATCTCCTGATGAAGGATCTTGGCTGCCATTTGCAGGTGGAGGGGAGGGAGTCTGGAAATTGTAGTCCCAAAGTGACTTTTTCAAGCTCTTTGCTATCTACTCTTTCCACACTTGGAAAATTTTATTGCATCTCTGTCACACATCTTCCCTTACTCATCTTTCTTCAAAACCTGTTGGGATGCCACCCCAGCCATAGTGCTTCCTGTAACTTAAGCATAGGATAATGTTTTTACTGTGTTTCAAACTGCCCCCCTTCCACCACCATTTCTGACATAATTTACTTTTTTTGTTTGTTTGTTTGTTTTCAGATTTACATTAAAGGCAATTATGAACCAAAAAATATACCACCATTGTGGAAAATATACAACTTTGCATCAGAGGGATGAGGATGTTCTTCTTGCCAGTCTACAGTTCTGGAGATTAAATTTCAGAGTGAGATTTATTTTGTGCTATTGTCCCCTTATTCACCAGGGGGTTGTGCAATGCAAGTAATCTGATCAGAATAATGCATAGGGACATATTTCAGAAAACCAATAATTGTAGTAACGTTGAGCTGTGCAAAGTGCCAAACTTAAGTCCAGAATCACTCTCTCCCTCCTTTCCACAATTCCTTAATCATGGCATCATAATACACTGCACTGTTGTCCATTAAAGCCACAGGCTTGAAGCAATCAATGCTGGACGTTAGAAGATTTATTGTAATTTCAGTTCTACAGCACTTTTGCAGGCTAAAAAACAAAATTATATTTTATAGTTGTGCCATATTATATTTTACAGCTTTTATAAAATGGGTCTACAAAACAGGGAGAGTAAAAAAAAAGTCTGAAAGCTTCCCCCTCCCTCTTTTTTTCCTACAAAGTTAAGATGTTGGTATATCAAACAACAGAAATCTTGAAAAACACAGCATTTAAATTCCATTTCTTTACTTTAACCTCTACACATGCCTACACACAAAAAGAAATCTTTCATAAACAAGTCCCAAACAAAATCATTGCCTATTTTACTTTCCTGAAACCCTAGTGGAATAAACATACCTCGTAACAAGATCCTTTTGACCAATTTTTTATTCTGTTCAGATTTGCAATGATTTTATTACCGACGCTCACTTTGCTTGGCTTACATTATCACAATCAGTGCATCCTGGGATTAAAAACCATTTACTGCCCAAACTCTTAAAGAAAGTCCCCATGCAGCAGCATAATGAACATTGTTTCTTTTTATTGTTGCAGGGTTTATTGGTATGCCAAAGAGGCAGTGAAGCTCAGTCCTCATTCGAAAAACAAAGAGGTGACCCACTTAGTTAGCATGGCAAAGGCAGCACAAAGGTGCTAGAGATATAACCATGCAGCCTATAAATAGCAGCCATCCTATTTTACCTGGGAAAGGCCACAAATTAGGCACATCTCCAGAGAAATATTCATTTTTCCCTTCCTATAAAACCATCTATTGGTATCCAAATTAATCTAGAACAAGCATGTTACTCCCTAGGAAAAAAAAATAGGTAAGGCAATACAGTGAGCTGCTCAGAAGCCTTATCGCAAAGGAAATCCACAGGCATCAGTACACCTCTCTAGAGATCTATTTCAGAAGCTGTGCTGTGCTGACTGGGGAATATGAAGCTTCAGGCTCTAATTCATTAGAACACCCCTGTAGTGCTTACCTTTAAGCGCATGATTAAGACCCTCTGCAAACGACAGAATGTTACAACTGCCTGTGTGGCTTACTGCACTGGGGAGTCAGTCAAAACTTATTGGACTAGGCAGGGCAAGCAAAACCTTGGTTTACTGGAACTTGCTACCCAGAGTTGCAGTAGCCAGGCGTCCAAAGTAGGTTAGGGTAGGGTGAAGATGATATGAAAACCACAAAAATGTATGGATTATGTTTTCAGATCATAGTTTGCAGTCTTTGGTTTGTGGCTGTTGTTATACGCTTTCAAATTCGGCTCTGATTTACAGTGACCCCATTATAAGATTGGAAATATCTATTCAGAAGATGTTTGCCATTGCCTTAAACATAGGCTGAGAGATTGTGATTTACCCAAGATTATCCAATGGGTTTCAACAGCTGAGTGGGAATTTAAATCCTGGTCTCCCCAGGCCTAGTCCAACATTTAAAGTAGTAGGTCACACTGGCTCTCAACTTCTATGTAAGTATTCTCTATTCCCATACCTGATTTAACCCTCATGCACTGGAATTTGTGAAAAACTTGCAAAGAATGCATTGTTGATTATTGACTGATCCCAATGAGAATTCAAATCTATTGAATATTAAAATCAGTGTACAAGGAACAGGGTTGCTTGCTTGTTTGTTTGGTATTTCTTGGCCCCTAGCGAGCATTGTGTATTACCACACCACACAAAGAGAATCCATGCATATGAGTGAAAAATATTGTTGCTTAAAATCAGTGTGTGTCTTCAGTTTTATTAAAAGGACACCCATAAAGGGAAAGGCAGAACCTGAAAACCAGGAACAGTTTTGGAAACAATACATGAATAATGAAATAAGTAAGTAACTAAGTAAATCACATGATTGAGTTGGAGGGGCTTACTGGAAGATGAGGCTTACCAGTTTCCATGGTATTTTTTCAAGAAAGGAAGAGGTGCTCTAGTAACATCTCTTAGCACACAAACACACAGTTCTTCCTCTCCAAACTCTTCTCCTAGGTCTTCAGCAGGTCTTCAGCTCCCTTAATGCATGAAATATGCAAAACCACTTCCATCCACCACCTGAATCTCCACTACTCTCAAATCAGTCCCAAAATAGTGTCAGGAAGTTCACCATTCTGCATGAGATTTAGAAGAAAAATGAAGCTATTGTGTGCACTGAAAGTGGTCTTGGGGTGGGAAGGAATCTGGAAAAAGGAAATTAGCCTCTGTGTAGTTGCTCACCCCTGCTTTAAATGCTACCCTGGCCATGATGTTAAGCAGTATTTTACACTTCTAGAATTAATATCTTGCCTAGATAGCAGAGCTTGGAAAGGTTACTATTTTGGACTACATCTTCCAGTAGCCTACAATCAGCAAGACCACTAGGTTTCCAGTAATCCAAAAAGGTAACTTTTCCAAGCTCTGCTTGTTAGCATGAATATACATTTTAAGTGACTACCAGGCATGATCTGACATTTCATGATTCAACCAGCTTGCTGAACCTAAACAATAGTAGATTTGGCTAGTCATAGAATCATAGAATCACAGTTGGAAGAGACCCCAAGGGCTACCCAGTCAAAAACCCTGCCATGCAGGAACTCTCAATCAAAGCATTCCTGACAGATTGCCAACCAGCCTCTGCTTAAAAACATTCAAATGAGGAGACTCCACCACACTCTGGGGCTTTCTAGATTGGCAAAAAGAAGTGTGTTCATGGCTGCATGAAACTCTAGCCTTTAGATGAGAAAAAGGGAAAGTGTGCCATGAAAATGCTTTTTTTGTGTGTGTTTTAGGGGAGAAGAAGCGCCTTTAAAAAGGTGCTGGTTTTCCCAGCTTCTTTTTTAAAAACTGCGAAACAGCGCAGCTCCATGTAAAGGCTGTGGTGCAGCTGCTAAGCATTAAGGAAAAGGCAACTTCATGTCACACTTTCCTGCCAATCTAGAAAGCCTCTCTAATGTAGTGTATTCCACTGTTGGACAGCTCTCAGTGTCAGGAAGTTATGTTTAGATGGATTTTATTTTTATTTTTATTTTTATTTTAGTGACAGGATGTAAAATTGCTTAAGAATCTTGTTGGAAGGGAAGCTGTTTGGGAATGCATTGTAAACTAGTTCAAGCTTCATGGTGGAAGAAAAGCTGGAAATACATGTAAGAAAAAGTATTTGATTTAAAAAAAAAACCATAATATGTAGCCCAGTTGACATAAAATAATATCAAAGGGTTGAAAAACAAAATCATCATCATCATCATCATCATCATCATCATCATCATCTGCATTAAAACAGCACTTAAAATTTAAGAAGTGTAAACACTTGAAAACAAGTATTAAAAAAGTAACATCACACAAACTGTGACCAGTGAAGTATAGCAACTATCAACCAAATAACTCAGAACTAAAAAGGAATCAAAGGAAGTCTGCTACAGAATACTGTAAGTGAAACATTTTAACAATGATCATACATACCAGAATGTTCTAGTACCATAGTGCCCATCACATTAACATCTGATATAGAAGCACATTGTGTAAAAACAGAGAAAATTAGTTGCAAAGTATATCTCTCATACAAAAAAGGGTAAAAGCTCAAAAGAATAGGAGTCTTCATGTAGAATTTATACTAGAAGTGGTGGGAGGACTCGGATTCTCCGTTTCTGTGTAAATTTATCAATTTAACTTACACTTAAATGGAAAATCACTATACAGAGAACCATAAAAATGTATTTTGCTATGAATTGAATGGTTTACTCTCCTAGCAAGCTTGGGGAAAGCATCGTTTTGCTCAATGGTAAGCCTGAGTGAACTGCATTACGAAGGATGCCATATATACCTTTAAGTTTGGCACACAATAGTTCTCTTCCCATGTGCTTGCCTCAGCTTAAATCAAATGAGTGATGGCCAAAGATGTATAAAGATATAGAGGGAAGGAAGAAAGGTTGGAAGGAAGTAAATAACAGAAATAAACAGAAGAGACAGGGGAACATGGGAGGGGGAGAAGAGATGGGAAAAAAAGAGAGGTGAACGAGAGAAGAGAAACAAACAAGACATGGCATATGTTAATTGTGAGAAACACAGGTGTGATATATATAAAATGTTTACACATCTCTTACTATTGTCAAAGGATTCTGAAATTCAGTTATGCAGAATTTTCACTGATGAAAGGCCAAAACGGCTTATGTGTTGGTTGGAGTGGTGAATCCACTGTAGCTGTTAGACTGAGCATTAAAGGAACTGTCCAAGGTGCTGACTTCTACCCCAAAATAGGTTAGGCACCTTGGTTAATTCCTTTCCATTTCTGTCTAAACTCACTGATGTGGGAGCAACCAGTCACCACTGGTAAAGGATGTCCCAAAATGTCCAATCATGTTTTCTAGATCTATACAAGGAATCTGCAGGCATGGTTTCTGAAATTTCTGGGTAAACAAAATGTAATCCTTGATTTGTAGACTGTGCTTCTACTGCAGAATTTTGGGTTTGGTTTTTTTTTTTTTTTTGGTTTGTTTGGTTTTTTAAATGCATTCAGAGTATTGTGAAATTAAAATCAGTGCAAAGGGCAATAGTTCTAAAAATGGCAAAAAGCAGATATGGAAACAGATCATGATGAGTAAAGGCAAAAAAGAATGGAGCGGTAATCTCCAACTTCTTCTTTGGTCCCAAGCATGACAACTAGCAGATGTGCTTCTTCCTTTGGTGCCTTCTAGGCCCACTCATGGAATTAATTTGCTTCTGGTATCATTAGTTGAACGTGGGAGATCCTTTTTTGCATCTCTGTGTCTTTCTTCTTTCTCCATTCCTTTCATTTGACACCTCCTCACTGTGAAGGAGGAGTATAGCCTTTGTAATTATCTGTGGTGGTAAAGGACATATACCAAATACCAACAGCTAATTCTCAAAGCATGAATGGGGCTCTGACTGAGTATTCTCAGTAAATAAAAGACCAACAGATTTAAGAAAAAAATCTCAACATTCTCTTTTCCAAAAAAAGAAAAAAGGAGGTCAATGCAAACTAAATCCTACAGTCCAAGATTCCCTTATCTGGAAATTCAAGTATATGCATTGAGCAGAATAGCAAAAGACATTTTACTGTCTGGGGGAATGTCTCCCAAACACAGAATACATAGAATTCTAAGCCAACTCAATTATTTTGGTATATAAACAAGGAAAGTTGGTTAATGAAGTAGAATCCAGTCCTCATGGGCACCTCTTTTCATCCCTGACAATTTTAAAAACAGTATCAGCAAAAACAACTAGTATCATTTGCTGCCTTTTCATGATGCCTCTGATCTTCTACATAAGGCAAACATGTCACTCTATCCAAACATAGTGCTGGCCAAGGCAGTGAGAGGCTTCTCAACTGTATCTCAGATGTCACTCCTCTTTTAACTGGTTCAAACTCTACACATACCTATGACCTGTTTCTTGGTAATAACTGAGCATGATGGAATTGTTTTAGGGCCAACACCACATGGTTTTGAGAAAATAGAATTATCATCATTAGAAAAACTGTTTCAGGCCACTCTAAGCTGATGAGACAGAATAGGATATACAAGGAAACAAACAAACAAACACTGGGAATTGGCTTTCCTTTTAGAAATATAGATTATGCAAAACAATTTCTACTAATGCCAATGTTTGTTTAAAATGAGTATCACAAATCTGTTAAATCTGGTATTTTTGTACATTTTAAATTTAAAAATATATGTCTGGATTTTGAATGCTTCAGGTCTATTCCTTTCTTTTTAATGACACACACACACACACACACACACACACACACTTGGGTCCACATAAAAATGTTGTTAAATGAAACTTTGCTAGATAGAAACCTTGTGTAAACCAAGCATAAAATCTGAGTGGGTTTTTACTGCTGAATTATAACCCTGTAGAAATAAAGATTCACATCTGGAAAACATTCAGTCTTTGGGGATAATCCTACTCTTATTTATGTCAGTGAGAATTAACCCAATGAAATCAGGATTCCATGCCATGTGTCTGATTAGCAACTCATCCAAATGGAGTAGCGTCTGTTTTGCCCTGGTTCCAGCATTATTTCTGACTGTTTAAAGCTTTTGTGATAGGTCATTTCAGTCATTGCTAAAATTGGGAAGGAAGGATGTCACAATGAGTAGGCATGAGACATAATCTTTATCTTTGGTGATTTGATACTCGTTGGGGGCAATTTCTCTTGATTGTTGCTTATCTGCAGTTAAGAAGTTTTCTGTTAGCTATCTGCCATTAGGAGAGAGAGACACCTTTAAAGGCATCTTTTAGACAGCTCCAGTCTCCTCTGATAGTTTGGTTGTTTTGTTACTGTCAGTTTCTGTGCATTTTCAGCCTGTTTAATCTGGAGTTTGAGGTAAGGAGTAAGAAAAGTGAGACATATTTCCAGTTACAAAAGTATATGAAATTTAAATTTAGAGTACTACCCATGAATCAATTGCTGAATGATAAACCATCACATATGGAAATGGCATTGAATCAATAGGGTCTACTGCACTTAGAAGTAGCAATTGGATTTAGACTTCAGCCTTGGCCAAATAGTGTATGTGGGCATATCTTAGTTTTTTCTTCTGGAATATTTACAGTTGAGCTGAGCTAACATTTCTGGGTTCTTTTTCTGGCCCCCTGGAAAAAGAAGACTACTTGGCTAAATTTTCTACAGATAATCTACAGATGATGAGATATTTCTCTCTTAGTTGATAGCTTAATTATCACTACCAGTACAATCTTCTCGACTATAATTCGACCTTATGTATAAATCGAGGGCAGGTTTGGGGATCAAAATTATGGATTTTGATATGACCCATGGATAAGTCAAAGGTAAAACTTAAGGATATGCAATGAAGGATGTAAAGGTTGAAGCAAATGAAAACAATTCCTAAGAACTTACAAAATTCTAACATGCATAACTGTGTTTATACTAAAGGCTAGATGGATGAGAGAGTAGAAGGTGGTCAGTGCTTCTAGGACAGATTAAACTCTCACCTTTCACCAGAGGATAGTTGCGTGTGTGAGAGTGAGTGAATTAATGTGCAGTACATACATTGACCCGTGGATAAGTCGACTGAGGTTTTTTGGGTCAATTTTTCAGTCTAAATTTCTAGACTTATACACGAGTATATACAGTAATAGTGTTTGAAAACATTAACTAACCAAAGCCCTAGACCTCCTCTGTGCAAATGATGGTCTACATAACATGTAAGATCAGGAACAAATTAGAAGGCATATTCCTAAATCCTACTAGTTCATACTAGAATACACCATTGAACCAGGTGGACTTAAACATACTAACACATTCACCAGTGACTAACACATTCACAAATAACTAACACTATTTATCATACTCTGTTTCTGATTTCATGTCATTTTTTATCATAGAATTCATTTCTCATACCTTGTTCAACCAAACACACAGATTTCAGTTTCCCAAATTATGGTGCAAACATCTTTCTGTTACCAACGGACATAATTAATTAACATTTTAACAATTTTTTTATCTCTTTCACTAAGATAACACATGGATCAATGAAGTAGCATAAAGTTGTCTAACAACATCAGTAGTTTGAAAATATAGTAACTTCAAAATACAAGCATTTGTATTTTGGAGGAAGCTTTCAGGAGGTCTCTTTAGGATTCAAAATGTTTTTCTTTATTTACACAAAACTCATGTGACAACCTGGCTGTTTCATTTCACATGTACATATTGTTGGTTTTAGATGTAACGTTTCCTGAAACATGTTGAACATTTTTTGTTTTTGTGGTGCAGGAACCTATCCCTATTATTTCCATGTTAATTTTTTCATCTGGTACCAAATTTTCTGTTAGAGAAGTAATGCCCAGAAACACTTTTATTCTGTTACTTGAGGTACACCTATACATCCTTGCTATTGCTCTTGATTAGTTGAATTTTGAAAACAGTGAATGAATTCCTGTTTTCATGGTAAATCAGGGTAAGCAGTGGTGTCATGGCAGTGGCCAGAAAAAGGCAAAGAAAGTTGCATTGGGTACCATTCTGAGAGAAATGTGGGGTGGAGATTATATATATATATATATATATATATATATATATATATAATTCTTCTCACTTGCTGTCTTGGGAGAAAGCTTCTGGCTCCCAAGCAGCCAGTTTTCTTAGTGACTGGCTCTTAGATGGGTTCTTGAAGCTACAGACACTTTAGGAAAATTCCCTTCAAGGCTGCCATTTCTGACAGCATATGAAATAACTGAATTTGAGAATGCATAGATAGTGCTTCCCAGCAACAGTTGCTTTCAGTGAACTTGCATATCCTCATCCTTCTCCTGATCAGTTGATGAACATAATGCATACTGAAAGGGTAACCTGCACACATTTGTAATTGTTTGCTCAATTTGGGGAGTTGTATAGAGCACTTTTCTGACATATGCTGTTCCCCAGTGAGTGCACTGAAAGCCCATTTCTGAACAAACAGGCCAAGCTGGTTAGGGAATAAAAAGTTATGTCATAATATTGCTCATTGCAATCACATTTCTGTTAGCAGAGTACTTTCTGGATAAGGCTCTTGCATAACTGTATAACCTTTGCAATACTTTGTGGAGTTCTTAGCAATAATCACCAGTATCAAATAACAGTTTCTTTTCTTATATTAGAGGTTGGCCACAATGATACTTAACATGTGAAGGAGGGGGAGGCTTCCACAGATTATTTTAATTCAGCAAACTTTCAAGGCTAGCAAAGCAGGCCATTTAACGTAGTTCATATTTGGAAAGAAGCTTGTTCCCTCCAGTCCTTTAAAACATCCCCCAGGAAAACTGTAGAAGAAGTAGCTGCTTTTGTTGGTTATAGTACATCAAGATCTAGAAATTGCTACTAATTGTAAGGTTTGTAATTATTTCTGGTTTTCATTTTAATAATAACTCTTCATGATTCTGTTGACCTGAGGGAAATTTTAATCCCAAATGTGTCCAATTGTCAAAATTGCCATTATCCTGCAGAAAAAGAGAGGCATTTAGGAAGAGGTAAAGTTTACTTATTGGAAATTAGAAATGAATATTTATTGTCAGATCTTCGCCTGAGATTAAAACCTTTTATTTAACACCGGTGGAAAGTGTAAATTATTCAAATGTTTACATATGAAGGGCTGCTGTACTCTAATGATTCCATTTCCTACAGTGTATTAGTGGCTAGATAATGAAAAGCTTCATCAGAATGGAATGTTAAACAAACAACTTCAACTTCTCACAGCAGACTGAAAAGATTGGGTGACTCAGTCAATTAGAGCTGGCAAATGCTTCTAATGAAGCAAGTAGCAAAACTCTTTACTGAAACAGTGAAAGAAGAAGTTCATCTTTGGATGCTGCTGCCTCCATATTCCTAATGTGCAATGTACAAGTCAGTTTCCTAGTTCCTTCTCTTTGGGGGAAGGGCGGGAAATAAGTATGAAATAAGAAAACCTGAAAACTTGAATAAATGTATTGACCCCAAAAGGATCCTTAGTTGATAGACAGAACTATAAAACCAAATAAGGGAATCCCTAAACCATAAGGACCCCAGAAGGTAATCCAGAATAATTCTAACTTCAGCCATTCAAGACAGAGAAGATGTCATTCCCCCAGGATCGGACAGCATGGCTTGAATTCCACTTGTAAATCACATGCTTCAACTGGTGTTATCTGGACTACATAACATCAGGAAGGAAGGCTCTTTGTGGTAGACCTATAAAAAAAAAGGGGGGGGGAGAAAGTTACTGTATCAAAACAGCCTATTTCTCCACTGTTGGCCTTCATGGTGGGGTGGAGGGTCCCTAGACTTTAAATTGTCTAATAGGAATGACTGTGCTAATAGGGCAAGTAGTTTTGCAAGCTACCCTTCCGAGGGTAGTTTTACATCCAATACCTTTTTCCTTCCCTGGCTACAAATGGCAGGATTCTTTTCCAGATGTCAGTCATAAAGAATCCAACTTCCTTTATTCAGCAGCTCTTTTCCTCCTGTCACTACTGTACTTCTGCTGCAACTTACACAGGCGTAATACAGCAGTGTAATTGGCTGATAAAACAGAATATCAACCTACACATTCAAGGATTCATGAAGCTTTGTGGATCATAATATTAGATGTAAACATTTGTTGTCTTTTTTCTAAACATGTCCACATGGATAGTTTTGTTACATGTTTTTCACTCCCCCTGTTGATGAAGTCTGCATATTTATGTACAATAATACACCTTGTTATAAATATAAGATATATTTTCTAAGTGTTTACTTTCTATAATATTTCTTGGGAAACTGTTTACTGTTGGCATACTTGAGTATGTGGGAGTCTCTGAAGTTCCATATTGTCAAATTAATTTAGAGTAGATTGTTTCCCCAAAAAACTTATTGGAAAATTAACATTCAGGAAATCTGAAATGTATTTATTGTTATTGTGCATCTTTGTGTCATTTCTGACTTATGTCAACGCCAAGGTGAACCTATCATGGGGGTTTCCTGGCAAGATTTGTTCGGGGGGGGGGGTGGCATTAGCATCTTCTGAGACTGAGAGAGTGTGGCTTGCCCAAAGTCACCAGTGGGTTTCCATGGCCAAGCTGGGATTTGAAAACTAGGACTAAAAATATTAACAGGTTAGGGCTCTTGAAATTAGGATCTTCCAATGTCTGGAAGCAAACATGGAGCTCCAGTTCCATCCAGTTTTTGCAGTTAGTCATCCAGAGGATTTTTAAAAAGACACTTAAGACAATTATGGGGCTTTCTAGATTGGCAGGAAAGTGTGACATGAAGTTGCCTTTTCCTTAATGCTTAGCAGCTGCACCACAGCCTTCAGATGGAGCTGCGCTTTTTCGCAGTTTTTAAAAAAGAAGCTGGGAAAACCAGCACCTTTTTAAAGGTGCTTCTTCTCCCTTAAAACGCAAAAAAAGCATTTTCATGGCACACTTTTCCTTTTTCTCATCTAAAGGCTAGACTTTCATGCAGCCATGAACACACTTCTTTTTGCCAATCTAGATCAGGCCAATGAGTAGGATTCTAGATCTATTTTAAGTCTGAATTGTTCCAGAAACACATGATTTAAGGCTTACATATCAGGCTGGGATGTGAAGATGAACTGATTTTCAAATTTTGTTTACCCTGAGGTCTATGGGAATGTTACCTATACAGGAATTAGACATGAGCCAACTGAAATGTGTAAGCTGAACTGTTTTATAATGTAAAGTTGAGATTGGAAGCTTCTCACCTTTGAGAGGCTGCTTCACTCCTCCCCAGAGTTGCATCCTCCTACCACTGAAATACAAGCATCCAAGTTTCCACTACAACTAAAATAATCCCAATGATTATGCTGGGGCACATAATGTATGTTACCCATGCATCATGTTTTCCAATAGAATTAATGGAATATTTGCAGAAACAGACATCTCAGTAATGTCAGGGACCTAGGGAGTACACAAGGTTCTCTCTCTCTCTCTCTCTCTCTCTCTCTCTCTCTCTCACACACACACACACACACATACATTATAAAAAATTAGGGATCTTTATTAATCTCCTCATACAACTGAGAAAAAACATTTGCCAGCATTTGGAGCACATTTTTGGTATCTTTGATTACTTACCTTTGATACCCTGGCAAGAGTAGATGAAAATATTTATAATTAATGCTAACTAAATTGACATTTTATTTCTTTTATTAATTTTTAAATGTAGAGAAGTGTTAATAAACATGAAGCTGTATTTATTTGACAAGTTTTTTGCAATGCGCATAAATATATTCTCTTTTAGGAAATCTCCCAGGGTGTTTTTATGTATTCTGGGATATTTTGTTTGTTTGGCAAAAGCTTGTGAATGCCAAGGCAGAACTCTAAAAATACATTTCTGGCTTGTGTTTTATTTTCTAAAGCAAAATGTATATATTACATCGAAACACTGTTCAATGGTTTGAATTCATTTGTTGTGATTTTTAAATGGGTTAGCTTTCAAACTGATTTTAATTCTATTGATAATTTAACTGCATTTCAGTGTTTTAGTGATGTGGACTTTTTAACTTTTCAAAGTCACCTTGAATTGTCCAGCTGGGGCAAAGGGAATGTAAATAAATAAATAAATAAATAAGTTATTTGTTAAGATGAAGGCTTTCATGGCCAGCATCCATAGTTTTTGTTGGGCTATTAGGCCATGTTCTAGAAGAGTTTATTCCTGATGCTTCGCCAGTATCTGCGGCTGGTATCTTCAGAAAATGCTGGCATAGGAGTGAGTGGGATATATGTGTGTGTGTGTATACATATACACACAGAGACACAGACACTCACACACACACACTGTGTGACCCTTGGTTGAAAGGAAGCAATTTACATGTTAATCTGTGAACTGTTCTATTGTTGAATGGCAAGGCTTCAGAGTATCTATTTAATTAATGGTCCATTGTCTGCTGGAAACCCTCACCCCCCACCCTGGGTAGCTTTCATTTGCATTTGCTGGGTTTTGATTTTGATGTTTTTCAGGACTTGTCACCAAACTTTGTTTACTTTCAGGGTTTATTCTTTCCTGTTGAAGTTGTCCAGGTGTTTATGGATTTCAATGGCTTCCCTGTGCGTTCTGACTCTACAGGCTAATGGTTACTCCAGCTCAGACATCAGAAGGGCTGTCAGACCCAGAAAAAAATCCATAGGAGTGAAGACAAACAACCACCCAAAGGGGAGGTATTTTTACCATACATCAAAGGAGTTACAAACAGAATAGGGAAACTGGTGAGGAAACACAACTTCTAAATGGTCTATAAACCAACCAAGAAAATCCAGAAAATACTGCACTCAGCACAGGAAAGATCCTCTCACAGCCCCAGTCTGTGGGACCACCAAATGCAGTATTCAAACATGAATCAGGAACACCCAGAAAAATCAGCCATAGCAGAACACATTATAAACCATCCTGGGCATAAAATGCTGTTTGAAAACACTGGACTCTATCAGATGGGAGGCAAGCATCATGAAAAAGTGATTAAAACATAGTAATTGCATGATTAGGGGAAGATTTGTATCCCGTGCATAAACTGCCATGGTCGCTTTGGGACTGCCATGGTAGCTTTGGTCGATGATCTCCATCTGTGCATCGGCAGGGGAAGTGTGGCCCTGTGGGTGCTCTTGGACCTCTCAGCAGCCTTCGATACAATTGACCATGGTATCCTTTTGGAGCACCTGGGGGAGTTGGGTATCAGAGTCACTGCACTGCAATGGTTCCTGTCCTACCTCTTGGGCAGGTTCCAGATGGTGTCACTTAGAGACAGTTATTCGGCCAAGAGGGAGCTCAAATTGAGTGTCCCTCAGGGCATGATTCTGTCTCCAATGCTATTTAACATTTACATGAAGCCGCTGGGCGAGATCATCCAGAGACGTGGGGCGAGGTGTTATAGTACACTGATGACACCCAGATCTGTTTCTCCATGTCTCGGACTGCTTCAGTGACCAAAGATGGCATCTCCCCTCTGAATGACTCTCAGAGGTCAGTAATGGACTGGATGAAAGAAAATAGACTTAAACTGAATCCAAATAAAATGGAAGTAGTTGCTATAGGTAATCCTAATCTGGGTATGGAGATAATACCTCTGGTTCTGGACGTGGTCACACTTCCCCTAAAGGACTGTGTCCGCAGTTTGGTGGTACTCCTGGACTCGTCACTCCAGCTGGCATCTCACGTGGAAGCAGCAGCCAGAGGTGCCTGGTATCAGCTTCAGCTGATATGACAACTGCGACCATTCCTGGAGCAGGAGAACCTTGAAATGGTTGTACATTCTCTGGTAACCTCTCACCTGGATTTCTGTAATGCACTCAACATGAGGCAACCCTTATGCCATGTTCGGAAGCCGCAATTGATTCAAAATACAGCAGCCAGACTAGTAACAGGGAAATCAAAATTTGATTCTATCACACCTATCCTGAAATCTTTACACTGGCTGCCTATTCGTTTCCTGGCATAGTATAAGGTGTTGGTTATTACCTATAAAGCCCTACATGGCTTGGGTCCAGCATACCTGAGGGAACGCTTCCTCCCATATAATAATCCTTCCCGCACACTCAGGTCTTCCAGGAAGAACTTGCTTCAGTCAAAGAAATCAAGACTGATGGCGACTTCCCAGAGATTGTTTTCAACCGTCGCTCCAAAAATTTGGAATGACATGCTGGAGGAGATCTGCCTTATAACATCCTTAGATGCCTTTAAAAAGGCAATAAAGACAGATCTCTTCCAGCAGGCCTTCCCAAACTGACGTCCTTGTAATCAAACTTAACGGCTCATCCACTTAGCTCTCCCCATTTGATCAGATTTCTTTTTAGATTTAACCTGTATGCTGTTTTTAGGGTGGGAAGGAGGGGGGATGGGATTTGTTATTATTATATTTTTATTTACTGTTGTTATTAATATTAGTATTTTACTTTGTTTATTGGTTCTGTTGTTACCCGCCTCAATCCAAAACAGAGAGAGTCAAGATATAAATTATTATTATTATTATTATTATTATTATTTATTACTGTAATGGATGCGTCGTTAGGTAATAATGAAAATTCTTGTTATAACCCAAAGTCACATCCATTACAGTTTATGCATGGGACATGAACAGGAGAAGCATGTGAGGGGTGGATAATCTTCCTCCTAGTTGCACTATTACCACATTTTAGTCCCATTTTCATGACACTTGCCTTCAATTGCCTTTAGCTTTTCTAGTGATGTGGTCTTGGAGTTTCAGCATTGAATATGCATTTATAAATAAAGACAGATACAGTATCCATAGTTGGAGGGTATATCTGCACTGTAGAAATAATGCAGTTTGACACCTCTTTAAGTGCATGGCTCCAATCTACAGACTCCTGGGATTTGTAGTTTTGTGAGGAACCAGAGCTCTTTGGCAGAGTAGGCGAAATACCTTGTAAAACTGCAAATCCCAGGATTCCACAGGAGGGAACTAGAACACTCAAAGTGGTATTGAACTGTATTATTTGTACAATGAAGATGCACCCTGAGTGAAGGTTCAGATCAGAAACTTCCAATATAGCTGGAACTGAACCTGTAAGTGTAACACATGTTAATGACTTCCCATGATCATTCAAATACCAATAAAATTGTGTACCCTTTAAGGACCATGCTCTTAACAGAAGCTCAATTTAGAAAATATTGGTATCAAATGAGAACCTGTACAGATCATTTCCATTTCTCCACCACCTTGAAGCCTGAGGGCTGTAGTGGCTGTGTGAGTGGGGAAACAAGCAGGGTTGTAGTAAAAATGCATCCTATAGGCCATATCCAGTCCCCACAGTCTTTTCATGGGTCTTCAGTTTTTCAGTTTTTCCTGACCTCCCACATGTTCCTGCACCCCTGCCTCATTATAAGCTTTCCCCAAATGGACCAAAGCTGTTCCCTGGGAGAATGGCAAGTGTTAATAAGATGCACCACCAGCTGCCTCCCCAAAGCCAAAACTGGCTAATCAGTCAAAATTAATAACATATTTGACTGATTTTCAGCATCATCTTCTTCGGGTGAAAAATGGCTTCCACTGTACTTTACCACCCATAAACCAAAGTGGCCACACAATTCTCCTGCACAGAAAGTCCTTTTTTTCTGAGCAAATTACCATGTGTGAGTTTTGTGCAGAATAAGTCCCAATGTGTGAAGATATTCATCAGTCCAGGATTCTCCCCATCCAAGTTTTCCAACATTCAAGATACATTTTGAGTACAATACATTTTGAGTATTTTCAAAATATTCAGATCTTCTTTCCATCCCTACTACTCTGGCCACAGCATTTCAAAAAGGATATTGTAGACCTATAAAGGATATACAAATGGTCCACCAAAATAATAACAGGGTTGGGAACAAGTCCCCCAAAGAGAAAAGTTATAATTTTTGGGATCTTTTTTTGTGGGAAAGTCAAATACTTGATAGAGGTAAATTATATGTGGTGAAGACAAAGTGAATATAGTTTTCTGTTTGCCATAATATTTCAGTAGAGTGGGCAGCTTTGGGTGGCCCATGTCAGTTGAAGGAAAAAGAATGGTGAAGAAAAATAGACCTGGCATGTCATTAGCATAGCTCTAGTATTAAACAATATGGGATTTAGCAAAAGACACAGGAACAGAATAAAGAAAAGTTAACATCAGGGCAGAATGGTGATAACAATAATATCTTTGACTTGTGGTTGGAACAGCAGAAATATAAGCAATTACATTTTGTAAAATAGCTCCATTGGTTCCTGGGACATTTCTGGGAAGAATGTTTCATATGTTTAAGGTCCTGAACAGCTTGAGATTTTCATGAGAATCACTTATTATAACTTGTCAGGGAAGCCTCCTTTGTGCTCAGGCTGTCTTCAGAAATAAGAAATATACCAGGAGTCCTCCCTGGTTGAGCTGAAGTAGATAGTGACTGGTCAGAGGAATTTTCTCAGTTGTGGCACTTCATTTACTGAATGCTCACTTCTGGGAAGCCTGCCAAACATCTATCTTGATGATGTTTTGGCACCTGGCAAGTAATTTTTATTTTTCCCAAGCTTTAAATTTGTGATGGAAATTATTTTAATTTCTTCAGTTTTAGTCTGATGGTTTTCTATTGTCTCCTTACACACACATGTACACACAGCTATATTATTTTGTGTTTTAGCTGCCCCGGAAATCTTTTAACTGTGAAGGGTAGACATTAAATGAAATAAAAAATTAAGGCAGAAAATCATAAAGTGGGAACATTAAGGGGATGGACATTTTTAAACATGTTCAAAGTGCCTGGGATTAATTCTGGTATGTGTGGCAGGAGCAGGGGGAGAAACTATTTATGGTACTTGGAAACTACACTGGGTTGGACAGCACAGTAGGCCAGCATAAGCAGAAATGTGGAAGCTCTGACAATACCTGGTGATCCCATCTGTCAGACAAAATCACATGAGATGAAAAATAAGACTTAGGGCAGGCCTGTATAAGGTTTCCTACTGGTGTGTTCTTGACTCAGTCTATCCAGAAAGCCAATGCAAGCCAGTTATGGTGCAAGAAACAGATACATCAGGTTTACTCTGGATGGTGTCTGCAGCCAATAGGAAAATACAGGACAAGGAATTAGGGACAGATTTGTCAATGGATGTCATAATGGCAGAAGGGATATACCACCTCAATAAAACTATAAGCAGATGGCCCTGGCATGTCAGAATGGTGTGGCCTACAAAAAACCTTCCCCTTTAGCCACTACCTTACTGTAGATGTAATCAATTTTATTTATATATATATATTTCTTTCTTTAAAGCACTTGTTCATTTTATCTCAACAATCCATCAGGCATCCAAGACATAACTATAAACTAACTTAAAACATTCCAAGATGCCTTGTTAAAATAGTTCTGAACCTGGACAATTGAGGAATAGGTTTTTTAAGTTTTAAAAATAAAGCTGTGGCCAAATTTATAAACCTATAAACCCATGCCCACCTTTTACTTCCTGGTAAGGATCATAAATCATGATTACTCCAAGTCCTGCATCTATAACTATGACTCTGGAGATCAGGGTGCAATTCCCCACTCAGCCATGAAACCCACTTGGTGCCCTTGGGCAAGTCACATGCTCTCAGCCTCAGGGGAAGGCAATGGCAAACCTCTTCTGAACAAATATTGCCAAGTAAACCACATGATAGGTTCACCTTAGAATTGCCATAAGTTGGAAGCAACTTGAAAGCACACAACAACAAATGCATATTCTACTGTGCTATAGCAAACTTCACATTATACTATATTACTTTATCACTTGGTCTAGATTTCACTTTAATCATTAAAAAAGTGGTTGGGGTCATATTATCCATGTAGACCTATTTACATTGATTGAGCAGGCAAAGCTATTTGGTGTGATTAAGATTTTCTTCTAGGTTTTTCCTTTGTGTTTTGATATTTTCAAATTAGTAAATGCATTTCTAACACAACATTTCCTCACCAAATTACATTTGATTTCTCAAACTGGAAAAAAATCTATTAAAAACAGCACCAAACTTGTTAATGTCCAACGTTCACCACTACCCTACTTCCCCCACCCTAAGAACACACCTTTCTGCACCAGGTGACTTTCCACATTAAGAAAGCAGACTTAAAGCAGGAGAGTGCTTGCCTTAACCCTGTCCATGTGTATTCAACCCAGGATTTTCATTTATACAAATGTTCCTGTGCAAATATTTGCAACTTACACCAAGAGTAATTCATAATTGTTATCAGTGGCTACTAGTCATGATGCTTATATTCTTTGCCATTGTCTCAGTGCCAGATATAATATGCCTCTATATCAGTTACTGGGTAACACAAGCAGGAAGCTGCTACAGTACCCATGTCCTGATCATGGGCTTCATATAAGGAACCAGTTGATCACTATACAAACAGAATGCTGGACCAGGTAAAGCTTTTTTTTGATCCAGAAGAGCTCCACTGTGATATATTTTACTTTGTGAAAAACACCAGGAATGAAGGTAATCTGTAA
>JAOEGL010000003.1:197023756-197298756 GCA_034509955.1 Urosaurus nigricauda | reverse complement strand
TGGCCCTTATGTGCACCCTACAGGGCAGATTAAAAAAAAAAAAGCATTCATTTGAAGCAGTCTGCAAGAGTTTGGTATGGGATGTGCTGCTGCTCTCTCTTTGCCCCTTTGAGGTGGCACTTTGGAGGCACTCTATGGCCCTTTAGGGTGGGAGGACCTCTGGGTGGACCTGGGAGAGGAGATTTTATCTGTGAGCCATGTAACCAACAAAAGTTCACTGCAGCTTCATTCAGCGTCTAAGTCTATTCCGCACCCTTCCAACATCTTTGTCCAGCAATTTGCATGCTTATAGTCAAGTTCTCCTCAATGTTGCCATTGTTTGGAGGGTTGCAGATTCTTCACTGTCTTGTATGTTTTGCAGCTATCACAACTATGTAGGGAAATTGAGCTGGATCCATGGGGAAGGACAATGGAGCTTGCATGCCTCTCTTCCCCTAATTTGGGGTCCTATTAAGAAGTTTGTTCTTGGGTATGTTCTTGAATGCTTTCGTGCCCTTTTACATTAGAAAGCAAGCAAATCATACAGTGTCTTGGTCCCTCTTGGGTCCCATGCCCTGTTATCCTGAATTTAGTTCTTAGAAAGTGGGGTAAGAGGCAGGTCAGGAATAGGCAGGTGTGCTGTCCACTGCCTAGATCTATTCCCTATGCTGCACCAAGTTAGTTAGTGTAGTTAGTGTCTCTCCTGTCCCCAGTAAAGTTATTGTCATTCTTTATTTCTAGTAATATGTTTTCTGATATATGTTTTGCCTTTTCTTACTTGCTAGGGTCATAGATATATTTCAAAGTATATCCCTATGTACATAAACCAAATAATGTACAAATGAAGCAAAACTGATCTGTTACACCCAAGCAGAACATCTTTGGACCTGTTATTGCACAACAAATAGCTTCTTCATAGAGCTAAAGCATGTTTTGTTTATGCTTTCAAAATATGTTCCATGTACATGCCCACATTAAATTTTTTTTTCTATGTCATATCTACATCATTTTTACCATCCTCCCAAAATGTGATTCAACATCAATATTTCCATGCATATGTCATAAAAACCAGCAGATATAGAAGATGAGAGATGACATGAATTTACTATAAACTTCATATAGTCTACTAAGACCCTGTTCAGACTGACCTGAAAGGCCGGCCTGGGGCGGAGTTGGGGCATTACATCCACACAAGGCACACCCTGACTCCACTCCCAGGGTGCCATGCCACTGCGTGCTGCTCCACATGGTGTGCAGTGTCATGGCACTTGTCCAGCACTGAGTCCATATGAGGCAGTGCCAAAGGAGCGCCATATAGCTGCAACAATGCAGCTATGGTGCCCTGTCCAGGGTGCAAAAAGGAGCCGCTTTTTTGGCTCCTTTTCAAGGTCAGATTGTGGTCATGGCATGAGGTTTCTGTGGCCCCAATCCAGCTGAAGAAGGGGCAGCTGGAGGTCACCTCTTCAGGGCTGTTTGTACAGCCCCTTAGTGAGCTTCTTAAAGGCTTCCCAAAGGCCTCCAGTTCACTGCAGCCTATCTCTGTATAAATGGAAGGATGAGAATCACATGGACATAGTGGCAGGGGGAGGAGAAAGCTCATGAGTACAGTATCTATGAAGGAAATGAGAATTTAGGCTGCTCAAAGCTGAAAAGATTTGATTACCTTCTCTTACCACTGGTGCATTACCTTTGGAAAAGTGCAACTACTAACATAATATACCAATCAAGATTCCAGCTGTTGTGGACATACCTAGATATCAGAACACTCTACTCATACTATACATCTTTCAGAAAGGAGATTGTAATGATTAGTTTGTGTAGGAAGGGTGTATCCATTTCATAAACATAATGGTTTTCACAGAAATATTGGTCCATATAAAAAATTGAAAACATGTGAAGTGGCACACAAGCCTAACATCATATCCTTCACCCAATGTACAAACAGTGGACCACAATGTGACATGATTCTGAGAATCACTGTCTGGTCCAAAACCTATAGGTCCGTGACAAAAGTATTGGCTTGAGTGAAGCTTGATGTTAACTTATACTGTGTACAGCATATGTTGGTGTAGAAATGATCTTGATAAGATTTCCAATGCCTTGAATTTCAAGTCTTCAGAAATCAGTCATTCCCCTAGCCTTGTTTTAGAAACTCTGCAGAAAAATACATGCCTATTACTTACATGTCACCATTTCAAGATTTCATTATGATCCTGAGAGTGGCTCATAAGCATAGTCTTGTGTATACCCTTGAGTTGGGACTTTGCAGCATGTTAGTCTTTTCTCTGTTAAGCTTGGTTCTTATATATATTTTTATTCTTCTTGTAAATCAGTCAGATTAGAAAACAGGTTTTTTGAAAGAAATTATTAATATCTCACACATTTCATTTTATACATGCAAAACCCCAACATGCATAAATGCAACAGGTAAGCATATAGAAATCAGGGGCCAAGATCATCCTCAATACATAACTTCATATACATGTATAGCAATAGCACACATATCAAGACAGTTTAAAGCAACCTAGACAAAGGTTATTTGTGACTCTGTGATTCAAATACTTATTCACTTATTCCCTCCATAAGTTCAGGAGCAATAATGTGTCTACTTGGCCAGGAGCTCATATTGAGATAATTACTTCATAAGGAATCAAGACAATTACTTCATAAGGAACTGAAGGTGAGAATATTGAGAAATGGTTGAGGGAGTTGGGTGTATTTATCCCCAAGATTGAAAAATGATTTGATAGGTTTCTTTAAACGTCTGAAGGACTATCATGTGGAAGATCGAGTGGGTTTATTTTTTTGCTGTTCTAGTGGATAAGACCCAAAGCACAAAATTCAAATTATCAGAGAAGAAATTCCAACTAAATATCAGTAGCTACTTCCTGCTGGTACAGTTTGTTCAACAGCAGAATGGACTGCCTGAGAAGGTGATGGGCTTCTCTTTATTTGACATATATAAATAGAGGTTAGATTACATCCTCTCAGGGATGCTTTCATTTTGAATGAAGTGCCACTCTTCAGTGCCACTCACTCTGAGATTTGTTTCCATGCCTGGAGATGCATAGAAAGAAATCAATCCCTTGAGATTTCTGCTATTGCCCTAAGAACTGCCCACCCTATTCACCATGTTGGTATCATGATAAGGCATGTGATCTATGGTCTTCTGGGTTTCCAAAGGACCATATCCATGACAGTTTATAAAGCATCCAAAGTGGAAAGCTTGTGGGCTGCTCTTCTGCCACTTCCTTTCCTTCAAGGAAATAATGAGCTGTGCATGCTGTAACAGTTCCATGACTACCTGAATGCACATGTGTAAGTGTATTATAATTTAGGTTTGGAAGGGTAGATTATGGTCTTTTTTTATTCTTGTTTAAGTCATGGACCTGCATTAAAGGTTTCTGCCTTCTGACATTATCAGCAAATACCTGCTTCATTTGTATGGATGGGAACCCCAATATCTGTGTTAGACTTGGAACAGTGAGGGAGAACCTTACTATGATTTATTTATGATTTGTTAACTTGCTTCCATACTTAATTATTTATATCCCATTCTGTATCACAAGATCTCAGGGCAATGTACAAGTAAATGCAGTATTAAAAAATTACAACAATTTATTATTTATTATTTAAAATAATAAAATAATTTTTAAAGAATTTTAAATGAGTTAACATGTTCAAAACAAATTAAGAAGCTTAAAACTATTTAAAACCATGTGCATAACTAGTTTGGAACAAATCAGTTCATCCCCAGAAGTTTTAGCCACTAGCCATTGCTGCAATTCTATATGGTTGTCTATGTTGCATAACTTTATGTCTACTTGACTACATAGCAGAGCAACCTTCCTAGTTAACTTCAAAGATGCATATGAGGGCACTGGCAATAGTCTCGCAATGCACATTGGTCTCAATGCACATTGGACCAATTGTGTATTGATCCTGTCAGTCTCGACCTGCAGCGATACCATTATGCATTGCTCTCATTGTGAACTGCACAAACATCGCTGGTTCACCTACATGTAGTAACATAACAGCAGCCCCTTGCGGAATACAGAAATTACAAAATTGTTTCTCACAGAGGTAAGTCGACTTATGAAAGTGTAAGTCCCCAAGTGAATTCCAACCTGTGTTTTTATGCGGCACTAAATAAAGCCAACATTGGGCCCCCAATAGGGGTGCATTTCACAAAAGGATTACCACAGCTGAGAAGGCTCTCTCCCATGAGCTCACTAGTGGAGGGTTCCTGCTGAAGGTTTCAGTCTTTGGGCAAGCTTATATAAGGAGAGGCACTCCTTCAAGTATTGAAATCCCAGGACACTACAAGGGCCTTGAATGCAGACTGGAAGTATATCGACAGCCATATGAAGAGTTCTTTAAACACAACCTACATGATTACACCTGAGAAAACTGGGACATGCATGGGCAAGTAACATTAGTATGTGGTCAAGATGGAAAAAGTTAAATAAGGATAAACATACAAGATTGGGAAAGTTGCAGCTGTTTGCTTTTTCCTAAGCTCACTAAGAAGGGCAAGATCCCTCCTCTCCTTTCCTCTCCCATCTGTTAAATAAAAATTAGCATGAACTACTTTTGTGCTTTGAATTCAGTTTGGAGCAACTGAAGTAAGCCAAGAACAAAGGAAAAAGTGGGAAGAGAAGAAACTAGGACATTTTAAAAGCAACTGAAGTGGACTGACAGAGAATTAATTGGGATTATTCCTGCCAAATCAGACATTGGGAGGGTATGAAATGAGAGAAGTCTCCTGCTATTTATCCGTAGGCCTTTCTGGATGTGGCTGCCTTGCCCCAGTCAATCCTTTAGCAACATCCTGCTCCAGCCCTCAAATGTTTTTTTCCTTAACAGAAATCTCAGTTAAATGAACCAGTCTTGTTCTGGCAGGATGCTTTGAAAAGCAGGTTGTTAGTCATGCATTTTTAAACTCAAGTCACTACCATGCGATATTTAACAAAAAGAAAAAAGAAATGGAAAGAAAGAAAGTAGGAAGTCATTGTTGGAAAACCTGCAATAGCTAAGTATCTTGGCTTGTTTCTCAGGGCTCTGTAAGATTTAATATGCTTCTAATTTAGAAAGGATTAGGCACTGCATTTCATTTGGTTATTAGAGTAGCTCCAACTGCGGTAGATATTTAAAAACTACTTTATCCCCTCTTGCAGTGTCTCGCCTTTATTGCCTTGTTGTTGTTTACTAGACAGGGCAGGATTTTTGTCTTTCCATGCCTCCTGTGCAATAGCTGTTTTTTTAAGGGGTGGTACAGGTGATTGCTTTTGAATAAGAATAAATACAGGATTCAGGTAGTAGAATTAGTCAAAATTGAAGAGGGTTTTTTAAAAGAAAAATTTAATGAAACTACGATCAAGCATTGAGCCATTTGTCATACCACACGGTGCAGAGACAGCCTTGACTACAAGTATGCATTTGTTAAATGTTCTCACAAAACTGTGATCATTAATTCTAAAGCACCTGTTTGCAAAAGGAAATATATGTTTTTGAGCTGTCGTGCAGTGCAAGACAGTTGTTAAAAGTCTAGAGAGAATGTGGTTTTATGGCATTTTAATAACATGGCCAAAGATGCCTTTAGCACTGGCAAAGGGTTTCTTTCTTTTCTCCCCTTGCCTCCCCCTTTTTCCTACAGACTGAAGCTCAGGAGTAAAATCAGCTTTTTATGCAAGATGCATATTATATAAAACTCACAGGTATAGTATTAACATATTTAAATTACCATAAAAATAAATGGTGCACCAAAACCTTCCGAGTTCTTTCCTTTAAGAAAAAAAAGTGTGGGGGGAGGAATTAGACATTATTCTCAGGGCAACATCTTACATGTAGACATGCAAAGAATTCATTATTTCATTGCACAGCAGAGAATATACACATTTTATGTGTGTTTCACAAAGAAAATTAGGCACAAAAGCAGAATAGATATAAGGATATACACTAGATAGCCAGCGCATGAAATATGTGTGTGTGTGTGTATGTCTGTGTATATATAGCCATAAGAATCTTAAAAACAAAACAAAACAAGCAAACCCTTTTTACAGGTGTAGGAAATACAGGGGGAAGAGACTAGCATATCTTCCCGAAAACACCACACTGCATATATTTTGGACTGCAATTGCCAAAAGCCCTGTCCTATAAGGCCATTTGATGATGGATGTTATCTAAAAGATATAAAGGATTTTTATTGATTTTTTTTAAAAAAGGAGAAAAAAGTTATCCAAAGAGAAAATCACAGCATAAACAATTATAATACTGCAGTAATCGTAATATTCATATTTTCATATTCATATATTAAATAAAAATAAAACATATCAAGGATATGGGTTCAGGAAGGGTGGGCTAGCATCATTTCACTGCAAGTTACTTGGGTGTGGTCTTCATATTGTTATACAACACCAAATCTATAGAAGGTACATATGAAATAATACCACCTATTCATACAAATGCTGTAGTTTGTACAAAACCAAGACTCATCCCGAGAAGGTCAGACTCATCCCGAGAAGGGACAGAATTTTCATTTGAATATTTTCTTCTAGGATACATTACATCAGATAAGAAGTGTGCAACCTTTAGAATTCCACATCTCTGTTGTACAGACAATATTAAAGCACAGCCTATATGCATGAATCCTCTTATATTTCCTTAAAACCGATCTCAGATGTCTTGCATTGATTTATTGTAGGAAGGAAAGTACAGAGTACAAATACAACATCTTCATGCTCCTTTAGCTCATATGTGCAAGTACATCCAAGGCAAGGGCTATTCCCATAACTTTCCTCTAGGATCTCTGAAGTTATCCACCCATTTCAGCACCTCTTTTATATAACAAAGTAAAATTCAGGTATATACAAGATGTGTCTATAAACTTTAATTTTTGGAGGGTGAACTGTCTGGTTGCACAGACATATTAAGTAATCTCTGCTCATCTCAACTCCCCTCCTCCTTTTCTCTGGACTCCATAAAAATCTATTTATCACCAGTTCCCTCAGAAAACCTCCTGAATACAATACCTGCATTGCTTTTATTTGTTTGTTTGTTTACTTTCAGGTAGTTTCTGATTTTTGGTGAACCTATCACAGGGTTTTCTTGGCAAGTTTATTGAGAAATGGATTTGCCATTGCCATCCTCTGAGGCTTAGAGAGTATTACTTGCCCAAGATCACCCAGTGGGTTTCTATGTCTGAGCTGAGATTTGAACTCTTTGCTCCCGAGTAGTAGTCCAATGCTCAAACCACTACACCATGCTGGATCTCCACAATATATAAAGAATCAGAACTAAGAAAAGAGTTTCTCTGACTGTCTCTACTATCGCTTTAAGACTATGAAAATAAGAAACCTGAAACTTGATGTGTATATTAAGAAGATCCAGAAAATGTGCACCTCAGGGTTAGCTTGTCTTTTTTAATGGAATGATTTTAATTAACTAAAAAATATATAGTACCATCCATCTACTAAGTGCTGATCTTCCTTGACCGGAGGTACCAAAGCTGCAGGGAGGTCAAGCAGAATTATTTTTTCAAAGGGCCTCTAGGTAGCTTCAAATACTGATTCTGATGCATGATCCTTGTGATGTATCTGTATTTGTCTGTGCATGTGAAGGCGGGGGGTGGTGGTGGAGAGATGCCTTCCTGGTAAGGGAAGAAAATCAGTAGAGAAAAGGTCTAAAAATGAACACCAGGATGGAGGGAGAGTCATGAGCAAGAAAGTGTGGAATGGTGAAAGGAGAAAGAGCTAAGGGAAAGAGAAAACACTGTAGTAGGACAAGAGGTTTCTATTGCTTAAAAAGCTACTACTTTTCCTAGTTAAAAAAAAAATCATCACAGGGAGAAACTATGTCATATTGGCTTAGACTGGAGCTGAATTTCCATAAATTCCATTTTCCCTTGTGTTTGTTAATTTTTTTTATCACAGTGTTCTTGTGGGATTTCAACAGAGCCAGATCAAGCCTGGCTGCACGAGAAGATGAAAACATCATAATTGGTCAGACCTTGTTGAAATCCAAATATTTTTCAGATCAAATTGTTACATGTCTACTCAGATGTAAGTCTCATTGAGGTTAATGGAGTTTACTCCTAAATAAGTTATTAAGACTTAAAGCCCTACTTACCCTGTTGCCATGGTCTATCTACAAAACTAATCAGTCATTGTTATGTTGATATGTATTTTGTATTTGTCAGCTAACAGCAGTCATTGCAGCCACTGTTTTATTTATAAAAAAAGAAAAAAAGATATCTTAGATAACAAGACAACTGCTTCACGGAAGCATGTGTACCCCATACACTATGGCAGAGTAGCTGTTGCTGCTCACAGATCTCCTGGGAATAGCACATTTAGACTTAGGCGATTATGAAAATAGACTTAACTGCAAGACGTGAAATGGAGTGCTGTGACCATTATTTTGGTCCAAAAGGTGTCAGAAATGTTGAGCATTTGAAATTCACAACCTAACAATCTTTGGAGCACATCTCACACAACAAAGCCTTTTTCTCCCCAATAAGTCTTGGAGAAATATATTAACATTATAGTTACCTTTAAAGGTTTCCCAATTCACTCCGGAAATAAAAACACATGTGCACAGAGAGAGAGAGAGAGAGAGAGAGAGTTCTCTACTGGAGTTATGAGCTTCTCTCAGCTTTGATACTTTACAGATTAAATACATTTGAGGTCTTTTCCTTCTTCTTTCAGTTACTCAGAAGAGATTACTTCTACTGTCTCCACAACATTTATTTGCCCAGGGAAAGATTCCAGTTTGAAAGTAGGTAGTCTGCAGAAGAGGGATGTACACATGAAGCCACAGCCATATGATTGTCTCACTATACAAAACACTGTTATTCAGAGTTATCGCTGTGTGATTAGATTTTTCATTTCTGAGTCAACAACATAACAATTCTTTTTCATGCCCTTCTGTTACCAAGCTAGTTTTGGCAAGCAGGTTTCCATAACTTGGTTACTGGCAGACAGGAAAATACTTCTGAGAGAAAACTGGGTCTAGATGAATGGAAGTGTGCATTAGTTCTCCCACTCTAATGACTGAAGAAAAGTAGGTTGGTACAGGCCTAGTTTTCCCCTCTTCCTGCAGATGCCCACCCCATTATGACTATTTTCACATTCCTTTGAAAGCAAAATACCAAAACCTGGAGGCTTACCCTCATCAGAGGCAAAAGAGTTCAGACAATCGACATCCTAATTTTAGGAAGGCTGGCATATGCTATCGTCCCAACTAGAGCTTCATACACCTGCATATTTATTGCAAAGGGAACACAAGAAGTAGAGCTCTGTTGTGCTTACATCCTTTGACCATACTTCTCATAGCCAACTGGTTGGGCACTGTGTGAACAGAATGCTGGACAACATCACATATATACTTGACCATAAGTCAACCTCATTTATAAGTCAAGGGCACATTTTGAGGCCAAAATTATAGATTTTGATATGACCCATGGATGGAGCAAAGGAAAACAGTGCCAAAGAACTTAGAGAATTCCAGCAGACATATAAATTTATGCTCAACCTAAAGGCTGGATGGATGAGAAAATAGAGGAGGATCAGTGCTTTCAAGACAGATTACACTCTTGCCTTTCATCAGAGGATGGTTCTTTTTTTCATAAAAATTAAAGTACAATGCTTACATTACTTACATTAACTGTGCATAAGGTCCTTTACAGACCGGCCTGAAGGCTGGCATGGGGGTGGAATCAGGGTGCCATGATGTTATGCACCACTCCACATGGCACATGGCATCATGGTGCACCTTTGGCACTGCATCCAGATGACGCAGCATAGAAGGATTGTCATATAGCCATGCTGTCATGGCTATGTGGCTCCTTTTTGTGTCCTCGAAAGGTTGGATCAGGACTGTGGCATGAAGTTGCCGTGGCCCTGATCCAGCTAGGAAAGGGGAGGCTAGAGGCAGCCCCTTAAGGGCTGTCTTGTCAAGTGCCTAAGTTGGGTAAGGTTTTTTGAGTCAATTTTTTGACTAAAATTTCTAGACGATATGTGTATATACAGTAGATCTTTTATCTGCTCCAGCATGACTCTTAATATATCCTTTTTCTTAGCTATCAATATCTTCTTGGTCTGACCTTTCACTAGTGCCATTTATATTATTATATATGATTACAAGTAGTTAAGTATCATTTTTTCCTCCCCATCAGGGTGCAAAAAACAATGTACAAATCTTCCACATGATGGTCTCTTGTGTGCAGATATATCATGTTTGCGCTATATAGTCTAACATGTAGATAAAATTTCATATGAACTGTTATCAGCCCTGGTGGCGCAGTGGTTAAATGCCTGTACTGCAGCCACTCACTCAAAACCAGAAGGTGGCGAGTTCAAGACCAGCAAAGGGCTGAAGCTTGACTCAGGCTTGCATCCTTCCGAGGTCGCTAAACTGAGTACCCAGATTGTTGGGGGCAAATAGCTTACAATTGTAAATGAAGCTGTTTGTTTAACAAATTGTAAGCCGCTCTGATAGTCTTGGCTGAAGAGCGGGGTATAAATAAAACATTATTATTATTATTATTATTATTATTATTATTATACGTTATAAACATCTGAAATCTCTCCCACCCCTCTACCTCTACACCCTTTTACAGAGGAAAGTTTATCACCATCTGGGACTTCTCCTTCCAGTAAATGTGCACCTCGAGTGTCAAATATCTTATCTACTTGGTGAAGGGGGAGAGAGTATGCTTGCCACTGTGGAAGAATGGCAAGTATGGCTCCACCAGAGGACAAGTGTGAACTGATGTATAGATTCATAACTATAAGTCAAAAATATCATCTGTTTCTACAAAAGCGTTATGATGCTAACTTATGATGAATGAGCAAGTTGGAGAGATGATGTATAGGACATGACCTAGAGAGGTTGGTACTTGCATATTTCTTTGCTCTTTTATTTGCCAGGAAAAATGTTGTTCAAAATGTGAGTCCCTCCTTATTTCAGCTCCATCAATTATACTCATGTAGCTCTCCTCTGTCCCCTGCCAACATATCTCAGTCCAGCAGAGTGAACTGCTCCTTACAGCTCCTCTTTGTGAATCTTATTTTTGTGCATGTGTGCACACACATGCTTTCACTGTTTCACCTCTAACACACTGTTCGAAAATAAATTGTCCTGACACTGTAGGAGTTATCTTATAGGATACCACTCACAGTTTATTGAATTATACAATTCAGTCTGACCTGAATATTATATTATCAGAGCTTGGAAAAGTTACTTTCTGGGCTACTACTTCCAGAATCCCCGCCAACCGATATGGCCACTAGCCATGATGCCTTGGGTATAGTTGAAAAGTAGTTTTCCAAAGTCCTATGTATTAGCAATCTGAGGGAATCTGGGGAAGAAGTTCCATACAGATTGAGGGAAGAGCATGTTTCGGTTCCAGATGGCAACAATTCTCTTCCTTCATATGATGTTCATCTCCTTGCCTGAGGCCTTTCCAGATAGGGGAAGAGTTCATACTGCCATATTGTTATCTGGATGTGTGGCTAAGCCTTGAATTAGCACAGTAGGTATGTGTCTGATGGTGGAAGGGCTGTAAACTGTACAAGTAGACGTGAAAAGTAAAGGGAAATTGATTGACTAGTTGCTGATTTCACAAGAATATATACCAAGCCAGATGTACTTCTGTTGTTTGAACAAAGATAGCTATAAAAGTTGTAGTGTCCCTGAAAGAAACCTATCACCTTAGCCTCACTCTCAGTTTTCCAACAGTACCACTCTAGTAGATGATGGCAAGGCAGTTTGAAAAGACAGTGTGAGTTTAAGGACAGAGAGGCAGACAACCACAGGACTGATTTACCTGATGACAGTCTTCTTCTTTCTTTTTGTCTACGAAAGGCAAGTGCAACAAATATATTCACCTTATTTGGCATAATTTTTATCAGCAAATAAGATGATAAGAAGAAAGCAAAGTTAAGCTATTAGATAACAGTCCTTACTGCCAAGAGCCATAATCTGACACAGACTGAGCCTGGTACAGTAGTCAATTAATGGCTCAGTGCTCATACAATAATGACCTACTAACCTGACGGTGTGTTGCTCTCACATTTTGCTATCCCCTGGGATGCTACTGTCACTGTGTTATCTATTGCCTGCTTCCCTATCAAAGAAAATAAGCAGAGCTGAAATGTATGTACGCATCAAGCTCTGTAGTTCATTGCACACCAAACCTGGCAACTGGAGGAACAATAGATTTATAAGTTTATCCTACATTAAACCAAACATGCCTGACTGCACTGTAAATTACTAAATAATAAACCAGGTGGTGTAAGATCCTGACTTGGACAGAATATAAAAATCTATCAACCTGTAAAATACAATAACCATAAATGTGCTATGTAGCTGATGGCTCAGGTAAACTATCCACCTCCAGCAACCATGGTTTTTCCTTGGGTAAATTGCAACTGTGGTTATTCCCCCCGCTAAATTTAAGTTCTTGGTTCCTTTTTCTTATGCAGAGGAAATATAATTGGGCTTCAAAAAAACCCACAGTGGGAAATTTGTTTGTTTTGTTTATATTTCTTTGCCTCATGTGTGTCTGTTTCATAGTAATATGCAAACATATTGCCAGAGGCATTTTGGTCTGATCTCAGAAAAAAAGATGAGCTAATGTCCTAGAGCATGTAACTTCTCTCTTCAGACTTAACATTTAAATTAAATTGCCAAAGTACAGTAAGCACTCCATGGGCGAGATGCTAGTATTGGACACTTGCTGCTTTCAAATATATTAGATTTCTTTTCTTCCTCTTCTTCTTCTTTTTCTGAGAAAGAAACAAAAATCTATGCTAGCTCAATTAAAACATTTCACACATATTCTACACACCATTAGCCCTCTCTTAAATTAAAATTGGAATTTTTAAAAATGCCTCTATCCTTTCCAAAATTAATTCCCTGTGAATTAAAAAGGGGGGGGGGGGATGTGGGGAGATTTATTTCAAGAGGAGCCATGTTCAAAAATATCCAATAAATGGCAACTCCCAGTTCAATAAAGCTAATTAATTCCATTTTTAGGAGCTGTTCAATAGCGAACCAGGTTAGGTTTATATGATTTACCAACAGTGTTTACATTCATAAAAGGGCAGCAAATAGCTGCATGGCTTGACATCATTACAGGAAAGTGCTGGGAGATGCAGGCAGTTTAATTAGGGGTGGGTTTGAGTTCACTCTATGACCAGCATCATAGTGCTTTACTAATGGGCTTTCATAGAATGATAATACTATAACAAGATTACCAGGGTAGGGGTGATGGTTGTGTTGTTCACTGTTTTCTTTGTCTTCCAATGAAAAATAAGTTCTGATTTAAGAAGCTAACTACACCAGAAGCTAGCAGAGCCTTCAGCATTTGCAAAATGCTGATTCTCAATCAAAGGAAATATTCACACACAAGAAAGAGTTGATCCTCAATCAAAGGAAATATTCACACACTGCGAGATCCAAATACGTTAATGTTACTAATGTTAAAACTGCTCATTATTTGATTTTCTGATATAATCTTCATATGGTCTTTATATGAGACCTCCTGATTATATGAACAGTTTTCTTATGATACAAATGAAAGTGTGAGTAGCAAGAAAAAGAATTCAAAAGTCTGTACATTTACAAAGATTTTAAACATAAGTGCCATTATCTTTTTCTTGTGGTGAGTGTTATGGTTCACAGCACTATCAATATGAAATTGAGATCCCAGAGTGTCAGTATAAAGGGAGTGTCAATGTAAGACTAATTTTCATGTTACATTTTTTTCCTTCTTGATTTTGCTGCCCTATGAATTAATCTTATAACCAAACATCCAGAGTAGAAAACAATATATGACATGAGTTGGGTGAATATCTATCTCCATCGGGGGAATTCCAGAATTCTTTTTAGTGCAAAAATCAGGCTGATGGTGAACTCTGTGTAGTTATGCTTCAGATATTAATACTCAGGCAGTAAGGTGAAGATATGCGCTTCATAACATCATATCCTCAAATTCTCTCCACTACCACTTAGGATTCTTATTGTCAGTCTCCAAGTGTAGTTCCCTGAGTCCAACACAGTTGCACCTTAGGCTAGCATTACTATTGTGTTGATTTTTCTACCACAAACATTATTTTGCTCCTGCATTACCATAATAAAAAATGATCCAGTGATACATTGGTAACAAGACACCGCAAAAAGATTGCTTATTTAGGATATTACCAGATTTGTTAGTTATTAATATCCACCATTTTTTCAGTAAAGACTTTTTATTATTATGAATAAATGTGAAAAGTTCTAGAAATGCCTAATTCTAACTGGCAGATATGTCCTATAGCATATCTAGTACAAGTTGAAGATCACAGTGTAGAAAGAGTATATAGCATTGTTTTTGTTTTTTACAATAGGAAGCCTGAGAAAATAATTTTAACATTCTCTGTAGTATGTCACACTTATATTAAGTATTGCTTAATCTGATATACAATTGGTAAGTACTACTGGGAGTAAGCTGGTTGCATATGAGATTCCACTTAAATCATTTTATGCCACCTGCATATTTGTTTTATATAAAAATATACGCACACATCCAAAAGGTCTGTAAATAGTGCAAAATCACCTACTGATCCTGACAGATTGGATTTTTTTATAATCTACTTTTATAGCAGCATGCATTCTTCCCATTGAAGAAGCTCCGTGTGAATTTGCCAATGTTTCAGATACAACAGAAGTTGCCTTCCTCAGAAAGAGGCAATTGCTGCAAAAGCTACAAATACTGATTACAAATGTGACCAAATTTTAGATCACCTGGAAGGGATAAGGCATCATTATCAGTCTGACTTTATTTGACCTTTTTAATGTGCTCATCAGTATAACATCTGGATTTATAACTTAAACTAAACACAGTCAAGCAAACTAAGCAATTTGCAATGGACAACATAAACAGTTCCCATCCTTTTAATAGTCCTGTTACTAGCACTGTTCCTTAGTCTACATCTAAGTGTCATGATTTTTCAGGAATACAAGTGTTTCTCCAAGGGTGTTTTGTAGCCCTCAGGCCTCCCAGACTCCCCAGAGTGGCCTGTTAGTTGTCCTGCAAAAAGAGTGGACTGACTCATATAGAAGCCTCCAGGAGTAGGAATTCACCTTTTGAATAGGTAGCAGGGTTTACTTGTAGTATTTAACACTGAAAATACTTGCAAAACCAGAAGTGGGCCTCTGTCCACTTTTGATTTTCTTTTTGTTTTCTTTTTTGTGTATTTTTGGCAGTCCAAGAGTCCTTTGAAGGGTCCCAGGAGCAGAAAATTTTAACACCTTTACCTGACGAATCAGCTAGGGGAGCATCAAAAGCTTACATGATGTATTTTGTGCTTTTTAGTTGTCCCAAAAAAGTTATCACTGTTTTGTAGATTTTGGATTTTGTTGTATTATTCTCCCTCAAAAAACTGGATTCTGGTATCTTCCCAGTGTCTGTAGTCTTTGTGCTGTTTCTGGTTCTTCATATTTGATAAGGTTCATATATTCTAATAGAGCTGTTGCAACAAGGGAGTTACATGTTCTTGTAGTCAGTCTCATTTAACATTCTGACTGCAGCTCTTTGGGCCAGCTGAAGTTTTTGAGCACTTTTCAAAGGCAGACCTATATAGAATGGGATTAAACTAAGGCATATGTCACTGTGGTCAGATCAGACATTTCTAGCTGGCATAGTGACCTTAGTTGTATACATATATTTCTAGTCACCAAAGAAACCTGGGCATCCAGGTTCAGGGATGAATTGAGGAGTACAGCCAAACTGTGAATCTAAATCTTCAGAGGGAGGATGGGTTCCTATACATTGATCAGTCATTCAACTGACCATGAGCATGTCTGCTTTATATGGATTATGCTTGCCTTTGTTTACTATCAGACACTGGCTCAGCACAAAAACAGCTTTCTTGGAGTTAAGTGGAAAGGAGAAACAGTGGTGATACTTGACCCCATGTTAAATAGTATGGGGAGGGGAAGTGTTGAGAGATCCCACAGAACTGATTTCCCTAACATTTTCTTCTGGACTCTTTAGAAAGGAATGGAGCAACTATGAAACAGTGTCTATAAATCCCATCCCAGCTATGTGGCCCAGAAGGATACCATGGACAATGGTATTTAAAACAGCTGAGAGGTCCAGCACAACTGACAGGGACTACTGCCCCCCTCCAGTTTCCATTATAGTTCAATGACCATGGTTATATCCATGGTAATATCGGAACCACTGGCAATAATCTTTGAGAACTCCTGGAGAACAGGAGAAGTCCCAGCAGACTGGAGGAGGGAAAACGTTGTGCCCATCTTCAAAAAGGGAAAAAAAGAGGATCCCAACAATTATCGTCCAGTTAGTCTGACATCAATTCCAGGAAAGGTTCTAGAGCAGATCACTAAGCAGAGAGCCTGTGAACACTTAGAGGCCAATGCCATAATCACAAAAAGTCAACATGGGTTTCAGAAAAACAAGTCATGCCAAACGAACCTGATCTCTTTTTTTTGATAAAATTACCAGCTTGGTAGATGAAGGGAATGCTGTGGATATAGTATACCTCGATTTCAGTAAGGCCTTTGACAAGGTTCCCCATGACATTCTTGCAAACAAGCTTGCAAAATGTGGGATAGACAAGTTAACTGTTACATGGATTTGTAATTGGTTGACTGGCCGAACTCAAAGGGTGCTCAACAATGGTTCCTTTTCATCCTGGAGAGAAGTGACCAGTGGGGTCCCACAGGGTTCTGTCCTGGGCCCAGTGCTATTCAATGTCTTTATTAATGATTTGGATGACAGAATTGGGGGCATACTTATCAAATTTTCAGATGACACTAAACTGGGAGGAGTAGCTAATACCCCAGAGGACAGGATCAAAATTCAAAATGACCTGAATAAACTAGATAGCTGGGCCGATGCTAACAAGATGAAATTCAATGCAGAGAAATGTAAGGTTCTGCACTTAGGGCGGAAAAATGAAATGCACAGATATAGGATGGGGGACACCTGGCTGAATGAGACCACATGTGAAAGGGATCTAGGAGTCCAAGTAGACCATAAGCTGAACATGAGTCAACAGTGCGATGCGGCAGCTAAAAAAGCCAATGCAATTTTAGGCTGCATCAATAGAAGTATAGTTTCTAGATCAAGGGAAGTTATAGTGCCATTCTATTCTGCTTTGGTCAGGCCCCACCTGGAATACTGTGTCCAGTTCTGGGCACCACAATTCAAAAAGGATGTGGAGAAACTGGAGCATGTCCAAAGGAGGGCAACTAAGATGGTGAAGGGTCTGGAAACCATGCCCTATGAGGAACGCCTCAGGGAACTGGGGATGTTTAGCCTGGAGAAGAGAAGGCTAAGAGGTGATATGATAGCCCTGTTTAAATATTTGAAGGGATGTCATATTGAGGAGGGAGCAAGCTTGTTTTCTGCTGCTGCAGAGACTAGAACGCGGAACAATGGATGCAAACTGCAGGAAAAGAGATTCCGCCTCAACATTAGGAGGAACTTCCTGACAGTAAGGGCTATTCGACAGTGGAACACACTCCCTCGGAGTGTGGGGGAGTCTCCTTCCTTAGGAGTCTTTAAGCAGAGGCTGGATGGCCATCTGTCAGGGATGCTTTGATTTGGAGTTCCTGCATGGCAGGGGGTTGGACTGGATGGCCCTTGTGGTCTCTTCCAACTCTATGATTCTATGATTCTATGATCCCATAACCAGTTTTGAAGCCAAACTAAAATGGATCTAGATAATCAGTTTCATCCATAGTTTGGTAAATGTAATACTATAATATGGCAAATCTGGCTACCAATCCCTCCTCTTGATTGTATTATACCTTCTCAATAATTTGTTGTGCCTTGCTTTCTGCCACCATGATATAAAACCCTAATTAAAGCTTTCTCCTGCACACCATCAATTGCAGGGTGTTAGTCTGAACAGACAAAAATAATTATTTAAGATAAACACACACACTTTATTTACTGATAAAGTGTAGTAATAATGTATAGTGTTAAATACTATCAGTAAATTTCAACAGGTACGTTATATCAAAGAGATACTCTCACTATCAAAAGAAACTTATATCTTTAGTTATGCAGACTTACATGATACCAGTGACCTTTTCCCTGATTCCACACTAGATATCTATCCTACAATACAGAAAACATGTCAAAAGTCTGTGTCTCACCAGGGATTTACAAGAATGATACAGGATTCAGCAGAACTCCTCAGCTGTCACTCATGATAGATCCTGAGCTTCTTGAAAGGATTACTTCACTTTCCCCTAATTCCCCCTTCTGGCCAAAGATTTGGGGATCAGGTCACAACCAAGAACTTGTTACAGTTGCATCCTCAAAATCTTCAAGTTTCCCAAGATCATCTGGCTACTGCTATCCATCATTCCAGAAGTAATCCTGGAGACCTACCTCCAGAACCTTTCCTCCCCTGGCTCTCAGTCATTATTTTTACCTTCATTGATCTTAGCTCATGTTTTACCTCTGCCACTAGACTCCTCCTGACCCTTTTAAATTATTGTTTCAGCACAGACCTTCTAACCAATGACTGACAATTACCTTAGTAGCTACAAGTTCATTGGTCTATGTATCTAATCCAATGACAGTCAACAGAATGCAGGTAAAGTACTATATAAAATGACAGCTCTAGGAAACACTAGGATTATGAAAACTTTGTGGCAACTATCTTATATAGGCTACACACAGTGAATTTAGAACCAAAATATTGTGCTTCAGATAGAACTGTTTAGAAAGGGACATCACATTTCAAAGCACTTTCTTATTTTACAGTTAGCCATGCCTAAACTCAATTATTTGTCTCAACTAGAGTAAACCCATTGAAGCATTAGGAACTTGGTAAGTTCCACTGATTAAATTGGTTTAGTCTGATAGGGACTGGAGCAATCTCAATGAGATTTAATTCAAAATATTTTAACATTATTTTTTCTTCTCTCAGACTTTACTTCTATGCACTATGAATAAAAATCAATGGGCTTGTCATATTTTTTATGATTTCAATATTTTTTTTTTATTTAATAAAATTTCAGTTTCATTATATTATCTTTTAAAATGTCCTAGTTTAAAACTATATTGGATTATAATACAAACATAGTAAAGTAAATATAAATTCAGTCTTTTCAATCTCTGATCCACTAGAAACAGAAACAGTGATATCATTGTGGTCTGCTTTTCCATTGAAATATACAAGTGGAGACAATGGCCCGATCTAGACGCACCTGAAGAGGCGCGTTTAGGGCTCTTTGTGGCGATTTTAGGGTTAGGGAGGGCGCAGCGTCCACACCCTCCCTAATCCTAAAGTGTATGGGTGCCGCCATTTAAAAATGGCAGCATCCATATGGGTGTGCCATGATGTTGTCAGGGCGCGCGCAACATTTAGAAATGCTGCACGTGCCATGACATCATTGCACCACGGGAAGTTGCCAAGTGCGCCCTTCCTTCAGAGCAAAAAGGAGCTCCAAAACGGAGCTTTGAGGCCGTGGGGAAGCAAGAGCCAAACAGAAAATCTTAATTGCATATATCATTCCCTCCCCCCCCCCCCCCCAAAAAAAAAATATTGCACAAGACATGTGAGCATCAAGAACAATGGATTTTGATTCCTGTATAGTATTTAGAGACAAACTACTGTATTTCAATATAAGCATTAATTTAGCAAATATTTAATTAGTAAGCAAAAAACTTATTTTAAAGCAAGGATTTAGGCCATCCCCTTTTCTCAGTTATTTAATTACAATTTAAATTGCCATGATTTAAATTACACCACCTAAGCCTTGCATTAATAGATAATAACTATCCCAAGAAGGGAATTCAGAAGAGAGTTTCCCCTGTTGACCTTAACTGATGAGTGGGCTCATCTCTTTTAAGTTTAAAATCATTGTTAATGGAGGGTATGCCATTAACTGTATTCACATATTTCAGAGTAATTTATTAGATAAAACACCGCACTTGTGTAAAGCAAAGACAGACGTATTGGTCAATCGGTAAAAAAATCCCAAAACTTTAAAATTCACATTTGGACAATTCATACCCTGATTAGGATAAAACAAAGTATTCATGGGCCATATAATCATTGGCTCACTGTAGAGTTCTTTTAAAATGCCTTGTTGACTTTAGAAATTGCATACCCGATGTAGTGAATACATCTTGTACCCTAAAAAGGTATAATTGTATTTCATAAGAAACTTTGACTCTAAGGACAAATGTACCAAGTGTTGTCATCGTCAAGATGTCTTTTGTCATAGTGCCATCATTTTAAACCAACGTAAGGAGATTCATATTTAGTGGAGAAGGAAATTACTTTGGGTATGTATCATTCAAATCCTTGAGGATTATTGGCTAATTAGGAGCACAGTAATGTAAATTTGCTTTGTGTCAGGTTTTCAGGAACAGTAAAATAACATAATTAAGCAATGAACAATGTAGATCACTTAAGCTACTCTTCACTGCCAAATGTTTATGATGTCTAAATATAAGGAAGCCTTTGAACCCAACAACTAATTAAAAAACTGACAAAGAAGAAAAAAGCATCACACTTTTTTTGTAAATTTTACTTATCAAAATGTACTATTTTGTGGACACATATAATAACAACACTGTGACTTCAAAGTGTCCACTTCACTTCTTGAGAACACCTAGGTACCTTTTTGTGCCCTGATCTGTAAACAGTTGTTGTTAACTGCCCTCACATTGGCCCTGACTCATGATGACCCTGTAGATGAAACATCTCTAAGCCTCACTATCCTCCACTGCTTTGCTTAGGTCCTGGAGCTTGAGGCCTGTGACCTCTCTGATGGAGTCGATCCATCTGGCATATGCCATCTTCCTCTGTTTCTACTGCCTTCCACCTTCCCTAGCCTTATTGCCTTTTATAGCAAGTTATGCCTTCTTGTGATGTGGCCAAGGTACAACAGCTTTCATTTCAGCAATTAAATAGTACTTATAGCAACATGTAATATAGTTCCCCAAGCATACCTGGGTACTAACAGCATGTGCTAGTGGTAACAAAATTCTTGAATATTGCAACTCCTCAACACTGTAGGAGCATCCAATTGAACTTTCAAGTGCTCAGGAATTTCTATATTTTAATGAATTACATTGAAAAGGCCTGCCACTCACTGTTTGTCCCTTTCACCAGAGAAAACGGGGAATGAGCATTGTTTTTGTTTTGTTTTTTTCTATGTTCAATTTTTAAAAGATTTTTTTAAAAACATTTGGAAATTTCTTATTTTAAGAAATGAACAAAACAAAACTATTCTGGCCAAAGTTAGTAAGTACAGCTATTTCCAGTATTATACGTGCCTATTAAAAATGAGCAGTTTTTCAGGAAAATGATCGATTCCAGACTGAGAGGGAATTGCAACAGGGTTCCTGATTCTGCACCAGAAATCTGCACCAGAAATCGCTCACAGGATGAGGTGGAAATGTCAGTCAGCTGTTTCCTGAGGAATAGAGGAACAAGCCCTTGTTGATCACAATGAATGTTCCCTGTAAGTGGGGATTGGGGGATCAGGCCAGGTGTAGTACTATAACTATGGTGCTTGCACATACATAACCCTGTATAGGATTCCAACCAATGCTTGTGGAATACAATTTAAATTAACAATTTCTTTTATTTTTTAATTTTAGGATATATTTCATTGCATGTCAGTACGGAATCCTTATTTGATAGAGACTGGCTTCAATTGTAGTCCCTCGCCCTTTGTAATACCTACTTACAACACAGAGTATGATTTTAAATGATCTCATCTCTGCATTTCTGGTCGAGTACAGGAAAACAGAATGCTGAATCCTATAGCTAATGTTATATCTTGACCTATCATTCTTTGGTCTTAAAGTACGGGATGATTATTTACTTCCATTTTTACTAGCTGTGATTCTCCATTCCTCTAAGGTTGATGACATCATAACCCTGTCCCACACACGTTGCTTAGCAACAACCATTCTGTGCTTTACTACTTGTGTTCGATACCTATCCTTTTACTTCCATCTCAGAAGTGCAGTGAAATATGCACTGTCTTCTGATCCCAGCATAGTTTGAAGACAGTCCAATACGTGTGTGTGTTGGAACAATGCGAGTGTGAACTATGAACACAGCATTCTTGTGTATTTTCTTTCTTAAGCCTCATACATACTACGAGAGATTTTTACTTAAAGATTTGCACTTAAATAGTTTATCCAATAATTCCTGTATGATCTAGAGATGCAGTGACTGACTTATCTTTCTTTATCTTCTCATTTAGATACCACCTGTACAAAGCACCTATACTTTTTTGATGGCACAAGCCTATTATACCTACTTCAGAGAATATTCCACATTGGGAAGCACCCATGTAGATGGGTATTTGACTGCAACCTTAAAATAAAGGGTAAATTGCCTGTTATATATTGCTTTCTACAATTTTTCTAACACAACATGCATTTACACATGTGATAATCACCAGTTTTCTACATTGGCTCCTTAGTTACATATGCATGACTAATAGAAATGAAAAGAACATTATAAATGATTTTAAAATGATTAAAAAGATCTTTCAACTATCGAGAAACCCTGATGAGAAGAATCCTGGATGGATAAGAATCTTTGCAGATTGGTCTTTATTCTGTACAAAATTTGCACATGGGCTTTAAAAAAAGCACTTACTGCTCAGGAAACAGCATTTTCTGCACATAAAATAATGCTTCAGTATAGAAATATTATTTCCTGCCCATGAAGTGCTATTTCCAGTGCAGAACATTTTGTATTCAGTGGAAATCAACTGTGTGCAACTATGTGGAGAAGAAGTCTCAAATTGTGCATAGGCTTCAAAAACTGTAAGTTTCCAAGACTTTCTTGCAGCAGAAAGAAAACTGCTTAAAATGCTCATTACTTCTATCAAGAGGAACATTAACGATGAATTACGCCCCTAGTAACTAAGCAACACCTCTTGACCCAATTCCTCCCCAGGTCCACTTCAACAGCCAAAGAAAGCAAAAAGAAGTCTGTTCAGTTGCTGATCAGGCACAAGGACAATGACCTTTTCAGCCCCTTGACACCAACAAATGAGGTTGCAATGAGGAATTGTGATGGGATCCTGCTTGTCACAACTTTACTCATTGGTGGAAGGAAACATTCTCCTCCTTGTGCCCAATCAGTAACTGAATGGACCTCTTTGATCAATGTGGCTGCTGGCTGTTAAGGTGGGCTTGGGGTAGCATTTATGTAGTCTTACCAAATATGGAGCAGTTATGGGTCCTTAACTCTGGGTTAGTACTCTATAACTGCAATAGAGAGTGCCAGCCCTAATATTTCTCTCCTAGGTAACATCATAAGGATTCTTACCCATATAATATATCTTACATGCTAATGTTTGAAAAGTTTCATTTACCTATTGCCTTAGAACCTCTGTGTATCCAGTGAGAATGAATATGTTGAAGCAATGGAACTTACGTAAATGTTGATTTATCAAATTCTGGTTGGTTCAAAGGATCTGCTCTAACTGGGACCAGCAAAAATGGTTTATTAACCATTATAGGATCACAGAGAGGAAAAAAATCATAAAATACAAATTCTAATTTTGATATCTGTCCTCAAGATCTGACATTTGAATTTTGCAACTGAAATTTTACATTCATCTTGTCTGATTTGTTCTATAAATGAATAATGTCAACATAAAATGTATTAAATATCACTGAAATGTAGCTCTCTGACATTGTCAAAAACTGACTGCTACTACGTCAGCTGTCCAATCTTGTCAAATGTTTTACAAATGTTGACTGCTGTATGTTTGAGAATGTAAAAAAACAGTGCCAGCTGCCACACGCTGCAAAGTCTTCAGATTCATCAAATTTAGAGACAGAACACCAAATATTCACCAAATGTTCAGGAAAGTTTTGCATTGCCAAATGTTGTTTGTCACCAAAATTTGTTGATGAGATGGAGGGAGAAGGATTTGTTTCATCTTTGAATTATATTCTCCAATGAAATCCAGTATCACCTTGGGCTGTTTGAAAATAAAGGAAATAATACCATTCAAAAACCACCTATTTCTCACCATTTTGAGGAAAGGAAAACATTACCCAAACATTAATTAGGGAGCAAGTTGAAGGCACTAATAGAAATAACAATGTGACTTCACAGTAGTCTCAGGACTATTGAAAGTGGAGGGGGGGGAAGCATTTTAGAGGATAGTGAAAACAACCAATACCAGTATCAGAGCCCACTTACTACCAGCACAGCAGAAATGTGAGACTTATTCTTTTACACAGCATAATAGTGAATGTGTCCACAGCTTGAGGGTGCTTCTGGGTCTGTTGCTTCAAATGACAGATAGTTGCAACAGTCAGGAGTGCTTACTGTAAGTGTTGGCTCATACACCAGCTATGCTCCTCCCTAGAAGTGGAAGTCCTTAAGATGGTAGTTCACATGTTCCCAACCTCAAGGCAAGACTTTTGAAATGCACTGTACATTGGAATACCTCTGTACCAAGTTTGGAAACTTTAATTAGTTCAAACTAAAGCAGCCAGATTGACTACTGGTACATCTAGGAGTGATAACATCACATAATATTAAAAGCATTCCTTTGGCTACCAATTAGTTTCTAGGGAAGTTACAAAATGTTGGTTATTATCTTTAAAGCCTGACATGATGTTTTTGTTGGTCTATTGTTTATTATTATTATTATTATTATTATTATTATTATTATTATTACAGGGGCATGTATGAGGTCAGAACCATATCAAAGTGCATGTTGCTGTAAAGCTGTAACCATTTCTCCTTGACCAAAAGTAAATATAGAAGCCTAATCTGGATCAGGGCCCAAGCATAGAATCTTTTGCCTCCCCTACCATGATCTCAAAACAGATGGAAGGAAGGAGACAATAATCACAATTTGTATTTGCCAGAAGATGATCCATTCATTTCAGTGCAACCCAGACATTTGAAAGGCACTGAAAATATAATTTGTGCATATATGGAAGTGGAAATCCTGCAATCCCCAGCATCCATCACCCTTAGACAACTAGCTAGCTAGAGCTGCTGGGGTTTACAATACAAATGCCAGAGTCCTAGGAGCCCTTCTTATAAAGTGTGGATGCATTCTGCCTGGATACATGTAACTGGGAACTTTTCTCTATTCCTGGTTCAAAGACATCTATGGGAGCATGGTGTCCAAATTCTTGTGTGAAATTGTTATACTTGTAATAATCACATGTAATGTGCAATTGCCCTAACAGTTTCATAGAATTTAAGTGAAGGAACTAGTCAGGTAATGAATCGTTGCCCACAAATAGGTTCAGCATTTCAGATAGCTCCTATAATGATCAAAATAAAACCAGAGAAGATTTTGCTCTATTCCATTGACATGGGAGCCATCAACTGCTACATCCAGAGACAGTTTTTCAATCCATCCAAACCCTTTATTCATATATTTTTATTTACTGCGTATTGTACAGCTTCTTCATACCCTACAACAGTCCCAGTTCATCCTTTTATGATACCACTTTTCAGTTGCTTTTAAAATGTCCCAATTTCTCTCTCTACCTCCTACTTTCCCCATTTGTCCTCAGCTTACTTGGGTTGCTGCAAACCAAGTTCCAAGCACAAAAGTAGTTTCTACTCATTTAGGTCAGTGGAGTGGGGTGGGAAGAAGAGTGGAGGGGAAGAAGCTCACCCTTCTCTATACCCTCAGACAAAAGCAAACTGCTGTAGCTTCTCCTAGCTTCTGTGGTCCTCCTCATTAATATCTTGTGTCATCTTGACCATGCTTTGATTTTCCTTGTTCACACATGTACCAGGTTTCATCTGTGAAATGTTGGAGACGATGCTGGTTGGATGCTGAAAAGCTGGCACAGCAAACACAAGAGGTGCTCAGTGATTTTACTTTTTTAAAAAAACTGACTTTTGGGAATTTTCATGTAATTTATTTGTAGATTGTTCAGTGTTCATTTTAAATTTTTTTGGTGTGATCTTAGCATCTTGTAATTTTTTAAAAAAATGGAGTACTCATGTATTACCTTACTTGGGCAATTATCACAGGTTTGAGAGCCAATTTTCTGCTCATGGGATCTTGTGAGAGCCAGAATCACTTTCAAAAATCAGAAGCAAATAACTGGATGTGGGTTTAATGCTACTTTTTGTACTGATGCTAAATTGTGCAGAGGATGACTCTGGAATCAGTTTGAAAAACAGTCATGTTCTTCCCCCCCCCCCCCCCCGCGCACACACACACACACACACACACACAGCTTTTGTCAGAAAAGAGGCTGTCTGGATGGGTTGAAAGCCAGAAAAACTGCCTTAAAGGGCCACATACGGCCTCCAGACCCAGTCCTATTGTAAAATCCACTACCATTACTCATTACTTTATTGTAAAATGCACTACCATTACTGGAATTTCTATGCCAGATCTTTCTGGAAGAAGAAATGAAGAGAAACATGCTGACTCTAGACCTAATCATGCTTAGGCTAGATCTGCTGAAGTCACTGAGATTTTAGTTGGTCTACCCTAAATATGATTAATTTTAGATTCAGTATTTGATATTGGTTAGTTATTCTAAATTAAGCCCCATGGGTTTCAGTGGGTTTGCTTTAAGTATAACTAAGTCCAAACCTAGCTCAAACTATACAATGAAATTCAAACTATTAAAAAAATCCATTTCATTTTTAAAACAATGAAACATAAGCATTAGCTTGATCTTAATGAAAGAAAAGGAGGAAAATGTAAGGTGGGGAAAGAGAACCTTCAGAAAGGGTTTTGTACATTATGAAACCTCTTATTTCAAATGGTTAATTTATCATGAACTGAATTGTAAAATGGCTAGGGGGTAAGTTTTTCTTTTCTAAATGAAGAGCTTGCCATTTATATGTAAAAAAAATCTTCCTATTCCTCTCCCTGATTGATAATAGAAGCAATTACATGCCCAAGTAAGGTAAGATGTGAGTACTCCATTTCTTTATTAAATGATGCTAAGATCACTTTAAAATATTAATGTTAGCATTATAAAAATGTATATCCTTGCACCCAAAGCTTACACTCAACCCTTGGCAACAGAATGAGTGCCAGAAAAAAATTGATCTTGTTATCCCCAAATGAAGTAATTTTTAGACATACTGTGTCTTATCGGAAGGAGAGTGGGCAAAATAAATCAGCTAAGAGTAAAAGTAGAATTTGCAATAACCTAGTAGTACTGCTTCATCCTCCCACATCTCAGCACATAAAACTTACTGTCAAAAGAACTCACATCATGAGAATTAATCAAGGAACTCTTAAAATACTCCAAGCGCCTACCTTCTGATGACTAATTTGCCTTTCCTATTGCAAACTACTAATTTTTTATCTCAATCGATATGTACAAATATACCTCACTATCAATCACCAAGGGCAAGGACAAACTTCCACTATTTATGTAATACTGACTACAAGATGAAACAAGAATTGACTACAGTTAGCTTGGGGCTGGTTTTAACAACCGTTTAGAGGGAACGACTGGAACAGGACAAGAAGATGAGGGGAAAGGAGGGAGACACAAAGCCTGAAATGGCTCCAGGGAGAACTGCACAGTGGCAAAAGGCAAAACTGGATTCTAAGGATTCATCACCAGGAACAGAGAAATGTAAGCAGGCATTCCAAATATCAAATAGGGTTAAAGGATGAGTACTGTAAAGTTTCTAAGTAATGAACATGAGAATATAAGACCTGCTTTAATGAGATGGACCAAGTGTGTCCATTTAGTGTGAACTTCTTCCAGCCGTGGCTATGGCCCATTTACATACACTGGGTGAAGGCAATGGCCTCTGCCTTTTGTTTGTCGAAAGTTAATGGTACTAGATGTTATCCTGCCTTTGTCCATTTAGGTTCCAACAGAAATAGGATATTACCACACAAGCCCCATTATGATTGCAGTTATGTTATTTAATAAAAATGGAAACATACAGGTTTCAGTGAAGCCATTTTCATACATCTCCACAATTGCACAACTGGGGCTGTTTCTGCCATCACACTCTCTTCTGCATACCCCCTTAACCCTGCCTTCCTTCCCTACCTAGTGTGCCTTCTGAAGTTTTTTTTTAATTGCCTTTTAATTGTTACTTTTTAACTCAGTTCTGGGGTTATCCTAATGTGATTTAAGTAAAATGAAAAGAAACATGGGGAGGGGGGAGAGAAAAGAAAATCAGCCTGCTTAGGAATAGCAAGTGGGAGGAGGGACAAGGGGTGGAGAGAAGACACTGACATTGACACTGAAACCACATGACTGCCAATATTGCAAATGGTGCAGCAGTGACATTTCACACCTGAGGACCAATGGGACTGCAGTGCAGTTGGGAACCAATTGATGGGATTCCCCTATCAATGCAAAGTGACACGCTAACTACGCTTCAGAGACACAACAGCTATGGGTCAGTATTGAGAAAAGGTGCTTTTCTCCATCTGTAGTTGTGGTTTAAAAACTGTGTGTAGTAATGTTGAGTCGAAGGCTTTCATGGCCGGCATCCATAGTTTTTTGTAGGGCTTTCAGGCTATGTGGCCATGTTCTAGAAAAGTTCCTTTCTGACATTTCGCCAGCATCTGTAGATGGCATCTTCAGAGAATGATAGCTTGAAAAAGGTTTGAATATATATATCCTGTGTGACCCTGGGAAGGGAGGAGTGATTTGCAAATTATTGTTCTGTTGCTAATGGCAGTCCTCAGGGTGGGAGGATGTGCAAAAGAGGATTAATGTCTGCTAATTAGTGCTCATTTCAGCTGCATGGAATTTGGACAGGTCTACATAGGAACCACCAAACACAGTGTGCAAACAAGAATCAAGGAGCATGAGAGACACTGCAGACTGGGTCAGCCGGAAAAATCAGCAGTAGCAAAACATGCTATAAACCATCCTGGGCATAAAATGCTGTTTGAAAGCACTGAAATTCTGGACCATGCCAATCACTACCATGTCAGAATGCACAGGGAAGCCACTGAAATCCATAAACACCTGGACAATTTCAACAGGAAAGAGGAAACCTTGAGGGTAAAGGCTTGGCTACCAGTCCTGAAGAACAGCATGGTTAAGACTCAATCAATGTAAATGGGAAACAGCCTGGGGTCAGGAGATTCACAGCAGAAACTGAGCACCAATTAACAGGCATTAATCCTCTTTTGCATATCCCCCCCACAATATATATATATATATATATTCCTTTTCCAGGCTCTCATTCTCTGAAGATGCCAGCCACAGATGCTGGCAAAACGTCAGAAAGGAACTTTTCTAGAACATGGCCACATAGCCTGAAAGCCCTACAAAAACTATGTGTGTAGTAATTTCCACAGGCCTAGATACTGTTTCCAACATGAGAGGTCGTATGGAGGAAATAGTGATGCAATCCAACCCAGCATGGATCTTTTTAACATTCTTGTTCTCTGTAAATGTACATAATTCTTTTTACAATTCCACATGCAAGTGGAAAATTGGGTATGAGGAAATGCTTATGAAAGAGTAGGAAGCAACACTGAGCAGGTTCTACTGTTTGATTTTAAACAAATCAACTTGTTGAATCCTTGCTATCTCAAGTCTGCTGTGGATAATATGGTTGTGTAAGGGAAGTGCCTGGATCTACCTGACACTATCCTGGGTACCTATTTGTCCCCAGCTGGTGGCAGAAACACGGCTTGCAGCACTGCTAAGTCCATGGGACTTACCTGTTGTGTATAAAAGGAGTCTCCAGTGGGAGAAAAGTGTCACCTCACTGATGAAGTTTCTCTATGAGTACAGGGAAGGTAGCTCCATCATGTGCAGGTCTTTACCCCATCCTGACAGCAACCCAAAGGTTGCTCCTAATTATACAGTATATCCTAGCTGAGAAATAAGAGCATACATAGGAACTGTACTTATGACAATATGGAACTCTTCAAAAATAACCAAAAAAAATCTAGAAGAATGCTGCATTGCAGGGAAAAACCTAACCGCTGAAGCCAACTTCCAATGTATTTAAAATAACTGAAGCCAAACTGTCTCAGACCCATTTCAATGGCTCTAACAAAAGTTTCATACTCAACTATTTGTGTCCTGGTAGAGACACCTAAATGTCCAAGATACATGCACCACAGTTTTGAGGGCTATATGAATGTTCCTCCAAAATGTAGTCAGGAAGCAGGGATACAGTTCTTTGCTAGAAAATCCTTTAAAATCCTTGAAAGAACAGTTAGGCCAGAATTTTATAGGCAAGCCCAACTAGAATAGAACTATTAAATACTTATGTAAGTGTTGACTTAAATTCAACAAGTTGATTCAATGGATTTACTGAATTGAGAACTACCAGTAGGATTCAGGCTACAGTATATATATTACAGTCATCCCTCCACATTCCCAGGTTTGACACCCACAAATTTGATTATTTGCAAGTTTGTCATCACCCTGCCATGTCTCCTCACTCCCAAAGATGAAGGCTGTTGTGTAAATGTGTACACAACAGCCTCCCTCTTCAGGAAAGAAGAGCATGAAGAACCACTGCTACCAACCTACCCCTCTGCTGGAATGAAGAATCTGGGGGTCTTCTTGCTCCACACTCCTGAAACTGGAGACTATTATGTGCCTATTAAATCCTTTTTAGTTCTCTTCACTCCTCTCAAATGCAGAAACTCTTGGCTGATGGGTTCAGTCATCTTTGAAATAAGTGATGAGAAAGGAAAGGGTTTTAACTTCACTCCGTCCAAAGACAGAAAGCCCATCAGCCAAAGGATTTTGTCCTTGGAAGGCATGAAGGGAATGGAAAAGGGTTTAACTTTTCTCCTTCCAAAGGCAGAATTCTGCCAGCTGAGGGATTTTGCCTTTGGAAAGGGTGAAGGGAAAGGAAAGGGGTTTAACTTCATTCCCCCAAAGGCAGGTGGGGTTTCTGCATTTGAAAAAAGTGAAATTAAACCTTTTCCTTTCCCTTCACTCCTCCCAAAGGCAGAAACCCCTGGGTGGTGGGTCTGGTTTTTTCACCCACCTCTGGTGAGCCTGCTGGCAAGTGGCTTTTGCCTTTGGAAGGATAGAGCACAAGCACGGCAAGAAGGTTTCAAATATGCTTGGGCTTGTTCATTCCAAAGGCAGAAGAGAGCTGCTGGTATTAAAAATGAAGAGTTAAGGTTTGGCAGGATATCCACATTTTTTTCTGTCCCCATCCCCCACAAATGTGAAGGGGGAAGTGTATATCCATGCTCCTTTCATCAATTACAATCAAGTGGCACACATTTATTCAAGTACAAATCAACAAGTCAGGCCTGGCCTCAAGTAGAAGAGCCCTCCCTCCATGACAAGACCGTCTGGCGTAGGAGGGAGTGAAAGGAGAGACCTAGCAACACCATCAGGCCTGGCCTCAAGTAGAAGAGCCCTCCCTCCATGCCATCTGCCTTGGTCCAGACATCAGAGGGAGAGAAAAACTGCTGGACCTGATCCCTTTCCCCACCAACATTCCCTTCTCCTTTTGTGTTGTGTCTTTTTAGATTGTAAGCCTGAGGGCAGGGAACCGTCTAATTAAAAAATAATAATTGCAAGCCACTCTGATAGCCTTTAGGGCTGAAGGGCAGGGAATAAATAAATAAATAAATAAATAAATAAATAGCTGAGAGCCTACACTTTACCTGGCCTAAATCCAGCAGCTTCTTTAGGAATTCAAAGATATAGATCTGAATCTAAGGGACCTGGGAATGGTATGCAAATAGTTACCTTGTTTGTTGGCTTCCTTGCTTTGCTGCCTAGTCAATCTTATCTAAAATCCCATTATAACAACCAGGTGCAAACTTCTTCTCCCTGTCTAGGTTCTGTCACTAATGGGTGCAAGTGAACCCCTGGAGGACTGCTCCTTTGTCTATTTGTCTGCCTTATGAGTTAGCAACCTTCACATGTGTATATTTATTGACTGGTAGTTTTCATGTTACTCTATAGGAATTTAGGCACAACATATAGGAGCTTTCTAGATTGGCAAAAAGAAGTGTGTTCATGGCTGCATGAAACTCTAGCCTTTAGATGAGAAAAAGGGAAAGTGTGCCATGAAAATGCTTTTTTTGCATTTTAGGGGAGAAGAAGTGCCTTTAAAAGGTGCTGGTTTTCCCAGCTTCTTTTTAAAAAACTGTGATACAGCGCAGCTCCATCTAAAGGCTGTGGTGCAGCTGCTAAGCATTAAAGAAAAGGCAACTTCATGTCACACTTTCCTGCCAATCTGGAAAGCCCCATATTTATGCTAAGTTCCTGTTAGGTTTTTCCATACCTTTTCCCTTCCTGTGTCACTCTGATCTGCAGCCATGTTTACTTCTGTCTCTCATCTACATTAGATCATTTATTTGATTATGAATGTGTATTATAAGTAGAGCTACTTTTATATATTTTACAAGGAAGACTAAACATTTTTTCCCCAGCAAGACCCTGTTTGGTTGGACATGGAACTGGATGTTATTCATTACGGTATTCTTCAACATTTCTGTTCCAGTCAGAATCATGTGTTGCTAGAAATGAACCTTATAATCCTGAAGATCCAAAATATCCTATCAATATCTCCATGGAAAAGCTCTCCTTACCCCTGCCCATAGTATGTGTGGTGGATTACCATATTCCCTGATAATTAGAGCAAAATGTTTTTAAAGTTTAATTGAAAACTCTCTTTTTGGCACGTTTCTGTTGCCTGGAGATCACATTGCCAATAGCTCATTCAGCCACACAGCAAGAAGAAAATGGGAAGAAAAAAAGAACTACAATTCAGAACTGCAGTTAAATCATCTGGAGGGGCCAAGGTTAATATGGCCACTGAGAGCTTTCAAGTAAAAACCTTTACAGTAATATCTAGCATTAACCTAGTAAATTAAATTTGCATGGCACATCTCTTTGAAAATCCCTGTGCAATGTGCAAACCCATCAAACCTCTCCAGGATCTGTTCCTAGCCACATTATTTTCTGTCATGAGCTTCAGTTAAATGGATTGTTAAAAGGCTTCCTGGCCCAAGTATCTTCTTGCATTGCTCTTTGACAACATGATGTATTTGATCCAGAGGTATTTTTGTGCAGGTGTGTTGCATATAACTAGTACCCATTTACTTTGATGAAGGTCACCTCTTCATTAATATGAAGTTAGATAATTTGGGGGAAAGCCAGGATTGGCCTCCATGCACACAAGAAATGTCTGTAGATTCATTCATCTAATCCCTCCAGTAAAGGCTGGACATTGTTTAGTGCTGCAGATGGTGGTGGATGATAAAATGTAATGGAAGGTGCTGTGTAAAAGAGGATAGCTAAACCAGACCAGGTATCTTTGAAGATGGGCATTACTGTGACCTCATGTGCCACCTTTACTTTGGGATCCCTTAACAGATTGATAAATGTTTCCTCTCTACCCACAGATGGACTCATCTATGAGAAAGTAATGTTTTCTTTCAAGAGATTTTCTTCTGTATATATAATTAATGAAAAGGGAGTTTCTCAAATACAAATGAATACTCACATGAGATATAATTTGTATCACAAATTTTACAAAAGATTTCTGCAGTTCTAGAAGTTATGACATTGTCGGGGTGATGTTAGATCTCATTACAGGAGGCTTCAATAAAATTACCCATTGCTTTTTGTTCTTTCTTTCCAGTACAGAATTTTAAAAACAATACTAAATATGTATCACTGCCTTTTCCTTCTCTCTCAGCATACATAAAATGCTTTGTTCCAATGTTACCAAGGCTCCTGCAGTGATCCCATTGTCTTGAAGAGAAACTTCCATTGCATGCTTTTGGCCAACCTAATATAATTTAATTACACTAAAGATGCAGGGTGGAATACAAAAGCCTGTGCCTTCCAACCTCATAAATATGCATAAAAGAAGATAAAATAATCCCCAGATAGCAAACATCACTCTCCACTTCAGTTTCTTGTTAATGTTTTCTGCTAGAAAATAGGCCCTCATTTTGGTTCAAATGAAATAGTCAAGCCTGTAGTGTCAGCTTGAAGTTACTATCAGTCCTTGAGACCCATATTTTGTCCATCTTTAACTTGACACATGTTGTGTTCGTCTTGCAACAAAGGTTAGGCAGCAGCTTGGGAAAGTTGAAAACATTACTTTTGGCACATATGTTGTTATTAAAAAGTAATTTTTCAATCTGTGCTGATTTCTCTTGCAAGCACCCTTAGAAATCCTGCTTTGTTTAATGGAACTGATTTCCAAATAACAGCATACAGTATTTCAGCCTCTGGCACAGAACATCTTGGTTTAGTGCCGCACCCACAAAAACCCTTAAATATATTACATATGAAGATTGACTTAGGAGGTTTGCACTGCTTACAGATTCCATGCTACAGCTGAGATAAGAAGGGAGAGAAGAAACTTTTTTGTTGTTTATACCTCAGAATACAGTTGATTAGTAGTGCTTCCCCACCCATTGGCTGTACCACAGGCCAAATCCATAGAAAGTATTGGATGTTCTGCTTTCAGTCTTTAGCCTGTAGAAAAATATAAGATAATATTATAGCTTATAGCATTGATCTGTCTTTAGTCATGTTTTAAAAACACAGATGCAGAGGGCTCACTTGGGGCAGAGAACACTGGAAGGTAGATTTTTTATTTATTTTCTCATCCCTTCCCCCATTTTCCCCTTGCCTTTCATATCTTTGACTGATGATGGGCATATTCACATATGAGTATCTCTGAAAGTAAGGCTTAGAGAACTTGATGGCAGCCTCTCTTGTTTAATTTTTAAATTAGATTTTAGATTTCTACCTTTTTTCTACATGTTCCTCTCTTTCTTGTTGCCGATGATTATGTTTATATTTGATTTTCTCTTTTTCAAACTACTCTGAGCAATTCTAAGCACAACAAATTCTGTACAAAAGCATGCATATCTAGATAGATAAATAGATGCATAGATAGATATTCCAATGCATGAATGACTTGTGCATGGTTCTTGGTCCAGCAGGCTTGCATATGTGATTTTCTATAGCTAGATTAGAGGCAAATAATGCAATCTAAAAGCGATGATTTAAAGAATGGGAATAATGTGAATTTACTGGCATTGAGCACAATAAATCACCCATTCATGAGAATTTACAAATATACTTGCAACTGAGAGACTGATTTATATCTTTCCTGGCATCATCATCACTTGGTTTATTTATTTATTTGATTTATATCCTACTTTTGTCCCACTATGGGACCTGAGGCAGCTTAAAGCATAAGGTAAAACCAAGTAGCTGAAGCAATGTGTGATACAAAAGTTAAAAATGCATCAAGCAAGCAGTTCAATTAAAACATTAATTTAAAACAATTAAAAACAAATTAAGCATATATTACAAATATATGAAAGCACACTTATTGCATATCCTTCCACCCACAACCAGTTAAAGGCTCAAGGCTTGATTAAATAACAAGGGTGTGCCAGTTGGCAAAAAGTCACAGATGGGGCTGACTGAGATTGAAACTCTCTTGGGAGGGAGTTCTATAACCTAGGAACAGCTATGCCCTTATCAGGCAAGCCTGTGAGGGTGGTGGCACACAGAGAAACCCCTCCCCTTAAAATCATAAGACTTGAGCAGTCTCAAATGGGGAGATATGGACTTTCAGATAGTCCAGATCTAAACTGTCCAGTCTCATGCCTCAGTAAAAGCAACTATATGCAAGAATCACATATTGCTTTATCACACTAGGGACCAAACAGGATTTAAATGAGAGTTAAATGAGTTAAACAGGAAATGTCCTGTGATAATCATAGGGCATTTCATGTTTAACTCTCGCTTAAATCCTGTTTGTTGGAGTGGAAGAGAACCCTTGTGGATCTTGGGAAGTCTGTACAGTCTTGGTGAGAAAGCTTCAGATTTGTATATGCTTTGGAGTGTGATTGGCTGACCTGAGGAGTTTTTGATCAAGGCATTTGTTTTCCTGGTGATTTTGTTGTCCAGGCCTTGTTTCGGTTTTATGTATATTGCAGGATCCAGGAGTTTCTTGATGTTTTGTTTTGTTTTGTTTTTTTGTACAGTCAGCCTTCAGTATCCATGGGGGATCCATTCTGGAACCCCCCAAAACCTCCCACCCTGTGGATACCAAAATCTGCAAATGCTAAAGTTTCATTGTACCCAATGGTGGTGCAACTACAGTGCTGCCCCAGCACTGGGGACTATGGGACTTCACTTACCCTCATGCATCTATTCTCCTGCCTCTTCCTGCTCCTCCTCCTCCTCCTCCTCCTCCTCCTCCTCCTCCATCATGTCTTCCTCCTGCCTCCGCTTCCTCCCCTTCCACCAGCCCCCATCCTTCCTCTCTCCCTCCCATCTATCACTGGTGGTGACAGGAGGACAGCTGGCAGCTGGCGGTAGGAAACTGCTGCTACTGCCGCTACTTCCTCTTCCTCCTCTTCTTCCACCTTTTCCTCCTCTTCCTTTCACTTCTACCTCCTCATTTTCATCCTCATCCTCCCCTACCTCTTCCCCTGCTACTAGCACCATCTCAACACAGGCTTCTGTCTATATACACATTTTGCCCTCTGCATTCATGGGGGTTATGGGCAACTCTCCCCCAGTGAAATTGAGAAAGACGTTAATATAAATAAATATAAATATAAATCACAAATGCTATTTTTTAACTCAAGAGAACACTTCTCTAGGAATTTCTAGGTCCTCCAGGGCAATTGTATGATGAATGTCTGACAGAATTGCCCTAGAGGACCTAGAGATTCCTAGTCAGAACATATTAAATGAATCCTCAAATCTCCAAAAGGGAAACCAGCTAATGTGTGGGGTGACTCTGCAATTCAAAATGTATACAACATATAGAATAATATAATTGAAATTATTTATACAACACAGCAAAATTCCAAATATCTGTTTCAACCAAAGGGGTCTTCTTCAAAGTAAAGAATATATTTACAGCCGCCAGTTCAGAAAGCAAATCTTTATCTCACTAATACATAATCTTCTCCTAATTTCACAGGAGCAATATTATCACAAGCAAGGCTACTGCATAAGTAACATAATGACAGAATAATAAAAATGCATATAACTAATAAAATAGGTAATAATAATAATAATAATAATAATAATAATAATTTATTTATATCCCACCCCTCTGGGTGAGCAATCAGGGCAGGGTACAACATATAAAATACAAATACAATTAAAATATAGCAACCCAATCCTTCCTCCCACCCCTTAAGATTGAATTAAACTGAGATAAGATTAAAAAACAGTAAAATAAAACCACAAAACATTGATGTGATACTCGTTAAAAATGAATAGGTGGCCTCTAATGATTGATGTCTCTATGGCTAAGACTGGATGGACAATAGCAGTCATAAATTTAATCATTGTCTGGGAAGGCCTACTGGAAGAGATGTGTCTTGACAGATCTCTTGAAACTGTTTTAATAAGGCACATCTCATCCGGCAGTCCATTCCACAGCCTGGGAGCAAAAGCGGAAAAAGCCCGCCTGGAGGTCTGGGCCATCCTAGTTTTCTTAGGCTGTAGCAGGTTCCTTCCAGAGGATCAAAGTGTGCGAGGGGGCTTGTAAGGGAAGAGGTGGTCCCTTAGATAGGATGGACCTGAGCCATGTAGGGCTTTAAAGGTCAAAACCAGCACCTTGTACTGTGCCCAAAAACTGATCGGCAGCCAGTGGAGAGATTTGAGCACAGGTGTTATGTGTTCTCTCCTAGATGCCCCAGTAACTAATCTGGCTGCCATATTTTGAACCAGTTAAGTTTCCAGGTTAAGCACAAGGGCAGCCCCATGTAGAGCGCATTGCAGTAATCTAAACGTGAGGTGACCAAAGCATGTACCACAGTCTCCAGATCCCTCATCTCCAGGAAAGGGTGCAGCTGGAGTATCAGCACAAGCTGATAGCAGGCACTTCTGAACGTCGCATTCACCTGACTAGTCATGTGAAGCGACGAGTCTAGAAGTACCCCCGGACTGCAAACAGAGTCCTTTGAGGAGAGTGTGACTCTCTCTAGGACCGGGAGTTGTATTCCCAAACCTGGTTTCACACCGGTGACTGTCAGTACCTCCGTTTTGTCTGGATTAAGCCTCAATCTGTTTTCCCTCATCCTATCCATTACCACTGCCAGGCAGTCATTGAGAGAAGAGACGCCGTCTGAGGTCTGAGCAGACGATCTGGTCATGGAGAAGTATATCTGAGTATCATCAACATACTGATGACACTGCACTCCATGTCTCTGAATGACCTCACCCAGAAGCTTCATATAAATGTAAATAATAATAAAGTGCTAGAAAAAAGAGAAAGAAAGGGAAAAAATAACCAAATATGAAAGCTATACTTCACATATATATATATATATATATATATATATATGTAGAGCAATGCCAACTAATAAGACAGAGCCAAAACTTAATTCCACTTGTTTGCTCATCCCATGGGGAAGGCTCATAACAACTCTGTGCAATCCATGGTTTAAACAATGGTCCCAGACAAGGTGCAAAAATAAATTACTTCAGGTTTGTCCATAGGAGTGATAAGGTAGCACTACATGAAAGCATGAATTAATGTCCAGCTGGCAAGACTTTTAAAAATGTTTGCCCTAGCCAGATACACAGCTCTGTCTCAGGCAGCAATATGTTGTGGACTGCATAATTTGAACACTTTTCCCACTCTTTCTTTTTTTCTCTCCTCCCTTATTTTCCTCTACATTATGACATCCTGGGACTGAAGCATTTTTTTCATGAACCCCTAAGTTGTATAGACATGGAGGCATTTTCTACTGTATTCAGATACTTTTCTAAATTGCAGTGGGGGTGGAGTATCTGGATATATTAACTGATATTAGTACAGTAAGACAGGTCAGAGGTGATCCAGATATTATGCAATCCAGTACTGCTTCTAAGCAAACTTTAATTCATGTAGAGGAGAAAAAATAATATGAGCTGAGCACTCATTTCTTCTATACATAATTCAGTTAAATAAAAAGATTCTCAAATGGCATTTTACTTTCTTCCTTTTTTTAAAAAAAAAAGTGACCTGCACTGAAATTTGCATTGCAATCCATAAAAAGAAAGAAAAACTTCAAGGGGATATAAATTACCATTGGGAAAAAGGGGCAAGGGCAGTCTATTCCATGGCACAAAAACAGAGATTTCATTTTCCTAATACTTTTATTTCACTGCTAATAAAATTGGGTAGTTAAACCTCCATGGTAGAATATGAATATAGCAGCAGAGTTAAGCTTTAACACAGGCCAAAAAGGGGCGGGTGAGGGAGGCCCTATTAAAATGTGGCCCTAGAGACTGTAAATTTGTATCCTGGCACTACTGGTCAGATTGGTTTTATAAGCTAAAATAAGGAAGTAACTGGATCTCACCTCAACAGGCCACACAGAAGGCTATTTCATTTTGTTCCTTCCTCTTTCCGCTCACAACCTCCCCCCCCCCTTTCACAATGAGAATAAAATGAAATAGAAGGATAGTAAGGAAATATTTATTAAAAAGATAATAAGGTACCTCCTGAGCATAGGCAATACCACAAACAGGTGTTGCAAGTTCCTTCAGGGTACCCTAAAGGCTTCCATGACTTTTAAAATGTACCCATGCAATTTTTCTTTTTATAGAATCATAGAATCATAGAGTTGGAAGAGACCACAAGGGCCATCCAGTCCAACCTCCTGCCATGCAGGAACTCTCCATCAAAGCATCCCCAACAGATGGCCATCCAGCCTCTGCTTAAAGACCTCCAAGGATGGAGACTCCACTACATTCTGAGGGAGTGTGTTCCACTGTCGAACAGCCCTTACTTTTATATATATATAAAGAAAGAAACACTGTATAGCAGGGCTCAAAATGTGAGGCCCCTAGATGTTCCTGATCCATTCCGGTCAATTATGAAAGATGAAGAGAGCAGTAATGCATCAATGTCTTGGGAACCATAGCTTCACCATGCCTGTTATAAGTTCTCCTGGTATTTCGATATAATATTACACCAGCAGGTAGAGATGTGAGAAAGGATAGTTTGCCCCAAACTGGTCAGCTGTGAAGTGTATAGCTGTATGTGCATAGATGCTACACACAATCAGGTACCCTGTATAACTTGAGATCTAGATCACCGGGAGTCCCTTTTCAGTCTTACAGCAGGACTAGAGAAAAGATTAGTGGCATGACTCTCCATCACATCCTTCCAGATGCATTATCTCTGTAGGACTTCTCAGAGATTGTGATGTGGTTACACTAGTTGGACAAATGATGGACAGGAACAGAAAATATTTACAATACACTATAGATAATGCCCAGAGGCAACCTAGAGACCAACAATGTGTGTCTAGAGAAAAAGAAAAAGAAGTTTCTGGAAGTTAAGGAAAGGAAGAAAGTCATGAAGAAGAGAAGTTCTCCAGGACTGAACAGTTGACATCCAGAGTTGGGCAACTTTAATGAGTGGATGGCTAAAATTGCCACTACCATTCCCTACCCACCCACCCACCCACCCCCCCCCCCACATACACAAAAAAACAAACAAACAACCAAACCAGAAGTGTCCAAATGTCTACTTCTGGTTTTGGAATCACTGTTCCTGGAAAACTCCAGGAGAGGCAATTCAACTCTCTCTTTTTCATTGAAAAGTGTGGTCTGAAGGGTTAATGGCTACAAAAACAGCTTAGTGGGCCCCTATATAGTCTCACGACTGCATTTGCTAAATATAAGGTGGGTTCTGGAGAACATGGAGAACGATAGTGATAGCTCCCAATATGGACACCTTTGTAGAAGCTTGAGTCTATGCATCTTAAAGAGTCAATTAAAGAGTCTAGAATCAATTGCTGGTGGTGTAGAGTTTTGGTTCATGATAATATGAAAAATTATTTGTAAAGGGAGAAATTGTAACATAGGGGCTGTATAGACAGCCCAATCAGAGGTGGATCTATGCTGCCCCTGGAAGCGCTGGATTGATGCCACAGTAACTGCACTCCCAACCTGTGCCTCCAATCTGGCATTTTCTAGGCCCAAAAGAAGTGGCAAAATGTGGCTTCTCTTTGGCCCAGAAAAGGGGTGCCCTTGCGCCTTATGCCCCCACTGCACCCCGCACTAACGAGGAGAAAGGGGCAGCCCCTTTCTCCTCTGGATCATTGGCGCAGCCATGTGGTTGCTGGTGCAGGCAGGAAGAAGCTGCCTACAGCGACTTCTTTTTGAGAAGTCATAAGGGCTGCAACACATAAGGGCTGTGATGACTCTTCCTGTCAGCACTGTTTGGGCACTGTGCAACACTCGTGTCATCATGGTGGCCCCCACATGGATGGGAGGACACCATGATGCCACTGCTGCTGTGTACTAAGGTTCAGGAGTGTGGGGTTGCTGCTCTCTCCTGAACCCTAGAATCGGCACCAGCACACTGCTTCCTGCCCGTGTATACCGGGCCATAATTAATGAGATGAAAAGTGAAGGAGAAGAATCTAAAGTTTAGTTAAAACCTCTTTTCTTGTAATCTTGTAATGCACCAAATGCATTTGAGGACTTAGAGTCTAGAAAAGTCTAGAAAAGGTCATGGTATAAGCTTCTGTCTATCCATTAGTCTCAAAGGTTCTGTAAAATCCCTTTGCATATTGTGTTTCCAGACTAACACAGCTATGTCTTTGACTTGCTGGGACTTGTAGTTTTGTGAGATATTTAGCCTTCTCTGTCAGATAGCTCTGGTGCCACAATAAATTACAACTACAAAGATTCCACAGCATTGAGCTACAGCAGTTAAAATGGTGTCAAGCTGCATTATTTCTGAAGTGCAGATGCTGCCCAAGATAGAGGTGAGAAATTTTCTGGAATTTAGTACTGTGTCAAGAAAATCTGTCTCATCAATAATGAGTAGTGTGGTGAGATATACAGAGGCCAGCAATAGCACTCTGGGTTTGAATCCTCATCCAGCCATGGAAATCCAGAGTGACTGTAAGCAACACACGTTCTTTCAGCCGCAGAGGAAGGCAGTGACAAACTCCCTCTGAACAAAATAGTGCCAAGAGAATCATGTGATAGGTTTCAAGTCACCGTAAGTAGAAAACAACTTGAATGTACACAATAAAAACAAATGACACACATTTGTAACTGCAAATTACAAATAATAAATTAATTAATTACAAATAAGTTATAAATGTGTAACATTTGTAATTAAATAAGGGAAACAAAGATTGTTCATGGTGCCTTTTACACTAAAGCAAGTCTTTCTGTGGTCAATGGGACATACTGTAAGGTAGATGTGTATAAGAAGGAATTCTAATTTTTGAAATGTATCCAGCAGCAAATTGGGTAAAAGAATACAGCTTATCTTTTTCTTTCTTTTCCCCCTCTTTTTGAATTTACAAATTGATATAACAAGCAGCAAATGCCCAATCCTGATATTAATTCACATACATACAACCAAACAGCTTTTTCCTCTTAAGATCATTATGCGGTGCTGAATATTAATTTCACACTGTGCCTATTAAATGACTCCTTTACCAACTCAATCAGTGAATTTAGCAAAGATATATTTAAGAAGGGGGTATTTATGGATTAGGCACAGATTTTAGAAGTGAAATGGGAGACAATCTAACAAATCTATCAGGAATAAGATCAACAACTTAAAATTTAAACCAATCATCTTGAGTATATATTTGAACTTGGATATGTAGATGTGGTGAGGAAGTCCCAATGGTTCAGCAATACACTCAAAGGATCAGCGGCCCCATAGACAGCTAAATTACTCAGAAAGCCAGGGAATTTATCAAACACGAATTTCAAAGTGGATTCTAGCCTCCAGGAAAAACGGAAGTGCCCATTAATGTACATACAAAATAAATGTTGTCTGCAAGCAGCTTCGGCTGTTTATTTTTGACATGAAAACTAGCTAAGTAATTTTAATTCATGGGGGGGGGGGCAGAAGGGCATACAGGCTATTACCCTCTTGATGGAAATTATCAGTGTACATTGTTAGATTTTAAAAAAACCCTCTGGAAAGAAATCCAACATTAACAAAGAAATGATTTCCAGGTCTTCACACCTATTGGACTGAAATAATTTGTCCCCTATCCTGGTTCCAGACCTGTAAAAATGTGACAATTTTGGTTTTGCTACATTTTGTCAGAATCCCTCCCAGACATCTCAACCTGTTTAATTTTTGTGTTTGGGTGCTAAACTCAGTATTCTGCATGGAAGTGTACAAATTTTGGTATTTCTTTTTTTCAAAAATGCAAAATCACCTTTGAGTACTCCATGCTTAATATGAAATTCATGAAGTCACCCTAAGCTGACAGGCAACTTGGAGGCACATTGTTGTCAATTGCTCTCAAATTAATTAATCAATCATCTCACGGTGACCCTGTGGATGAGACATCTCCAAGGCCCCTTCTCCTCAGCCTCTCTGCTCAGATCCCACCGGCCTATGTCCTTCCCGATTGAGTCTAACCTTCTGGCACATGGCCTACCTATCTGCCTTTCCACCTATCCTAACATCAGTGTCTTTTGTAATTATTCATTTTTCTCATGATACGGTCAAAGTATGATAGTCTAAACTTAGTCAGAGAGAGATCAGGCTTGATCTGTTCTATAACCCATTTGTTTGTCTTCTTAATCATGCATGGTGTTCTCAGTACTTTTCTCCAGCACCAGATCTCAGGTGAGTTCATTTTCTCCCTATCAGTTTTTATCACTGTCCATCTGTCACATACATACATGGTGATATGGAATACAGTGGCTTGGATTATCCTCACTTTAGTGTACAGGCTTATGCCTTTACATTTTATTATCTTGTCCATGATTTTTAACATCTTTTCTTGGTGAAGAAGCCAGTGGAGCTTCAAAAGCTTGCAACATGTATATTGCACATTTGGTTGGCCCAATAAAGATATCAGTGTTTTGTGAATCTTGGAGGTTAGTGTACTTTATTAAGCATTTTAGCACGTTACCCCTTGACCATTTTCAGTAATTGCTCCAGGCTTTTGTTTGTTTCTGCAAGTAGGATTGTGTCATCTGTGTATCTTAGTGTTCCTTCCTCCAGTCTTCACTCCTCCTGACCCTGAGTCCAAGTCCATTCTGATTATGATATTTTCTGCATATACGATGAACAAACATGTTGATAGAATGCAGCCTTGCCTGACTCCTTTGCCAACTGGGAATAATTCTATTTCTCCATATTCAGTTCTGACAGCAGCTACTTGTCCTGAATAAAGGTTACACATCAGGATAATCAGGTGTTGTGGCATTCTCATTGCTCTAAGCCAGTGATTTTCAAACAGTGGGGAGGGATGCTTGGGAGGGTAAGAATTGTTCAAAGGGATGTGAGGATTGGAGACTCTGATATTCCTCTCCTCTTCCCCCTCCTCCTCCTCCTCCTCTTCCCAAACTTTTTTATGTGTAAAATTTACATGTGTAAAGTTAAATATTAAATTTAGTTAAATACAGCTGTTCTATTTTGAATATTATTTCTTTATAATATGTTAAAATATAAATAGACATGAATGTGCAAATGAAAATATGCACATTAAACAAACAACATATTTTTTATTCATGTACTAAATCAAAGGTGGGAGGCACAATGTTCACATGCAGATCTAAAAGAGGTCACAAGGTAAAAACCAGAGAGAACCACTGCTCTAAGCACAAGTCATAACTTTTCATGACCTATGCAGTCAAAGCTTTGTGGTAACCTATAAAGCACATGCAGATTTCCTGGTGAAATTCCCTGATGCACTCCATTATCCAACATGATGTTTGCAATGTGATTTCTAGTGCCTCTTTCTTTCCTGAATGCAGCTTGCACCTCTGGAATTTCTCACTCCATATATCACGGGAATCTTTCTTGAAGTATGACTTTGCTTGTATGGGAAATTAGTGTGATGGTTTTGTAAATACTGCAACCTTTTGCGTTTTCTTTTTGTGGATGGGAACATACATTGATTGCTTCTAGTCAATGAGCCACTGTTTTGCTTTCCATATTTGTTGGGAGATTTTAGTTAAAACTAAGCTTGACTCTGTCTCTGTGGATTGTAGCACTTCTATTGGTATGTAATCTGTTCCTGGTCATTTGTTGTTTCCAATTGCTCAAAAGTGTGGCTTTCACTTTGTTTTCCAAAATTTAGGGTTCATTTTTTTCTTCTTCTCATGTGTCATGCATCCTTTCACATTTTTGCATTGCTCTTCTGTATATTGTTTCCCTCAGTTTGTTTGTTTTTAATTTCATTGGGATTATGTATTATGCTCTACTTCTGATTGTAAAGTACCCCCACCCTTGGTTTAAATTTTTGAATTCTCATATCTTGTGGAAGAGGTCTCTTGTTCTTCCTTTTTTGTTATCAGCTTCTGTTTCTCTGCACTGATTGTTGTAGTGATTCTCTTTATCCTTACACACTGATCATTGAACAGGAGCATTCAAAGTTCTGATTATGTTCCTGTCTCCCTTTCCTGTTGCTTCTCTTCTTTCTTTAACTGCTTGAAGCATTTTGTCTGCCATCCCTTGTTTCTTCTCCTTCTTTTTGGCCTCTGGTATCATCTTTCTGCATTCCTCTGACTATGTCCCTGACTTCTGAAAGCACATACACACACACAAGTACTTTCTATGCAAATTTCCCATTGACTAAAAATGTTTGTATGTGCTTTTGTTTCCAAATATGAGGTTTCCTAATCAATCATATTATATGTACATGCACATGAAAAGTATGTGTACAAATGTATATATCGTTCTGTACACACCAAAACACATTAGGCACATCAGTAGCATATGAATTCCCTAAGAAAGATACAATTCAATACATTGCCAGTTTGGGGAGGTGCAAAATGGATATCTTCATAAGCAAATGAGAGCCCAATGAATTTCTTTTCCATTCTTACCTCAGAAAAAGCCCCATTGAACAAAATAAGACTTACTTCTAAGTAGAGATGTGTAGGAGATTGCTGCTTTAGTCTTTTATTTATAACCTACATGAATTTGATAATGTTAACATCAAATATGCTTTGCACATGTAAAGGAAATTCCAAGAAACTACTTATATATTATGGATGAAAACTAAAAAAAAAGCAATGCTGTAGCTAGGTAAGAGCAGATGTAGCACAACTGAAGAACACTAACTCATGCTGTACTTGGTAAACTTAGAGTCTGTTTATCTTGCAACCTCAATATTTACTTTATTGACCAAAAGAATGTTAACTTCATCCAATGCTGACAGATCATTCATCAAAAAATAATAATTTTTAAATAATGGAATATTTCATAAGCAGGACTGTGCACAAAATTAGGCACTGCCCTTTCAGTTCCTAGACCCCAGATTCAATTCACCCAGAGGAGAAGAGCTACATATCAAAATGATCAGATTAGTGAAAGGGGAGATGATTTTAAATGGAATAATCTTGACATATTTAGTACAGTTCTTCATGCTTCTCAGCCACATAATAAACTGGCTCGATCAACAAAAATGTTCATCTCTGTGGAAAATTTGCTTCTTCCCCTCCCCCTCCCCCTCCCCCTTTTTAAAAATAAATAACAATTATAGTTAGCAATTGTTATTACACAAACATCAATAATCTTGAGGGCTAGTCAATCACAGTTGAGCTGCCTGAAACACACCAGGCACCTTGGAAATGTATGGATTTCCAGTTCGTATGTAATGAAATCTTAATCTGAATGATCAGCTTATCTGTGTGTCCAGAAAAGGGTTACTAAAATGGTGAAAGGTCTGGAAACCATGCCCTATGAGAAGTTTATGGAACTGTATGTTTAGCCTGGAGAAGAGAAGGTTAAGGGGTGACATGACAGCCATGCTCCAGAAACTAGGACATGGAGCAATGGATTCAAGGTACAGGAAAAAAAAATCCACCTCGACTTTAGGAAGAACTTCCTGATGGTAAGAGCTGTTTGACAGTGGAACATGATGCCTCAGAGAGTGGTGGAGTCTGCTTCTTTTGAGATTTTTAAACAGAGGCTGGGCAGCCATCTGTTGGAAGTGCTTTGATTGAATCCTGCATGGCAGAGGGTTGGACTGGATAGCCCTGGTTTTCTATTCCAACTCTTGTGATTTTATGATCTGAGACTGGTGTCTACTCCATTTTTAGTTTCTTCTGAGAAATGCCAAAAGAAATATGACATCCAGAAGAGTGGCCATATTTAATTATTTTTAAAAAAAAATGCAATAAAAGTACCTTTCTTCCATTGTTCAGTCTCATATAACAATATTTCATAAGTTCTGAGGCAGCAAGCCTTAGAACATGATCTGCCCAGGTATGGCAGGAGCTGAAAAATGTAATGAAGATTATTAAACAAGGCATTGTCATATGAGAATGTTCATATGATAATCCAAGTAAACTGAGATGTGGTGAAATGAGGGGAGGCCACGAAAGGGGTTTATTTGAAAACAAGGCAGTAGAAGGCAGAAATCACGGAAGGAAAGAAAACCCAAATCCACAGGACCAAACAGGCTAGGTTTTCCTAGACTGTTAACCCCTCCCCCCCCCCCCCCAAAAAAAACCCTTTAAGATTAGAAGTTGGACTCATTAGCTTTGTGGACTACAGCTAAATTTTAGACCACAGTATCCAGAACTCCCAGCCGGCATGTTGGCTAGCCGATTCTGGAAGTTATAGTCCAGAACAGAAACTTTCCCAATGTCAGCCTTGAATGAATTTCAAAGCATTTAACATAAAGCACTGCAATGCCAAAATCAGCTTTGTTTTGTTCAAAGTCTGCTCAGTTCCACTCCTGTTACTAAATGTTAACATATTTTAAAATCTGTTTCCTGGAAAACTAGAAATATGTCAAGTTCCAGAACATAATTTTAGGCTTGGTTTTGAACCAGAGTATTTGAGAATTTAAAATGCATTGCTCAACAAGGAAATCTCTCCACAGATGACAGTAACATAAATAGTATTGCAGCATTAGATAATTAGACTGAGTATAAAAATGTAGATTTATGACACACTCATAAGTGATGAGGTATTACAGCTTTTGTGCACAAGATGTTAATACTTAAGAAATGCCAGCTCTGGAATGCCATGATAGGGATTAATGCCCCTACACTTAAATATCATTAAAATGAAAAGATGGTCACATTGGAGCTCTGGTTCTACAAGGGGATATATCTATGTAAGTTATGCACTACTTCATTTACTGGAGCCTGAGTCTAGGCCAGATTTGCTTAAATCTTGTACTGCAATTTACTCTTCAGGTTGCATGGAGAAAAATGTTGCAAAAACAACTCTTTCATGAGGATACAAGCAAGCCATGGTCTCAAGTTGCACTGCATACAGGCAGGATTTCCCACAGAGCAGCAGTTAAGAGTACCAGCAATGGTGAAGACTCTTGGGAATCATTAAATAACTAGAGGGCTATAGTGGTGAAGAAATAATGCAGTTTGATACCACTTTAAGTCCTGTAGCTCCATCGTAAGGGATTCTTGGATTTGCAGTTTTACAAAGTCTGCCAAAGAGTGTTGGTGCTCCATAAAACTACAAATCCCAGGATTCTGTAGGATGGAGCCAGGGCAGTTAAAATGGTGTCAACGTGCTTTATTTCTAGATAACAAATTCTTTCTTAGATAGAATCATAGAATCATAGCATTGGAAGAGACCACAAGGGCCATCCAGTCCAACCCCTGCCATGCAGGAACTCCCAATCAAAGCATCCCTGACAGATGACCATCCAGCCTTTGTTTAAAGACCTCTAAGGAAGGAGACTGCACTACACTCTGAGGGAGTGTGTTCCACTGTCGAACAGCCCTTACTATCAGGAAGTTACTCCTAATGTTTAGTTTTTTAAAAAAAAAAACTTTTAAAAAAACTTCATAAAAATTGTTGTGAATATTCACTATTCAAGAATATAAAGCTGAGAAGGAAAGCGGGGGGGGGGGGGGGGGCTAGTATTAAAAGGAGCAGACATCAGCAATCCCAGGATCAAAAGGAAATGATGGGGAGAAGGCCAGTGAATCTGAGGCTTAGTGAGGCATAGGCAGCCCATTAGGAGCAAGCAAGTCAGTTATAAAGAGTGAGTAAAAAGTCTCATCAAACCACTTCTTGTGTTACTAAATTAGTGGAATGTGAAGGAGCACCTATCAGAAGAAGTTCCAGAATTCAGAAGAGAAGTACTGAACTCAGGAGACAAGCATTTTGAAATATTTTGTCTAAAGGCTAGCTCAGTTTGATGTGAATATATCAAACTTCAACAACTTTGCTTTGTCCATCATCACAATCTGGTTGCTTTCAGCACTGTGCCCTTGCAGCACATATTAATAACTTCCATGACAAGAACCAAAGAAATACAGCACACCGAGGCAAAGAAGTCACAGACACTGTAGCATAAACAGAGTATCTATGATAACACATCCTACTATCCCCTGTTATTGGCTTTGCTGGCTAGGACTTTAGCTGATCGCTCCCCTGCCTTGTACTGTACTTTACAAAGAAAGAGAGGGGAGATTATAGGGACAGAGCAAGCCAGAAAATGTGAGCTACACATGTGAATGCACTCCTTACTTGGAAAATCATAGGATCATAGAGTTGGATAGGACCACAAGGGTCATTCACTCCAACCTCTACCAGTGCATAAAACCACAGCTAAAGAACAATTGAGACATGAGCTTCAGTTAAATCTCTGTTTAAAACCCTCCAAAGGAGGAAAATACATCACCCTCTGAGGCAATCTATTCCACTGTTAAACAGGTCTTACCATCAGGACATTCTTCCTAATGTTTAGGTGGAACCTCTTTTCTTGCAATTCAAATTCACTGATTCATGTTCAAGCCTCTCAAGTTGCAGAATACTTGCTTTCTTACATAACATCTCTTCAGATATTTAAAGATACTATTATGTCACCTCTCAGTCTTCTCTTCTCCAATATTAATATATTCAGCTCCTTAACCCATTCCTCACAAGGCTTGGTTTCCAGATCTTTGATCATCTTGGTTGCTCTCCCCTTGACACATTCCATCTTGTCTATATCCTTCTTGGTGTATGGTGCCTATAACTGGACACAGTATTCCAGGTAAGGTCTGAATAAAACAGAATAGAGTGGTACTATTAGTACCCTCTATCTGGACATTGGACACATGGCATAGTGATGAAATGTTCTTGACTCAATGTATTGCCTGTCAAGATGAATTTTTCATTGGTAGGGAAGGACCCGTAGCTTAGTACTTGACAAAGCTTGGCAATGTTACTTTTTTGGTCTACTACAGTGAGCCCTCTGCTTTTGTGGGAGATCCGTTCCAGACTCCTCCCCTGTTAAAACAGAATTTTGTGCTTATTCAAGCCCCATAGGCTTGAATGAGGGCATGTGCCCCATTTTAATCCCCTCCATTTGCTCCTCGCAAGTAAGCAAGGGTTGCGCAAATGGAGTCTGCACAAATGGAGGGGCAACTGTATTCCCAGACTGCCTCCGGCTGCATTTCAATTCCTGTCACTATTTCAGACTTTGGAAGATCACTGCTAATCCAAAGAGATGAAACTGGTCTTGTTTGAACAATGGCCTTATTTACTATAAGATAGGTTCATATTTTCATACAACATAAAGCAAAATAGTCTTTGTGCTTTCTTTAGAAAAAACTGAAATGCTTAATTTGAATTATATGCTGTGACCTCCATGGAAATATACAGCAGAAAAATCAAATATTTATACAATTATCCTGGTATTAAGCAAATGTGAAAGTATGTGCTTTATATATAGCTGAAATTTTCCCACATAACAAATATGTTTTCACATAGAACATGAAGCTGAGAAAAAATACTTCAGCAATTAATAATGCCTCACACATAATAAATGTTTGCTTAACAAAATCTGTCTCAACTTCGCACATTAATCAAAAGTGAATGCCACATGATTTTGTATAATTAAGTAGAAAGTCATTCACCAAGTGGTAAATATCATGGACAATAAAATGAAATGAACCAGTATTAACCCTATGGTGTTTATTAATAGTACAGGTACTCAATAGTCCACAGTGCAATTATTGCAGTTAATTGAAGGGTCATGTTATCAAAGATTAATAATTGGAAGGCATCTCCATGATCCATTCATCAGAGATTTGAAGTGTAACAAATAGGCTTTCTAGATTTAAAAATAATATGAAAACATGACCTGTGAATTTCAGCTCAGTTCAGACTCAGAGAGAGCACAGACTCAGATGTCAGGCATTTTAACAATAGAAGATGTTTGCTTTCTGTTGCTCAGACTAGAATGTGAATCAAATTACATGAAAAGAGATTCCACCTGAACTTTTGGAAGAACCTCTTGACTGTAAGTGCATTTGACAGTGGGATATGCTGCATCAGAAGGTGACGGACTCTCCTTCTTTAGAGGTGTTTGAACAGAGATTGGATGGCCATTTTTCAAGAGTGCTTTAGCTGTGTCTTCCATGCACATGAGGGCTATTTACACTTTAATAGCACTATTCTAACATTATTTAGCAAGAATGATACAATGGCGAAATTGCAACACTTACTTTCACACAGTGTTGCAATAAAAGGACATTAATGATTCATGAATGGTAAAATAGCACTTTTACATTCTTTACATCAAAAGAAGGGATTGTGATTGGAGAGAAAAAATGGGTACTCTCTCACTGCTAAGCAACTCTCCTGTGACTCACAAGTGTGACACAAGAAGTGATTCTGCCGAATGCCACACTGGGGTTTAATGACAGATTCTCAGTGGAGCTATTGAAATATGATTGCCTTTCACATGTTCACAATAGCACTAATGAAGTGCTGTTGGTAAGCCATTAATGCTTTTTTGTCATTAATGAGAAGTTGCACTAGCACAACACTTTGATGACAGGACAAGTACGGTATGTGCACAATGTTGTGTGAAAATATTCCTGCGATCATGCAAACATGATGAGAGCATAGAGCGACAGTATTCTCCCATTTCTTTTCCACATGTGATAATCTCCAAAGTTGACTCAAGGGCAGTTAACAACAACAATAACAACAACAACAAATGATTTTACAGCAATGGGGTTATTTGGGAGCTGGTAGGCCACCCTCCAAATCCAACATAGGCTACATTTCTTCCATGCCATGAAATTTGTGCTAGCAATAGTAACTTCTCCCTTAAAGAAACTGTGTACGGCAAATAGGACAGACATTAAGTTTATCCCCTTGTTACTATTTTTTAAAAATTATATTATGCACAGTTTGTCATGAATCCTAGTAGTGATCCAAAGTAGACCTATTAACTCAATGGGATTTCCATAAGTCATAACTCACCATTCAGTGATTGAGTCAGTGTGTTGAGTCATCTAAATGTGCAATAAATATTCTACAGAATAAACACACTGTATTATTGTGCATCTGAGGAAGCAGATCAAGACAATGAAAGCTTATGCTACAACTTCCTTCTCTCAGTTAATCTCGAAGGTGCTACAAGATCCCTTTGCATATTGATATTTCAAACTAACATGGCAATGGCTGCATCTGCACTGCAGAAATAATTCAGTTTGACAGTACTTTAAATGGCATGGCTCAATGCTATGGAATTTGGGGAAGTGTTTGTTGCAGCACCAGAGCTCTGCCTTCTTAATCAAAGAAAAGAAGAAGAAAAGAAAGAGTAACAAACCCAAAAACAAATAAGAAGAAGAAGCAATTGCTTGCAGTGGATTACTAATTTTGGTTAGGAAGGCAGATGCTAAGTGTAGTTTGCTGAACAGGAAACATAGTAGTCAAGGAAATTGCCATGCTACAGCATTAAAATGCATAAAAGAATCTACTATATTCTTTGAGACTAATGGGGGAGGGATCTAGCATAAGCTTTTGTGGACTGTAGTCCACTTGATGGGGTGATCATCTGATGAAGTGGAGGTCAATCCACAAAAGTTTGTGCTAGAAATTTATTTTTCCTACCCTGTCTCAAAGGTGCTATCAGATTCCTTTTGTCTTTTTAGGGAACAAAGAGGATAACTATGTAAGAATGATAACGGAGTAGGGAATATGTGGACCTCCAGTTGTTCAGTATATTCAAAATAATGGTTTGAAGGGTCAGATGAGTTCAATCTATATTCTTGTTTTTAGGGCAGACGGTTCTAACTCAACCACCCATACACACAAGAATGATCAATGACCAACTGTGGGTACTAGAACAGTCCCTGGTGGGTACTATGTGCAAAACACAATAATTGCTATTATTAACTCTATCACAATATGCCTGAATTCAGAATGTAACTTAAGTAAGTAAGGTTTAAAAGAAAGGCTACACAGGACTCTAAAAGAAAAGTTAAAAGGAATATTTGTAAATTGGCAAACTGACTTAAGCAACAGTGACTCCACAAATATGCCATATTATGGCAATTTGAGCTGGAGCATATGTAGCCTAAACTTAGATTCTGCAATCTCTTCTTGGGTTTGTGTTATGTGCCTTAGAGAAAAGAAAGAAAAATCTCTAAAGGGGGAAAATGCATGAAATGAGTTTAAAATAATTCAATTCCCCTTCAACAGGAATAGAGTTATTACTCATGAAACTTGGTGGATTAACAACCTGACACCAAAACCCAAAGTTGGCAAATGTGGTTTCAGGAGTGAAAAATGCTTCAGTGCCAGTATTTTCTGAACATATATCAGCTGTTCACATGTCAGATCGCTGCTCTGTTCCTATGTCCTTTTCAATAGCTGGTTCTTAATTTAAACCATTGCCAGTAAGATTTTCACTTTTGGATTCATAAGGTGCTGTGATGTCACACCTCATTGGTATGGGTATTTTTAATTTAAAAGAAAGAAACAGTGAAAAACTATTTTCAGCACCTTTGCATCCACGTTCCATAAAATTTCTTCACTGCTGAAACTATTTATGCAAAAAACTCCTAGTTGGAAAATCCATTTCTTGAATTACGATCATTTTAACAAGCTGGTGATGGGAGTGGGGGTAGTTAGGGAAGAAGAGGAGGAATAAAACATCCATATAGAATGAATATATCTGGATCCATGTAGTTTGGTGTAGTAGTTTGAGTGCTCAGGAGACCAAAGTTGGAATCCCAGTTCTACCATGGAAACATATTGGGTGACCTTGGTCAAATCATATTTTCTCAGCCTCATAAGAAGGCAATCTCTTCTGAACAAATTCTGTCAAGTAGGGTTGCCTTAGGGTCATCATAAGTTGGAAATGATTTGCAGGCACACCATCACCACAACAACACCTGAGGAAGTAGACTTTCTTTCAGTAGTCTCAGAGGTGCTACAAGATCTCTCTACATACTGATTCTACAGACTAACATGGCTATATCTTTGAACACAGAATATAATGACCCTGTCTCCTACTTTATAGACAGCAGCATTCAGAGGATGGTCTCAGAAGGCATCTTGTATCTGAAAGGTGGTCCAGTTCTAGTCAGGTTTAAGAATAAAGGACCCCCAAGAAGAGAAATAACATTTCTTGATGTTTCCCATAAACAGGTATCACTTTGATAGCAAAATAATAGTAAACAGGTTACCAGTCAGTCTTTCCAATTATAGTGAGACATACTGTATTTTTTATTTTTGGTACAGTAATTATCTGAAAGGTGTTATCTATATAATATACATAAAATAGCACCTTCAAATCCATGCCCTCTGTTTGGACATGGGGCAGAATGGGCAGACACTTGGTATGATTACCAAATATTTTGGCAGCAACCCCATCATACGCATCAGGCCTAGTCTAACCAGAGGTCCATCTTTTCTACATAGCCTTTGGAACTACCTGCTGTAGTCCCTATACCTTATTTCAATGAAACCTACCTACACATAGCTGTAATAATATCACTTCAATGACACTGCAGTGCAACTGCAATATTTTCCCTCTATTTTGCTTTTGACTCCTTTCTCAAGTCCTTCTCATTTGGATCTATTTCTGCATTTTATTCTCATTGGACAGGGAATACTATTTTTTAGAGTTATTTCTAAAGACTGTTCAGCACAGAAAAGGTGTCCTATTACAACAGCATATGGTCTTAAACACCTCCCATGTGCAATTATTTTTTTATCCTGTTCTAAGCTAAAAAACATCTCAGAGTTACATATACTGAATAATGACTATATATGTGATTTGTATGCATAATAGCCACTTCTGCATTCTTTGATTCATGAATAAGATTCCCTCAGTCATGGAGCTTATCATATATTTGACAGACTGAGGTTTTCTTCCAGAATATTCTGGCCCTGGAGCTCCCCTGGATCCACCCCATTACCTCTGCACTCCAGAGCAATGCTGGGTGGGTGTCTACACATGTGTCCCCACTGTTCTGTCCTGCACTGCTGCTGCTGACATGAATCACACCCTCTGAAGTCACAGTTAGGTGCCCAACTGTATGATCAACATAGAGCACCTGGTTGTGACCTCAGAGGGATCAAGTCTCACCATCACCACCAGCACAGGGCAAGACAGTGGGGATGAATGTGTAGACAGCTGCCTGGCACCACTACAGAGTGGACCAGGTTTCAACTTTTCAAAATCAGTTTAAGGAAGGACGGGCTGGATTAGGTGCAGAATTGGTCTCGCTTGCAGAATTGGTCTCACATGGCAGGCACAACAAAGATGTCACTGTTTTGTGGATTTGGGATGATACTGTACTTTGCTGTATGGCCAACACACTATTCCGGATATGTTGTCAAACCACATATAGTTAAATTCCTGATCTATATCTCATTCTCTTAGCCATCATCAGGTCACATCTAAAATCATTGAAACTTAAACATTCTTAATTTTGCTTACATCAGATCTTTGCTTTTGGGATCTTATTTTGTTTCATTGAATCCTTGAATGAAGTCTTCCTGGCAGATTTTTTTCAGAGGGAGATTTGCTATTGCTTTCCTCTGAGACTGAGCGAGTGTGACTTGCCCAAGGTCATCCAGTAGATTTCCATAGCTGAGCTGAGATTCAAATCCTGTTTTCCCAGCGTCTTAGTCCAACACTCAAACCATTACACCACATTGAATACAGATGGAAATTGTAGTTATGCCCTTATAGCACTGTTAAAGAAATAACAAAATCTCTTTGCCCACTAAAAGTAATATAAAATTAAATTTTATGGGCAAATTCTTCTTCAGGAAAAGATGAAATAGTGAAAGCAAATATCCTAAACTTTGAGGGTGTGTGTGTGTGAAGGAAATACAGTATGTTCTCCTAGGTAGCATCTGTTATCATGGTAAGTATAAATGCATCACTTGGCCAAATTATACCCCAGATCATAAGCAATGCTCAACTTGGGTTCAAACTAACATTTCTTTGTGTGTGGAAGGTTTGAAAATTATAATTTATATTATCTAGCAGAACACACACACCTTCCATTTTCACTCTTGGTGGTTAAAATATTTGACCATTCCGCCAAAAACTAAGTAAGAAGGTGTGAAATTTAAAAGCAATAGAAGCAACAAAAATACAAATACACATAAAGGAAAGGGGTTTTTTGCCTTTCTTTCCTCAGGCTGGCTTGCTAAAAGATCCATGTGGGATGGGGGGATTCTGGGAGCTGTTGTGTAAAAAGTAAATTTTCGAAGTCCTTTTCTTGCCTGTTTATCTCTCCCATTTGGTTTTCGTCCTAGCTACATAATAATGACCACATCCATCAGTATTTAAGTTGAAACTAGAATCCATGAGATCCTCATGATAGTATTTTTTTAAGCTTTGCTTTTATTTCCTCTACTTGTCTTTCAGTATAAACAGTCAAGGTTATAAGACATCAGTTTTATATGCCTAGGTCCCAATGAACTGTTTGAGTTTAAAATGACACTTCTATTTAAAGACCTCCTGATTCTCCAGATTGTATGATTTACTGTTCCGGCACTCTATAAGCCTCATTTCATACCTCCAAGAACTAACTAGTCAAAGTGTTAAATAAACATGAAGTACTGGGCTTGTTTTCTTTCCAAAAGTGCAATCACTGTGTTACTCTAATGATTAAATATTGTTTAAATATACAACTGAGAGACTAGTTTCACAGTTGATTCTTTCCCTGCACTTCATTTTTATGTATTAATTATTTTGTGTTCAGACAAAGGTTTTAATTAGGAATCACAAAGAGTTTCTGAAGAGTGAAGTGGTAATGGTTTTATCTGCTTCTAACCGTTGATGAACAGACACATTTTGGAAAGAAAAGCAGCTGCCAAGAGATAAACCTTACTTGAACCTGTGTTAAACCCTCTGGGACTGAACTGCATTGTGCTTATTTCCCATTTTTGTCAGCAGGACTGCAGGAATGTTGCTCCTCACCCTAGATTAGGTACAGAGACGAATTTTGGTGGTTGCAAAATTAATAACAAAAATTATCCGTTTTGCACTGCCTGAAGCTTCTCAAGAGACAAAATGCACCTTACTTTAGAAACCCATACATCTTCAGGGCTTTATTTCAAAGAAATAAAATGGGCACACATTTTCAAAATATGAATGGCTAAAAGTGTGTCAAATGGGAGAAAGAAGGACACCTAAGCTTTAATCAGTGGCGAATGTGTATAAAATAAATGGAAAACTTTACATAAATAAATGCATATATTACATTAAAAATACATACAATTTGGAAAATGTGCACAAATTTCCATATGGGGAAAAAGTTTCGCCACTTGGTAAGAACAAACGGCCAGACTGGAATGTGGGTAGGAGTCAAAGAAATGAAACAAAATTGAAACAATCCTCACATCTGTAGTCTGCAACTGATGACCACAGAAATCTAAAGGCTAGCAAGTACTAGCAGTGGGATTTTCAGATGTAAAATACTAGCATTCTAAGTGGGGGAAAAAAGCTTCTGAAAGTGAAGTCACCAAGGTGGGAAATGCCTCATCTAATCGGGAACCTTGGAGTGAGGGGGGACAAGCTCAGTAAGAAAATATATGCCAGCAGTATATTTTCTGCTGCATACCTTATTTCTGGGATCAGTTCCCATTATTGGCTGTCTACATCTTTGACTGTTCCTTCCTTCAATTCTTTATGGCTTAAGGTTAGCACCTCGAAACTGCACTATTTCAAGGAAATTTGGGTCCTTCAGATGTTAGCCTTAGCAAACATGGCCAAGGAATGCTGGAGTTTACAGTTCAACAACGTGGGGAGGGGGTGTTACACATTGTTCAACACCCTCACACACACTTTATGCAGAAAAGCTAAAAATAATAGTGAAATGCTTTTGTGGTCAGAGTTCTTAATTGTTCCTAGACTAGTTGCACAGATGGGTCAAGTAGTTATTATAGATTTTACTCTAACATAATGCAATACCTAGGCCCAAAAGACAGAATTAGGAATACAGTTTTATTTTTTCTGAAAAAAACTTCCATGCCTTTTCTGGCCCCAAATCAAACCCTAACACATTGTTAAATGTAATTTTTTTCCTTGTCCTGTGATTTAATATAGTTATACCTTTTTGGTAGCAACCTCATACTGGAGCTCTGACACATCTGAAGAGAGAAGATCTACTGGGAAATGTAGAACCAAGAGCTATAAGACACTGGGTTACAGTTCAGGGGAATTTGCAATTTAAGTATATGATGACTGGAAAAGAAATGTAGATGCATGGTGAAATGTATCCTTTAACAGCCACATCTACGAGAAGGTTAATTAAGTCACCGATGTTCTGGAGAACAGAGTGTGCAAAGTACTGTTATTATCAGGTGAATTTTTTTCCATTGGTTACATGGTTTGTAAGTACTGTACCTTCATCTCTTTCTTTCACACACACAAAATCAAGATGGGTTATCTTTTTTACTAACATATCATAAATGCAGTACTGTCCCAATTTATTGCCTAAGGAGGACCAACACCCTTCATCTCAATGAAGGTTTATTGTACCCATGGCTGGTCCAGTTATTTTGATACCCTGGAGCAAAAAAACCCACTAGTTCTTCTTCTCTGTCTTGCCAAATAAAACTTCACCCACCCACAAAACAACAATAAGAAATTATAACTAACAATAGGCTTCCCTTTCTTGATACCAAGATGCAAGCAGCCTCAGGCATCCACTTTGTTCTAATTAATTGTAGAACTCATAGAATAACAGAGTTGGAAGAGATCACAAGGGCCAACCAATCCAACGCTCTGCCATGAAGGAATACACAATCAAAGCACTCTATTCAAACTCTGTTTAAAAATCTCCAAAGAAAAGTACCCCATGAGACCAAGGGGCTAAACAGACTGGAGATAAATGCCTGCATTGGGGCAGAGTGGGGGTGGGTAACCACATGCTGCATGCTCCAACTCTGCCCCAATGCTGGCATCATCCTGCCTGCCTGCCAAAGAAACCCTGAAAATTCACTGCCACTGTGCCAAGGGTGCCTTTTTGCCAGCGCTAAAAGGAAAGACATTTGCCATCCTTTTTTGAACTGGCAAAGTGTCAGATCATGGCCATGGCATGTGGTAGCTGCGACCCCAATCCGACAAGGAAAGGGGCAGCATGGAGCCACTCCAAAGGGGTGGTCAGTTTTGCCCCAAGTCATCAAGATAGGATAGTTGCAAGCAACAAAGATCCAAGGAACTTATAGGCAGCTGTCTCAAGACACAAAGGCCCTATCTAGATGGGCACTATGCGGCGCTTTGGCGGCGCGAATAGGGTTTGGGAGGGTGTAGCTTCTACACCCTCTCGAACCCTAGCATGTATGGGTGCCACTATTTTAAAATGGCAGCATCCATATGGGCACGCTATCATGTCGTCATGGCGAGAGCAGCATTTAGATACGCTGCACGCGCCATGACAACATGTCACCGCGGGAGGGCACCAAGCGCGCCCTTTCTGCTGCACAAAAAAAAGCTCCAAAACTGAGCTCTTTTTTGCGGTGGGTGTTTGCTGCAGCCTTCCAATGGCCGCGGCAAAGACCCGGGGAGAAAGGGGCCATGGCGACGGCCCCTTTCTCCCTTCCCCATCGCCAAGGGGAACAGGGTGCAGCAGGTGCCCAGGGTGCCTGCTGCACCCCGCTTTGAGGCTGCAGGGAACTGGCAGTTTGCCGCTTCCCCGCAGCCTCCACAAGCGGCAGGGCTGCCCATGCAGCAGCCTTGGCCTCATCTCACCGCTTTTTGGGGTGGTAGAGATTGCCCCTTTTGGGCAGTATAAAAAGCCCCAATGTGCTTATAAAGCCAATGTCTCCTTGTTTAACAGCAACTGAGACCAGTGTTTGTTTTTTTGTGTGTGCCTTCAAGTTGGTTCTGACTTATGGAGACCTTAAGGCAACCTTATCATGGGGTTTTCTTGGAAAATTTCTTCAGAGGGGTTTGTCACTGCCATCCTCAGGCTAAGAAAGTTTGACCTGCCCAAGGTCACCAACTGTAGTGAAATCTGTGTAGTCTCTCCTTATTTCTTCAATGAGCTTCAAAGGATGGCAGCATGTTCTCAGTGCCTGCAACTCCCTGCTGCAGATAGGACCCCCCACTGCCTTAGACCCCTGCTCCTCAAACAGGCAAACTGCATCAGGAGCTATAAATTCCTGGAAATCTGACTCCTCTTTCTGAATCTGATGGCAAATTATGACAACAATGGTGTAGTGTGAAAAGGCACAGCTATTCCCCTTTTAAATCAGTTGCAGCCTTCCCTACTGTGATTAACATTAAGGTGTTGTTGTTTTTCAAAACAAGAAATAGACTTCTGTCCATTTCGGTTTTTGTTTTTCTGCATTTTAGGTCATTTGGTCAGTCACTGCAGCCCTGAAACTCCCAAGGGTATATATTTTGCCCCAACCCACCAAAGTTGTCCATCCAGGCTCTGTTCACTGCAACTTGGCTAACAGAAAGGTATAGCAAAATTAAAAAGAACTTTTCTGAGGTATGAGGGAAGGAGGGATACTTCTTGGAATTATTTGTTTTGCTCAAGAATTGCTAATGAGAAATGATATAGATGTTGTATCTGTTTTTATAAAAATACCAATACTGTATGTCTTAACTGTTGTATTCTTCATACAACAAAAGACCTTGGAACCGATAAATATCAGAACAGATTTGTTACATCTGCATTATTGGCAACTAAAAAAACAAATCACTCTAGTCTCAGAGCTGAGCAATTGCCAGCCAGTAATAAATGGATGTCAGGTTAAGGATTTACTACCACTGGGAGAAAGTGCACGCTGACACACATACACACACAAATACCTGGCAGTGTTTGAGAAACAAGAACTGTGTAGAAGATTTTTTTCTCTCTCTCTCCACAAAACACAGCCCAGGAAATAATTCTATTCTCTGTTTCCCCACTCCTCCAACACATTTCTTCTAAAGCAGTTGTATACCTGTGAGAGAAGGAATGACAGGAGTACTCTATTTAGAGAAATTCTACACAGGGTTCAAACACAGATAGGTTATATACTCAGTTCCACTCTGGAAAAGCTATAGCCAACCCAGATATTTTTTTCCTGTGGAAGATCTGTTTCCCTTGCCCTCCCCACATCCTCCAGAAATTCTTAGTTTTTGTTTGGTTTGTTCCCATTACAACCACAAAAACCACACCAAAATTTGCATGGAATTTAGTGGCATACTGGGAACTGACACTCTTCATTTATGTACATATGCCTCAACATTTAAGCTAGTTTTCAATTGGCCATCTAATGGCCCAAGCTGCAAATACACCCAGTGACAGACATTAAAGTTTTCATATATTTCCATATATCTCCATTTATTACTATGTTGTATTATTTACTTTTCTGGGATAGTAATCAGAGATAGACGGTTGGATGATTCTTTTCTACAAATTTACTTTCAAAGATGTAGTTCAGGAGCATCTATCTACCCTTGTGCCTAACCCAGAAACTACAACTGGTTCAGAATATGAAAGCCAGACTTGTTACAGGAACATCAAGGAGTGAGCACATAACACCCGTGCCCAAGTCTCTCCACTGGCTGCCAATCAGTTTCCGGGCGCAGTACAAGGTGTTGGTTTTAACCTTCAAAGCCCTATATGGCTTGGGTTCCTCTTGTCTTAGGGGCCGCTTCTTCCCGTATGAACCCCCCCCCCCCCCCGCACACTTCAGTCCTCTGGGAGGAACCTGCTACAGCCTATGAAGACCAGGCTGTCGCAGACCTTTCAGAGGGCCTTCTCAGCTATTGCCCCCTGGCTGTAGAATGACCTGCCAGATGAGATGCGTCTCTTTTCATCCATCAATGGCTTCAAAAAAGCCTTAAAGACACATCTCTTCCGGCATGCCTTCCCAGATAATGTTTAGTCATCTTCCGGCTCCGAGTCCAAGCCTTAGAGTTTTTCCAGTTTTTCTCCTCTGTGTCCTTGGCCTGTCCCACACAACTCAAGAACTCTTAGGCCTGTTGCTGATATACGATATTGTTTGTATTTTACTATGTTTTAACTACAGTTGATTTAATCCTTTTTTAGGGGTGGGAGGTGGGGATGGGATTGGTTTATTTTAACTGTTGTGTTTTAACCTCTTGTTGTAACCCGCCCCGATTGCTTGCTCAGAGGGGCGGGCTAGAAATAAAAATTATTATTATTATTATTATCTATATTAATAGAGTGAATCCTGTATCCTTAAAAGTACTTCACGTCCAAACAGCATGGGTTCTAGAATGTTAGGTTACAGTACAGTTCATTCATACCAGATCTTTAACATCCCATGGTGTTTCATAGTTCCATAAATGGTGTGGCTTGCTGACATTTTGAATCAAGGTCAGTCTGGAAGTAGGTAGATTTCACAATGAGGACCTCATATTTATAAGGGCTGACAGCTAATCAAGATTGACAGTGATTATGAAGTATGTATCTGGGCCAACTCCCAGAATACACTACATAGTACAAAAGCAATATGGAATGAAAGAAGCATCAAGCAAAAGGACACAGTGGTTGTTGCCACACTGCAGAATTAAAGCAGTTTGACACCACTTTAACTTCCAATGTCTCAATGCTATGGAATTCTGGAATTTGTAGTTTCTTGTGGCTCCAGTGCTCTCTGACAGAGAAGGCTAAATATCTCACAAAACTACGGTCCCAGAATTCCATAGCATTGAACCATGCAATTAAAACAGTGTCAAGCTACATTAATTCTGCAGTGTAGATTCAGCCAATGTCAAGTGTCGTTAGATCAAGCAGCTTGGCCATTGTTTAACTAGTGTTTATTAATTATTCAAAATATTTTGCAACTTCCCTTCATCCTCCTGGACATCAGGAGTATGAAAAAAATGCCATGTATATTTTTTTAAAACATGGAAGGGGGAGCAGAATCATAATAAAATCAACATGTCTATTCCCTTGTTGTGGGGTTTGTTCTGTTTGAGTAAGAGTTATTGATAATATTTCAGATCCAAATCAAATTCTGTGAATAAGACAGATTTGGATAGAAGCATTTTTCCTCTCCTTTCTTATACAGAGGAACAGTCAAATTCATAGTGTCCCCACCAGTAGTCTACAGTGGTACAGTCCATGTGAAGAATCAAAACAGCTTCTGGGCAAAAGTCATCCAAACAGTGATACCTTTATTGGCCAACCAAATTACACAATATAGATGCTGCAAGCATTTGAAGCTTCACTGGCTTCTTCATCTGGCAAGGTGTTAGAAATCAAATACAGTAGGAGAAAATAATTGAAGATGTTCGTTATAGGCCTGCATAAAGGCATCATTGTTTGGTGGATTTTTTAAATTGGATTTGCTATATGGCCAACACAACTACCCCCGGATAGCTCCTGGGGTCAATTTTGCACAGTACAGATATCTAACAATGGCATGGCCTGGAAATCATGACTACGGTGATCTAACAGGTTTCCTGGTGGACACAGTAGGCATGTATCAAAATGATTCTACTAAGAGCAGGGAGACTGGAATGAAATATTGCCTGGGTATTATATACTACTCTTTGAAACCAAACCCACCCAGATTGAAAAGTATAGGTGTATTTATACAACTAAGCCTATGACCAGTGACTGCATTCAGTGTCATCTGCTGACTATCAGTGCATGTCAGAACAATCCAGAAGCAAACTCAAATAAGCATGTAGCAGAGTTCCCAAAAGCAAATTTGTGCAGACATCAAAAGGAACTCAAACAAAGGAGAGAACCACTTATATACACACACTTTTGAAACACACTTTTGTGTCATGCATATTCCAGTCATGTGGCAAATATCAAACAAAATTTATTTCCAGCAGTAGCGTATATATGCATCTGTGGAAATTGGAAGTGGCCCTCCAGATGGGTCTCTCACCTATCCTCACATTCAGCGTTGCCTAAGCTGGCTAAGAGTGAAATAATTTGGAATCCAACAATATGTGGACGCCCCTTATCTCCTACCGATGATGTAATTACATAAGTAATCAATTCACTAGACTCCAAGCAGTAATTTGCCTTCCCCCAATCTAGAATTTTCCAGATTTTGGACTCTATGTATGTAAGTTCCTTTGAGGGCCTCTACAGATAGGCGGCCTACAGCGGCTCCTTTTTGCAACCAGACACCACAGCAGTGATCCAGCCTCCCCAGGATGCAAAAAGAAGCTGCCATTAGCCGGCTTCTTCTTGTGTCTCAGAAAGGGCATCACAGGCACACTGGCACGCCATGATGATGCCCCTTCCATCCAACACCATTTGGGGCACTACGCCACCCGTGGGTCATCATGGTGTATGCCGTATGGACGGGTGTGCACCATGATGTTGGTGGGGTGGCAGAACTAGGGCTCAGAGCATGTGAATGCTCCACTCTAGTTCAGCCCTAGTCCACAGTCAGGCCAGCACAAAGTACCGGTCTGTACCACCTCTGAGTCACCTGTCAACTTAGGGTGACCCCATGAATTTCTTAGGCAAGGAATACTCAGAGGTGGTTTTGCCAATCCCTTCCTCTGAAATATAATTACACCACTTGGTATTCATTAGTGGTCTCCCTTCCAAGTACTATGGTGGAATGATGGAAAAGAGGACATGCTTATCACATTTACAGATGACACTAAATTAGGAAGCCTAACTAATACCATGGAGGACAGGATCAGAATACAAAATGACTTTAACAAATTAGAAAGGTGGGCCAAAATTAATAAAATGAATTTCAACAGGGTTATATGTAGGATACTAAACTTAAGCACTAAAAATGAAATGCACAGATATACTTGCCTTGATGAAAGGGATCTATGAGTCTTAGTGAAGCACAGGCTGAACATGAGTCAACAATCTGATTCGGCAGCTAAGAAAGCCAATACAATTCTAGGCTATCTTAATAGGAATATCTGGAGTCTAGATTGAGGGAAGTAATAGTACCACTGTATTCGGCTTTGATCAGACCTCACCTAGAATATTGTTTTCAGTTCTGGGCACCACAGTTCAAGAAGAATGTGGGCAAGCTGGAATATGTTCAAAGGAAGGTGAACAAAATGGTGAAAGGACAGGAAACCGTGTCTTATGAAAAGCAGCTTAGGAACACTGAGCCTGGAGAAAGTTTTTTTTTTTTTCCCTAAGCCTGCAGCAAGTTTGTTTTCTGCTGCTCCAAGAACTAGGATCTGAAGCAATGAATTCAAGCTACAGGAAAAATGATTCCACCGAAACATGAGGAAGAACTTCCCGACGTAAGAGTTGTTTGACAGTGGAACACACTCCCTTGGAGTGTGGTGGAGTCTCCTTCTTTGTAAGTTTTTAAACAGAGGCGGGATGGCCATCTGTTGGGGGTGCTTTGATTGTGCATTTCTACATGGCAGTGGGTGGGACTGGGTGGCCCTTGTGGTCTCTTTCAATTCTATGATTTTCTTAACCAGAGTTGACCTGCTTAACTTCCAAATCAGATGGGATCTAGCACTTTTAGGGTATTTAGGCTCTTCCTATCAGCTTTTGGCTTTGATTGTTAATCCAAGACATCTGGATATTACCCAGCTGGAAGAGGTAGGCTGTTCTAATTCTAACACAAGTGGGATACATGCAGCCCTCCAAATGTTATTGGATTGAAACTTTCAGCTTATCTCACCATTAGCTATGCTGGCTAGGGCTGCTGGAACTTGGATTCCAACACTATCTGGATGCTGACAAGATTCCTATCCTAACTCCTATAACAGAACTAATCATAGAAAGTGGGGTCTGTGTTGTATGTTTAAAAAGTCATTCCTTCCTCATCTTTTCAAGGATAATATCAGGGGAACTATTTACATTGCTAATTACACTTATTAACTACAGTGACTTTGGCTTTTTAATATTATTTGTGGAAAATATTTATATGTCACAGGAAAATTATACCTGGAGTTAAGGTTTTTTTTCACTTCATTAGGCTGGTATGTCAATGAAGTGAAACCAACATTAAAAGAAAAAAGAATAAATGTGTTTTTGTCTGTCTGTCTTTGTGTGTGTGTGTGTGTGTGTGTGTGTGTGTGTGAGAGAGAGAGAGAGAGAGAGAGAGAGAGAGAGAGAGAATCAAGTCCTGTTTTCCAAGGAAGATAACTGCAGAAAGTAACCATTTGTAAGCAGCATGTTATTAAACGTGTACACTGAATATTAACAATTCCAAAGAGAGAAGATATGTGTATAATTATCATTTTTAAAGCTGTCAATAAGAATTAAAACTATATCTACCAGGGGCTACCGTACACCGTGGGCGTTGAGCATAGAAAATAGAATTGCTATATTTGGTAGGAGAAGTGATAGAAGGGTGGAAAAAGTTAGTCCACGAACATAAATATATGAACTTGATAATTACTTGGGACCCAATTAATATCAGAATGGTTGCCATTATTCTCAGAGGACAACCATTTCATCTAGCGCGCAGGTGTACTTTGCAACAGCAGATCACTCTGATGAAAGACTGCAAGAATTTCAATGACACCTTGAGGGATCTTATGAATAAAATATCAAAAATGGACATCTCCTTTGTATATGGAGATTGTAATGCAAAAAAAATTGAAACAGGTTTATAATGTATCCAAGATAAGATGAGCACTATCTGTCTCACAGAAAGACAGACAGACACTGCTAAGTCAAAGTTTTTAAATAATGAGACCTTTTTGCTTCAACTCAAGTTCTATCAGAATTCTACAAGAAAGGCTACCCAGTTGGAATAATAGTGCATACACACAGAAAGACAATCTGGAAGTATACCAGTTCAAGAAACCAGAAGAAAAGACCTTCCTAAGACCTGAATTCAGCAGATGAGTAAGTAGAATATTGTACTGACATTTCAGAGTTTCCTGTTCTACAATGTAAGTGAGGCACCTTTGGCATGACTACACTTTGATCCCCCTGTTTTATCTTCCAATAAGCCAGGCTTAGTGGTTAAAATGTCAGTTATGATGATCGGAAGATCAGAAGGTTGGCAGTTTGAGGCCCAAGTACTGCGTGATGTGGTAAGCTCCCATCATTAGTTCCAGCATCTTCCAACCTAGCAGTTCAAAAGCATGCAAATGCAATAGATAAATGGGTACCACTTATGTGGGAAGGTAACAGCGTTCTGTGCAGTCATGCTGGCCACATGACTACCAGAGCAGTCCTCAGACAACACTGGCTCTTCGGCTTAGAAATGGAGATAAGCACTGCCCTCTACAGTAAGTTACAACTAGATATTCATGTCAAGTGACTACCTTAACCTTTAAGCCAGGCACAGGGAAATGTTACCCTTCACTTCTCCACTGGAAATCTATAGATGGGCCAGTAATGGGGAAAAAAATTAATGAGTCATGCCTTCTCATGATGTGGCCAAAGTATGACAGCCTTAATGTATTCATGTTGGGGTGATACAAACTGCCACCCCGCTCCTTTTTTGTGCCACAGCTGCGGCACGATTAAGAAAAAGGTGCCATTCAGCGCCTTAAGTTTGCCGCAACTGTGCAGCTCCATCTAGAAGCTGTGTAGTTGCTTCAGCGTGCTTATGCACACCATCTAAAAGCTTTAGAGTGATGACATAGGTGTCATCACGTGCTAGGGTTAGGTAGCATGCAAACACTGCATGTTCCCTAACCCTAATGGTGCCGCCCAGGCACCTCATAGTGCCTGTCTATATCAGACCATTGTCTTTCAAGAAGAGTTCAGGTTCAATCTGGTCAAGGACCCATTTGTTTGTCTTTTTGGCTGTCCACAGTATTCTCAGCACTCTTCTCCAGCACCACATCTCAGATGAGTTGATTTTCTTTTTTATCTATTTTTTTCATTGTCCAGCTCTCACATCCATACACAGTGATGGAATAAAATGGCTTGGATGATTTTAACTTTAGTGCTCAGTCATATATCTTTACTATTCAGGATCTTATTTAGTTCCTTCATCAATGCCCTTCCCATTCTTAGAGCCCGTACAGACAGGAAAAAATAAAGCTGCTTCGGACCACTTTGGAGGGATGCTTTTTAAATGATACACACATCTTAAGAGGGCAGAAGCCACTCCAAAACCACACTCCAGTCCTAAGAACTGGAGTGCAGTTTTTGTGCAGCTTCTGGTCTCTTAAGATGTGTATATCATTTAAACAGCATCCCTCCAAAGTGGTCTGAAGCAGCTTTATTTTTGCCTGTCTGTGCAGACCCTTAATCTTCTTCTGATTTCTTGACTGCAGTCTCCTTTTTGATCAATGTTTGGCCCAAAATACAGGAACTTTTTAACTATTTTGATTACTTCATTGTCTATGTTGAATTTATGTAGATTTTTGTTTTCTTTAGGAACAAGCCTGCCTTTTCACTTTCTTCCTTCACCTCTGTTAGTAATTGTTCCTAGTTAATGATGTTTTCTACTAGTAGTATGGCATCATCAGCATATCTAAAATTGTTGATGTTCCTTCCTCTTAGGCATGATGAATCAGCTGAGATCCAGGTCAAAGAAGGAACTGGTTTGAGGAGATGCAGGTCATTTTCTATAGCATCAAACCAGCCTCTGACCTAACTGTTATAGTGACTGCTGATATTTTATATACTAGTGACGTGACTAAATCCAAATCCTCAGATGACTCTTCCCAGTGCTTCATGTAGCTGTTACCTAGCATAGAGACAATATGGGACCATACATGTTCATAACCAAGGGATTGAATTATAATCCTCCTGCATCACCTCCTTGGCTACACTTCCTAGCACCAGCTAAGCAAAACAGTTCAGTCCCATCCTAACCAGGTAGCTGGAAAAGATACTACTCTATTCCTGTCTAACTCCTTGCATGGGTCATCTGCCAAGTCAATCAAAACAGCTGCAAAAACAGACCAAAAATCCACAATGTAAAAGATCAAGGTAATCAGCTTTAGCTAAGACCTAAATCTGAAAAATGACAAATTTTAAAACCTTATACTGTATATGATGAGCCAGTCACATGCAGGTTATATCAGCTGGCCCACAGTGGTCAGAGCTACGTGTATCATGACCAGCTGGCCACAAGCAGAAATTCAACACAGGCAAAATTATTGTTTTTACATTTCCATGAAGAATGAAATATCATTGAAAGTTCCTATTTCCTGTGGGTGAGACCAGTGGAAACTTGTGGTATCTTTGTAACAAATGTATTTAAACAGAGCCTACTGGAAATAAAAGGACTCCTTAAAATGCATTGCAGAATTGTTGGTCTTGGATCAGACTCTGCAGAGCCAATGCTATAGCCAACCAAGACTTCATAACATGAAGGGTTTTTTTCCCACTACATGTTAATAAGTTTGCTAATGCTAAGATGTTTGAGTAATCCTTAACACTCCTTTGTAAATAGCAATGTTGCTGAACTGAACATACATTTCAGCTTTACCCTAATGATTGCACTTTCTGCTTCTGCATTTCATTTCCCTCTGATCTCACTCTGGTGCTTGCAATTATCGCATCACACACATACACCTGTACCAGCTTACAATAACACTATTCAGCCAATGAATTGGAATCCAGTTCATGAAAACTTATGCTACACTTAACAAATTAACACATCTCTAGAGTTTTAACTGCTTTTTTAAATAAAAAAAACTTCCTTTTACTCATACCTTGTAAGACTGATGATAAATTCCATGTCATTACGGTAGCAAAGCATCCCCAGTCAGAAATAAACTTTAGCAGTAAGGAACATCAACATGCACACCTAACATGCAACACTTTAAGCAAATACATAGGAATGAATCCACTAACAATAATCAATACAAACTCATAATGGCAATGTCAAGCCCACTGGTCATGGGAATGAGCTGAGTCCTAAAAGCCATGTTAACAAATTCTCAGACAATCAAATCATCATGTACAGAAGCTGAGATTGTGGTTTTGCTCTTCTTCGATTAAGGACTTCCTTTATCATGGGATGAACCTACAGCTCCCTCTGAGCAGGTACTCCCAACATAAGGTATGTGAGTCAAGCAAAAGGGGAATACTTCTCCTGAGTGCCACACCAATCCTAAAGCAGTGGTCCTGGAAAATGATAGGCTTTATTTCCACAGTAGATACAACAAATGTTGATGGAGGTGGTAACATCATTGACATGTTTGTGAATCCCACTGCAATGTGAAACTTAGCCAAGTAATAATCACCATTTCCTGTATAATTTAAGTTTTTGATTGTGTATCTGTGCCCATTTTGACATGACACCTGTTCTCAAGTCCTGTTCTTTAAATATCTGTGTTGCATCCCATTTGAGTGTTTATGCAAATGACATCTCAAATATCCTGAAATGAATAGGGAATCACTCTGGGTAAAGCAACTCCATGCCCCTATCAGATGTCCCATGACCGGGGGGGGGGGAGGGGAGGAAACGGACTGAAGTGACTATATCAACATTCTGCCATTATAAGAATACTGTAAAACACAGCTATAAACTGTTATTTATACCGCAGATTTTAGTGATGTTAGAATAAATGGCATTATGCAAAATGTACTGAAGTCAAAACTCCAGTCTTGGGATCATAAACAAATCAGGACAGTGATTAGGAATAAATGCAGATTATACAAATGCTGCCAGCATTCCTTGGTGTTAAGCTAGAATGTATGTGGAATGAAGGCTGGTGGAAGTACAGGCATGTGATAGATGCTACTGCTGATGGAGATGAAGAAAGAGGAAAATAATTTGCCTGTTGTCATTATTGCTTTTGGCTATTAATTTTCTTCGCATGAATAAGATCACCCTTTTTGTGAACCATTTAGCTGCTGCTTACAAACCCAGGTACTTAGTAAGGTAGTGTGCCTCCCTCTCACTTATTTCTCTAGTGGGAAGACTCTTTAAGACATTATGCAGCCGAGTAACACACTACTGGGACTTGCAACATTTCAAATGTATATGTTTGCTTGCTAATCTGCATCTAGTCAGTTTATGTTATGTAAGCTGTTTAGGTTCAAGGGTGTTTCACTAGCACAGCTTATTGGGGACTGCATTTTCTCCAGGGTGCAAGGCAAGCTCTACATCAAAGCCTGATTGAGCAGAAAATATGTGCTAATGTTCACAGCAGTACTCTATTATGGTATAAGTATGCTTGTAAATATTCACTACATGTTATTACGCCATTTGAACCAAGAATATTGCAGGGTTAAAGGTCAGCCCTAATGCTCTCTCAGGAGGCAGCAGTTTTGAATATAACCAAATGGGATAATGGTCAGGAATACCCAGAGGGGGCAATGTAGCACATCGTAAAGAATTGTGCTGTGAGTTTTAAGTTTTCAGGACAACAAAGATGCCAATGAGATGGCTCATAAGCAGTCATTATTAATGGAATGACAAGGCTAATGTTAAGCAGGATGTCTTTACTGTAATAAATCTTGTCCCTGTGCCATTAGTAGTCCTTACAACTGCAAATAGCAGTTAGGTTATAACCTAACATGGCAGAATTTTATCCTCTCAATCTCTAATGTATTTTATAATGCTGTTAAAGTCAGGAATAGCAACTGTTTAAGCCCACTTAATCTGTGAGAAGTTTAAGCACGAATTTTAAATGCAAAAAAAAAAAAAACTGCTTTGATATTGGCTCACTTAATTAAATAGAAGAACTGTTTGGTAGCCAATCTTTTTAAAGCATGTGATGTACTGTATAGCAAAAGAAACCTATCTACAGTTATTCTTCTTTACCCCTTGGGTGTATGTCCTTAGGAATATGAGCTCAACAGGAACATGTTGGTGTTCAAAAATACAACAGTTGCTATTTTTATAGTTTTCATGTTAGGGCCCAGGAATACAATAGCACAGCTTCAAAATATGACTGTAGCAGATCGGTTTACTGATTAGGTGCATGAATCATTGATAATGCATTCCTATATACACCCCTTCTGGCTCCACTGAATATGATGGGACTTGTACTTCTGATCAAACATGTATATGATTCTACTATAAGTACAAGGTTGGAATGTTTGAGGACCACAATAGCCTCATGAACAAAATACAAAATAAAACCTGAACTGATCTTTAAAAAAATACCTTACTGTGCTTGAGGAAACTCATTTGAGTGATAAGAACTCTTAACTAAGTTATTGAAAAGAAGCAAGACTGGCAGGTTCAAATATTCAAAGAAACATGGCGGTGTATGATTTATTTATTTTTTAACAGCCTGAACAAATGTGACACTACATAGTCTATGAGGAGGCATGCCAACATATCACAGTGCTCCAACACTGGTGTGACCACATCTATGAATGATATTCTGAAGGTTTGCAAATTGCAAGAAAGGGAAAGGAATTAAGTGGTTGTGGTTGCATATGTCTACCCCTCTACTGAGAAGAACTTGTTTGTTGAAAAGTAACCCACAGAATTCCTATCCTGGCTGGAGGGGTCTGGCAGTTGTAGTCCAAAAAACATAACTTCTCCAAATTCTGATCTAACTTCCAGTTTTATGAGGAAGTGGTCTGGTAAAATGACCACCAGGGATACAATATATACACCCCAAATGAGATTCCCAAATCACAGTCCCATATTAAATTCCTGTTCTCTGGTCCTGTGCTGCAGCTTCATTTGGCCCAAGCAGGTTTAAATTTTTCCCCCATAAAGGAAGGATAGACTATAAATGAATTTCAACAATATAGATGTCTGCAAGATTCTAAGTGTCACAGTTCTGAGATATACAGGTTTGGACACTGTGGATGAACTTTGGCTAATACTGTACTCTGATTATGCAATTGTGTGTTACTCAGATTTTTAAATGTTCAGGATATTAATTCTGTGCTTAACATGCTCTACCTACATCTTTGCAGATCCATTCATATCCAAAGTGAGCGTAAATGAACCTCTTAAACAAATGGAACAACACAATTGGTTAGACTGTACAGACATTATTTGTGGTTGTTTACAGAGATGAACACATGAACACAGCCTCAACTCAATAAAAAGACTGTATGGAGAATATGTTTGGCTGTATGTTACTACATTTGATAGTTCTGATGAGAAATATGTACATAGCACAAGAGGCTACTGTTATAATATGAAGAAACAGAATGGCTCCAAATTGGCAAAGGAGTCAGGTAAGGGTGCCTTCTGTCACCCTACCTGTTCAAGCTATATACAGAAATTACCAAATGAAGAGCAGGGTTAGACTCAGAAGAAGGAGGATTGAAGATAGGAGGAGGGAAAATCAACAATCTAAGATATGCGGATGGTACCATACTATTAGCAGAAAACATCATAGAGTTGGAACAATTACTACTGAAGGTAAAAGAAGAAAGAGCAAAGGCAGGCTTGCTGCTGAACATGAAAAAAACAGATATAATGACACCAAGAATCTACATAAGTTCAATCTAGATAATGAGGAAATTGAAATAGTTAAAGAGTTCCCATACCTTGGATCAAATCCTGGGAAGAACAGGGATTGCAGTCAAGAAATAATAAGAAGAGTAGGAATGGGAAGGGCAGCAATGAAAGAGCCAGACACAATCCTACACTGTAAAAATATACACTACAATAGAGTGCCCTCTCTCCATGGCAACACCATATGTCCTAGGAGGAAGTGAAAGGAGAGACCTGCCAACACCATTGGACCTGGCCTCAAGTTGAAGTGCCCTCTCTCCATGGCAACACCATCTAGCCTAGGAGGGAGTGAAAGGAGAGGCCTAGCAACACCATCAGACCTGGCCTCAAGTTGGAGTGCCCTCCATGGCAACACCATATGGCCTAGGAGGGTGCCATCTGCCTCCATGCCATCTGCCTTGGTCCAGGCATCAGAGGGAGAGAAGAACTTTTGGACCTGATCCCCTTCCCCACGACCATTCTCTTCTCTTTTTTTGTCATGTCTTCTTAGATTGTAAGCCTGAGGGCAGGGAACTGTCTAATTAAAATAATAATTGTAAGTCACTATGATAGCCTTTAGGGCTGAAGAGTGGGGTATAGATAAATACGTAGTAGTAGTAAAGTCATAATCGTCCAACCCATTATATTTCTCATTACCATGCATGGATGCGAGAGCAGGACAGTGAAGAAAGCTGACAGAAAGAAAATAAACTTGAGATTTAGTGCTGCAGAAGAGTGTTGAGGATACCATGGACAGCTAAGAAAACAAACAAATGGGCTCCTGACCAGATCAAGCCTGAAATTGCCTTGCTTGATAAAACTGAGGCTGTCATACTTTGACCACATAATGAGAAGGCATGACTCACTAGAAAAGACAAAAATTTTGGGGCGGTAGATGGTAGCAGAAAGAGAGGATGACCACATGCCAGATGGATAGACTCAAAGAGGGAGGTCACAGACCTCAATTTACAGGACCCAAGAAAGGTACTCTTGAAGTAAGAGGTTACAAGTGAACCAGCCAGCCAAAGAGTCATACTGAAAGTGCATATCCATGGTAGAAATAATGCAGTTTGACACCATTTTAACCATAAATTTGTGCAATTTAAGGATGTGAACAAGATTCTTGTGGATATGGGAGCCACCACATGTGTTCCACCCTCCCTGATTTATTAAAAAAAAAAAAAACTAGAAGGGGACTGTCTGAGTGGGTAGAGGGAATGGTTAATGCATTGCTAAAACCATGCAGAGTTTCATCTTGCCTGAAAGAGGATGTTATAAAATTATTTACTTACAAAGCCATTCTTGGCGTTTTTTATCATTGTGGATAATTATTGGCCAGTCTCTTAAAGTTCAGTTTTTAAGCAAGACTCTGGAGCATGTGGTACCTCTCAGGTCCAGGGGTTTCTGGATGAACCAAATTATCTACATCCATTTCAAGGACTTGTTATGGGACAGAGATGGCTTTGGTCACCTTGGTGGATAACCAAATACACAGGGAGTTGGACAGGGGGAGTGTGTCTCTGTTGGTTCTGCTGGACCTCCTGGTGGCTTTTCATACCATCAGCCATGGTTCTTCTGGGTCATCTTGCTGAGATTTTACAGTGCATTCATGCCTTCCTGGAGGGGCAAACCCAGAAGGTGGTGCTTGGAGACTCCAATCCCTTGGCTATTGGCTAGTGGGTGCAGTTCTGTCCCACATGCTATTTAATATACACTCATCCCTCCATATTTGCAGCTTTGATATTTGCAGATTTGATTATTCACAGATTTGATCAGTATGGTCTCTCTAAGAATATCTAGGTCCTCCAGTGCAACTCTATGGTCAACTTTAACCAAAAGTTGCACTGAAAGACCTAGAGATTCCTAAAGAGAATACTCTACTAGGCGTTTGTAGTTCCTCCTGTGCAGTTCTATGGACAGTGTCTGTCAGGCATTGGCCACAGAGTTGCACTGGAGGACACAGATATTCCTAGAGAGGTGTCCACTCAGATAAAAACATGGTGTTTTTGTTATTTGCAGTTTTTCCATATTCACAGGGGTCTTGTGCCCCTAACCCTAGTGAATATGGAGGGACACGTGTATACATGAAACCACTGGGAGAGGTTTCTGGAGCTTTGGGTTTTGGTGTCATCAGTATGTGGATGACAACCAACTCTATTACTCCTTTCAACCACAAGTCAAGGAAGCTCTTTTGGTCCTAAACCATGGAATTTCATCAGCAATGGACTGGATGAAAACACACAACTTCCTTGTTGCAACAGTTCCACTAGCTGTCAAGTCTGTTTCTGAAAACAATTCAAAGTGCTGGTTATGACATTTAAAGCTCTACAGGGCCCAGGCCCAGGTTATTTGAAGGACCTTATGAACCAGCCCATGAGATCTGCTTGGGAGGCTCTTCTCTCTGTCTCATCACACTCACTGGTACATCTGATGGGGACACAAGATGGGGCCTTTGCAGTGGCTGCCTCCCAATTCTGGAACTCCCTTTCCAGTGTTAGACTGGCACCCTCCCTACTTTCTTTTCACAGACAAGTAAAGACTTTCTATTTTGACATGCATTTGATGAGTGACTACATAAGGCCCATATTACACAATGCATTGGATGTTGCTAATTTTTGTGCTTGTGTGTGTATGTGTTCTTAATTATGCATGTTTTAGTCTGATTTCAGTTGTTTGGTTGTTTAATCTTGATTTAACCTTTGTATCATGTGGATTTGGAACAATGTTTCTTTTAAGTGTTGTTTGTAGTTCATGAACTGATGTTTCCAGAGGTGAAATTCTTTAGCTAAATTTTCAAAGGTGTTTGATAAGAACAAAACACTTCCCACAAAATATCATTCCCTGTATACCCTTGTGTGGTTTCCTCATCTCATTAACTGCACGTGTAGTCAAAAATTATTAAGTAGTATGTAGCCTCTCAGATACTTCAGATATCTAAGCATACAGTCAGCCCTCCCCATAGGTAGGCTTGCCTTCTACGGCTTTGATCTTACATGGAAGGCAAGCACTGGCAGAAGTAATGGGGCATGTACCCCCCCCCCGTGTACCCCGCCCTGCATCATGATTGTGCCCCACATTATTTTCTGTGGGGCTTGAGCATACCCTCTTTTCCCCATATGCAGGGGGGTGCAGAACAGGTCCCCTGTGTATGGGGAGGGTGGACTGTATACAGTCTTAAAATTACTGCCCGAGATTAGATTCCTTGGGGATGGGCCCTGGAGTCTAAGAGGTAGCACTGTGTCCTCAGACTGGATTTACAGGAAACCTTCCATGTCAAAGAAATATTCTGTGTCTTAGTGAAAACCTAACATATCCCATCTGCATCATAAATCATCCAATCTCTAGAGAAGAACTATCTGGTTGTGGGGGCAACTGCTAACCTCTGGTCTCAACTTTAGAGTTTCAGAAGAAAGGCTGTTAAAAGGAAAGATTTAAAAAAAATCCCAGTTTTCCAGGGAAATTGGGTAAGGGAAACAATCTCTTGGCATTCAGAACTGGTGTGTGTGTTTCTATTTATTTCATTGTGTCTGCTATGTCACTGGGATGAACATAATATCTAAATCATTTACACATATGCACACTGGGAATTATCTCTAGGTTGAAAATGTTTCCCTACAAGCTCGTTTCCACTCGTGTTGTGTATAATGTGTTTTATATATATCATCAGACTTTTCATTTGTCTTTCCACATTCAGATTATCCATTCAATATCCATCCCACATTGTTGAGCCCCTTTTAAACTTTACAGTACAAGGCTCACTACCAATTTCTAGACCATTCTGGCTTTGCAGCTCTTCAATTTTGTTGCTGTCTTCTGGCATACTTACTGCAAGTGAAGAAAGGAGAGGAGCAATGCCTTGTTTTCACACTAACTCCTAATACATTTGAGGCAGAACAAACATAAAGTACAAGAACCACATGGGTAGGTGGGCAAATGGATTGTTGAGCCCACTCAGGAAGAGTACCAATGAACACATCTTGACCAAGCCCCCCACTCCACTATAGCTGGAATCAGCACTCACAAAACCAGTCTTCATGAATATTGTGGCTAGCTGATTGTTGTTTATTTTTACCCTCCCCGATGTTAAAATTGGCTTGTTTTGAATGGATTACAGGTTGAGTCTCCCTTATCCAGAATTTCAAAATCTGAAATTTTCCAGCAACCACAGCTTTTTTCCTGGATGGCTGAGATAGCAACAGCTTTGGTTTGTGATGGTTCAGTGTACACAATGTTTCATTTCATGAACAAAATTATTTTAAAATATTGTATAATATTACCTTCATGCTATATGTATAAGGTGTATGTGAAGCATAAATGAATTTTCTGTTTAGGTCCCATCTCCAAGATATCTCTTTATGTACTTATATGCAAATAGAGGTATTCCAAAATCCAAAAACCAAAAAAAATAAAAATCCACAATTGCAAACACCTTTGTTCCCAAGCATTTTGAATAAGAGAAATTCAACTGGTATAAGAAGACAAATTTCATTTTGCTAGTTTGCAGTAATGCACTCAATGAATACTCTGGGCACAAAACAGAGGCACAGCTTGAGACAAGTCATAGCTAAGTAACAGGACACATGTTTTGCATGTAGAAGATCCCAGATTCAGTCTCCTCCATCTCCAGGTAAAGTTAGGGAGGGGATCTGTTGCTAGTCAGTGTTAACCATACTAGGCTAGATAGACAAAGGATCTGACTTAGTATAAGGCAGCTTATACTACTTTCCTAATCATTCCCATTTAGCAAACAGACATCAAGCCTCCTCTCCCCCCCCCCATGTCTGCCCACTCTGTATGTATGTAAATCAACCCTCAATGGCCAATCATCACATTATTAGTGTTACCTCAAAAGCCAATCTGAACACCTAAGACAAATAAATGGGTGCTGCCACTGTAACATTAGGAGATAATTTGTCTCTATTTTGCAGCAAGGTAAATGTGACATGAAAAAGCTGCTTCCTTAGAGAAGACTGATCCCTTGCTGAAAATCGAGGCTTATGTTCATATTTTTAAAGAATGTGATGCAGGGCTGTAAGTCATGAACACCCAAACAAGCTAGTTCCTCTTATTAATACACAAGCCAGAATCCTGTTAGTGGTGCATTTATGCATAAGTCTGGCTTTACAGATACATATATTCCACCTTTTTTCCCCTACAGACTGTATGGTGCTATTCTGTAGCTTTTTGCGTAACATCTAAAAGTCCCCAACTCAACATCAGTGGACCCTTCTGAGCATTAACAACTGTGGGAGGGGGTTGGAGAGGCCACAGTGTGGACTCTTTCACACGGGAGGAATTTCTCCCAACTTCGAATGGAGCTAATGCGAATTCACGTGAATTCACTAGTTTAGCGAATTCACGTGAATTCACTAGTTTAGCAAATTCACGTGAATCCCCATTGCATTCAGATGGCATTTGGAATGATTTCCCATTACCCAAAAATAACCCCCCTTGCCCGAAATTGTGTGAGAAGCTTTAATTCACAATAACATGAAACCTATTATTGCATTCGGAGTGACTTCCCTTTTGCCCAAAATTGTGTAAGAAGCTCTAATTTGTAATAACGTGAAATCCCATGATTGTGTTTGGATTGCCCTTGGATTATACTTCCAATTTCCCACGTCTGAAAGAGTCCTGTGTTAGATGACAGCACCTTGTATCCAGTCCCAAAAAGATATATGAGTAGAGCAGACACAGAACTGTGCAGATGGAATCTTACACCCTGCCTGGTTGTTGCCAGATCTCAGTCATCTTATGCAAGTAAATATGTTTTAAGTTATTACCAATTTCACCTTTTTTGAAAGGATTGTAGTGAAACAAGGAGCATAAGCTTGATTTAGTTTTCCTCGTGGATTAAACAAAAAGTTCGACATTTTTCTCATCAACACAAGCCACTCCAAAATGGTAGGCTTCTCAGGTGGTAGCGGTCTTGGGCAAAGTTTGTACATTTCACAAATAACAAAATATCAAAATATTCACATATATATAGTGTGAAGTACAGAAAAAATATGCTAAGTATTGTCTTGCTCTGAGTCTGGATTAACTGATATAGTTTTAATCTTTTTGTTGTAACCCACCCTGATTGCCTGTTCAGAGGGGCGGGCTAGAAATTTATTATTATTATTATTATTATTATTAGCCAAGAGTTAATCTGTACAGCTAAAACTAGTGCACCAGCTGTGCCCATTCCTTAAAAACCTGTATAATATCAGTTTGTGTCTCAGTGATCAATTAGCTTGTCCTCTTGGGCTCACTGCTAAGCATGTTACTCTTTGCTTACTTTATTCTCATGCATAATATCAAAAAGAAATGATAAGTTTTCTGTCTGTTGGGCATGTTTCCAATATTCTTTTATTGCATTTTAGACATTTTCTCCCATTTTAGGACTTATTGGGTGGCGGGAAAGCAATTGATGCTTCTGGCAAAAATGACCCTTTCCTCTTTATGCAGGAGTGAAAAACCTGGTATTGGCTGACATTTTTCTGATAGTGGTCACAAAAAAGTTTCAATTTTTTTCACAGTCCTAGTGTGTGTGCTTTGTTTCATAAAGGCAAAAGACAGTAGTTTTGCTAGAAATATGAGTTTTATGCAAATTGTAATTTTCAAAAATTGCAGAAATTGTGAGCCAATCAATCAATAAATAAATAAATCTCCACATTTGATATTTCAAAAATAGTGTAGCATTTTTGTTCCTTGAGAAAAGTGGGGAGAGGGAAAACCCTCCTGTTTGAAAATGCCATTTTCCAGCATTCCCTTAAAGAACATAAAAGAAAAGCTATGCTATATCAGACGAAACACAACCATATGACTACAGGAAGCCCAGGAGCAGAAAAAATGAGTCTAATGGCATGCTGAATTCACTCATAACTGAACAGTGGTAGGATGATGACATCAAAAACTATGCCAATATGATCCTATTGTAAATGCAGTGCTGGATGGGATAACACTCTCCCTGAAATCTCAGGCACACAGGGTGGGTGTTCTTCTGGAGTCAGCTCTGAGCTTCTGAGCCTGGATGGCCAAATTTCAGCAATGGCCAAGAGTTAATCTGTACAGCTAAAACTAGTGTACCAGCTGCCAGATCTGGCTACAATAACACATGCCTTGATTATATCCCATTTGGACTATTATGTCTTTGGCATCTGTTTGGAAACTTCAGTGGGTTCAGAATGTGGTGGCCAGAATCCTGGCCAGGGCTAGTTATAGAAGGAATACAACTCCCTTGTTGAAATACCCTCATTGGCTACCAGTTTGTTTACAGACACAATTCATGACCAATGAAGCCCTATATGACTTAGATCCAGATTACCTAAAAAAAATCATGTCTCCTGAAATGAACCTAATGATAAGATCTTCAGAGGAAGGCTTTCATTTGGTGCCTCCCCATCATTACAGGCTCACCTGGTGAGGACACAGTAGAAAGTCTTTTTGGTGGATGTTCCCACCCTTTGGAGCTCCTTTCCACAGGATGCTAGGCTGGCCTCCTCCCTGCTTTCCTTTCGCCAGGCAAGGACATTTTTGTTTAAGTAGGCTTTAATGGTTAAGCACGGAAGGCTTTTATCTGGAAGTGTGTTTTATTTTTATTATTATAATGATTTTATAGTGTTTGACATGGGGATTTTTAAATTATTTTCAAATTTTTATTGTAAATATTTTTAATTTCCTATTTCTGGAAGTCATCCTGGATCCCATTCTGAAAGAAAGGCAGCACATAAATGAAATAAATAAATAAATAAATAAATAAAATTAGTCATGAGGACATACTCTCATTTCTTACAAACAACTTTGCCAAGCTCCAAACAGGATTCTGCAGTAGATAGACTGCTGGAGTAATTCAGCAGGGCTCTTCTAATGTTTGATTTTGTACTGTGGGTACAATCCAGCATGGATCACTGTGTATGTAGATACATCTGCTGGATCTGGTAACTTTCATGTATTACACTCTGTTGGTTGTACTGGGCTCAGTCCAAAAGCAGTAGACTGTTACCAAGCATTGATTATCTTAAATGAATCATTTTTTGTGTATACTGTATATACTCATGTATAAGTCTAGAAAATTAGGTCAAAAAATTGACCCAAAAAATCTGAGTTGACATATCCATGGGTCAATGTAAGTACTGTATCTTAACTCTTATTTAAAAGAAGGAACCATCCCCTGGTGAAAAGCAAGAGTATAATCGGTCCTGGAAGCACTGACCCCCTTTACTCTTTCATCCATCCAGTCTCAAGAATAAGCACAAAGAGTTATGTCTGATGGACTTTTGGAAGTTGACATTGTTTTGCTTTGCTTCATCCTTTAGATCCTTTCCTATATACCCCTAAATTTTACCCTCGACTTATCCACGGGTCATAGCAAAATCCATAATTTTGGCCCCAAAACTTGCCCTTGACTTATACATGAGGTCGACTTATAGTTGAGTATATATGGTAACTGGCAGCTGACAGATCAGAGACTTATGTGACCCATATTGTTGATTCAAAGCATATTTGGTGACTTCTTTTTTCCCATTGCTCCTTATGCAAATTAAACTTTCATATTAAAAATTCACCCTTAGCAGTGTTTACTTCAAAACTGCAAAGTTCATCAATTATTAGACATTGTTATAATGCATAGAAAGATGTTTCAAATGTTAGCAATAAGTCTCAATGACTTATGTAAAATGGGTTTTTTTTTGGGGGGGGGAGGCTTGCATCTAGTGTTATAGACCGAAGTAATCATTAAAAAGCCACTGGCTACAAAAACTGCAAACAAAATGAACCTTTAGAAGTTAATGACTTAAGGGTGATTTTACAGATGTAAAAAGTATGTTAGGGGCTTACCCTATTTGTCATTAACACATATTTTGAAAGCCTGGCTAATATAATGTGACACAAAATTAGTCAAACACAATTCATGCAATATTGTTTAATTTTACTCCTCATTTAACTTGGTTTTAAGCAAAATCATTATGTCACATGATAGCATTGACTTGAACAAGAAATATTTTATAATAGTCTCTGCATTTGGAAATGAGTTATTAGGAGCTGCATGCCGAACACATTCTTAACTATGAAAACTATAAAGCTAATAGCTTAATCATATTTTGACAACATCTACATACTTTATGCATTATTTACAAGAAAGATATAAAAATGAAACCACTGAACATCTCACACCATACTTCACAGTCATAGTTAACTGGTTAAAGATATAACACATTTATCTTCCAGAAGCTTTACATTTGCATAGGAACATTTGCATACCATGTTGCAATGTGATCTTAATGTAAAATTTAACCTTTGTGCTTTCTCTCTGATGTGCAAGGTATACTCATTAAGTTAAAAATAATGGTAAAAATAAGTCTGCTGGTGATATACACTTCAAGAATCATTCCCATGGGGACTGTGGAAAAGTAAAAGGCGGGTGGGCAAAATGCTTAAATGAATTAATTCCTCATTTTCTATATTTTACTTTACATTTTAATGACATACAGCACGTCTGACAGGTATTTTTCAACCATGTGAATTTCACACGGTTGTTACTGACTTTCACGTTAAGCAGCCTCTTAATCCCATTTGAAGGAAAGTTATATTTCAGTATATAGACATAAACCCCCAAAATGTATGACAATTTTCCCCGTTGCCTGACCATTTCCTGAGCTATGGAAATATTGGACATGGTTCAAATTAACAATATATTTGGATGGATGTTTTTAAGCCTTTGGACAAAGCTAAGCTAAATCCTCAAAATTACGACACTTACATTTCACCTTCCATTTGAAATGAAGCTAATAATGCTTACTAGAATACCTACCTAAATACAATTGCCTAATTGTTTGCCATCCACCTTTATGCTTCCTTAATTGCAGCTTTCCCTGTGTGAACCATAATACCGTGCTTCATAACAACATATAAAAGGAATAAAGAAAAGAAAAGAGGATATGATTCATTTGGATTCACACTGAACACCACAAGAGTAAATTACAGAAAAGTTGTACTAGGTTAATAATGGTTTAGAATCCCATCTAGCCCAGTTAAGTTCATATGAATGTCATGCGTCCCTTTATTCTCTGCTTTCCTTCTCCAGTAATCCTGTACTGTAATGGATCCTGATTTTCAAGTGTATTTTGTGTTCCTAAAACCCTTTGAGTAAAGAAATTCTGCATGAATTGCATACGTGTGATAATTGGAATAGGGCCCTTTCCCCCATTCACTGGGACAGGCCGAGTGTCGAAGTTTCTCTGACCCACAAATGACCTCCGGTGTTGACCTCCAAGGACCACTTTCTCTTTTGGAAGGAGATAATTCAGTCTTGCTGGTATGCCTCCTGGGCACAGTCAAAATTATGTCTGGTGATTCCATGATATGGACTACTGTCTACTAAGGACAGAACTAATAGTACTCCATTCAATTAATTCAGGACCTCAGGATGGCCTTGAACTATAGTCCCAGGTGGTGAATGACTTTTTCTCTCCCCAGCTCCCTATGCACCTTTAATAAACACCGAAATCTGAAATAGATAAAGAGGATGCAAAAGATATGTAAATATAAACCTTTCAAGAAATGAGTTACGCTGCAGGAGCGAGGAATACTAGTGCAATTTAGATACAGGGAGTGACTGGAAGGCATATGATTTTCTAACTGCCCTTAGTGAATAAGCGATTTGGGGAAAGAAATAGCAAAATAGACTAAAGTAAATAGTCACAGGGTAAATGCACTGGAAAGGAGAGCCAGTGTACGTGGCAAGAAATGCTGTATTGAACTTTTAGTTATTTGTTACATTATCTGGACTCCTACAGTGTTTGGCTGAGATTGCTCTTGTAAAGGTTCTTACTGAGGTAAATAAAACTGTAGAACCTCAGAAACATTCTATTATTATGGCGCCAAGCTAAGGTGTACAGAACAGGAAATATCTCTCTGAGGAATAAATTACATGTGATGAGGGCCAAAAGAATACAGCTCCTATTTCAGGAAGTCTTCCAGGCAAAAGCAGAGATTTGGCAGTTTTAGCGTTGCTTTCAAGACAATACACGTACACCAAAAACATTATTCTTCACAGAGGACCCCAGAGGCCTTCCCAATCATCTGGATGCTCAGAGTTATTCCATACCCTCAAATTCAACACAGATCTTCTTTATTAATTTTAATTTGTCATCAATAACCTGACAGGCTCTCTTCGGCAAGAAATACTGTATTAACCGTTTCACTCATTGTGGCAGCTATTAAAAATGTGATAATGATTAGCCGTAATGAGGTCAAATAGAATAATGTGAGTATACGTTGCTACTAGCGAAATATAACACAAGAGGATTTATTATGTTCGCTTGCTGAAATGTAATTTAAGAACAGGATATTACCACCTGCTATGTTGGCTCATAGGGTTATCCAGATCATTTAACCATATCCTGCTAATATGTTTATTTGTTTTTGGCAGATATTACCAACCACAATATTTAGATAACTACAGATTAACTACAAAGTTAATTGTTGCTATGAGCAATTGATGATATGAAAAGATCATTAGATGATCATCAGTTCAGACAACAGCAACATAAATTATTTGCACACCCATAACATCCAGCAAAATATACCCATGCATTCTGCCTAGCTGTGCTTTAAGGTTCACTCTAGCTGCTATGTAGTAAACAGAGGTTTTGTCTTTCATTTCTGTAGGATATATGCTGCAATCCAAAGTATATTTACTTGGAGTTACCAAAATTAATAAAGCTTACTTGTGAGTGAACAATTTCAGATAGATGTATGTACATTCACACTATAAAAACCTAGTGAAGAAATGTGGTTCAGTGGATGCTACAAGCTGCCTTTTAGAAGTTTTAATTCCATAACATAAAATGGAATCTTTTATGGAGCAAAATCCTAAGTGATGTGAGCTTCAATAGCTTGTGTCTTTTCTTTTCTTTTTTTAAAAGAAGAAATTGTTACTTGGACATATATCAATTGCCAAAATTGTTCAAATATAAAATGGCTTTTTAGCTTATTAAAAAATATAATAATATGTACCATAGCACCGCCCTGATCACAGGAAGGGCGGTATATAAATAAAGACTATTATTATTATTATTATTATTATTATTTTCTTATAAGTGTATCACATGGAACTTGGAGGAACAGGAACGAGGGAAAATGTGTATAACCTCACGGGAGAACACTACCAATGCTGCCAGGAGTCCCCAAGCCATTCCCCAACCATTCCTGGCAGCTGGTTTTGAAAAATGGTTTTGAACTGTTCTTCAAAATCGGCTGCCATGAAACGTCTGGGGAATGGCTTCGGGACTCCTGGAGGCATTCATCCATGTGGTAGCACACATTTTCCCCCTGTTCCATTCCATTCCGTTCATGTTCCTTCAAGTGCCATGCAATAAACTTATTAGTGGGACCCACTGGGTTGTGTTTTTTTTTTTTCCCACCTTAACTCCTCTGAAATACATTCAGCTTGACAATTTGGCTCATCTAGCAATGTTTAATCTTGCTCATTCAGTCATTTGTGTTGGTACATTTGCTTTTTGCTATCCTGTGTTGTTATGATGTTAATGCTAATGGTGAATAGGAATGTTAACAAAAGTCTTAGAGTTCTATCCCATATTTATTTGTTTATATTTCATTCTATTTTATTTACTGATGCAATCCTAGGAGTAATTCCTGACGGGTACAGCATACTGAACTTCATGTTTCCAAGTATACCTGCATAGGATTGTGCTACCAGTCATTCTTTCATATCACTATATGGAGTGACAACGGTTTGTAGAGTATGTATAGGTGAGTGTACATATGTGTTGTGTGTTAGTTTATGCATCCATGTGGGCTCATGTGTATGTATAGTGTCTCAGGCGCAAAGACTGGCCATCCTATACAGTCAGCCTTCTATATCCACAGATTCTTGATTCCAAAGATCAAGCCTTGATTTTGCCATTTTATATAAAGGACACCATTTTACTATACCACTGTATTTAATGTGACTTGAGCATCCATGGACTTTGGTATCCATTGGGTAGGGGTCCTAGAACCAAACTTCAGCAGATAACAATGAACCACTGTATTCGAAACAAGTTCCAGAAAGACAGTGGAACAGAATGCCTAAGAGGGTGATAGATTCTCATTCATTAGTTGTTTATAAGCAGATGCTGAATAACCAACTGGCAAGGAAGCTTTAGTGGGCCTCCTGCCCCAGCTGGTGAGCATCCTAGATGATATCCCTTCTAATACCATTATTTAAAATAAATAAACTTTTCTTTTCTTTTTTCTTTAAAAAAAAAGGATTTGTATAAACAGAGATTAATTGGATGCATGAAATGAACTGGGTGAACATTTCAAAACTTTAAACTGGAGTGAAGATTGCCCATTGTGTAGGAGACAAACCTTGGGTGATATGTGGGGGTTTACATCTTTCCAGTGCTACATGAACTATATAACCTCATCGCAAATAGCCTCAGTTATCAGCCCATGTATGCACAAATTCACTCTGACACTAAAAATTGGAGTAAGGCTAAGTTATCATGGTTAGCCAGAATAACTACATGAAAGATTAATATATTGTGTATCTCCCCTTCTTATCCCATACAATTTTGCTTCATCTCACTACTCTATCTCTGGCCAAATGGAAGAAGTTAATGTCAGATTTCATCTGGTTAAGATGGAAGCTAAGGATTGAAGTGAATGACTCTTAGCAGACCTTGGACAAAAGGAGCCTTTGCAACACTTAATCTGGAATTTTTCAAAGAGGTAGCAATGTTAGTTTCTTGCAGCATAATAAGTAGAAATATGGGCGGAGGAGAAAAATGGAAATGTGGAGGCATCTTTAAGTCTATGGTTTTTATTTTTGCATACACATTCATGAATACAAACCCACTTCTTTGGATACAGCACCAAGTAGTATTAAAGCCTCAAGGCTTTCTGAGAGATGAATAGAATAGAATAGAATCCTGAAATATGCAAATCATTATGCTTGCCCTAAATTTTCAAAAGGCTATGTAAGCTGATACGTACAGGTCTTTCAGATCTCTACATTGGTCAGTTAGTGCTGATATGTGAAAGCAATAAATCTGCTTCCCAAAAGTCAGCTTCCCAGAGTTCAAAATTCTCTCTGAGAAGATTCCTTTTGTTATATACAGTAAGCTGTACTGGCGACTCCTATATTTAAATAGTGCCATGAAGCCATTGACTTTGTTCATACCTCTACAGACTGGAATTTGTGAGCATAATTCAATTCAGCAGTTTCTCTTTCTAGTGTTCCTTTGTAATTAACTTGTTCAAGGACCACAACCTGCAAATCCCTTACTGTGTGTCCAGAGAGGCTGAAATGTTCTGCAACTGGTTTTTGGGTACTCTCTTTCCACAACCTTCCTGATTGCATAGAGTAGCAGAGTCATGTATAGACAAAGTTGTGTACACAATGCATTTTCAGTTCTCAGAAGGAATCACCTACATAAGAATGGACTGGAAAAAAATGGGAGTCTTTCCTTATATACACATCCATGCAGACATTCCGGAACCTTAATTAAAAAAATAAATAAGATAGCACCATCATATATGGTATATTGTGCATATTTCCTATATGGAAACTTCAGATTTCTGCTCAAATTCCACTCTAGTTAAGATGATTAATTTTTTTCCTGTTTATATGCAGATCTCTCTTATAACATATACACTGTCTTTCATTAGATGATTTGCTTTTCCTTAGGCTGTTTTACTCTATTTGTTCCACAAGTATATTTGTGATATACTAAAGATTGTAATTGGTATTTCTTTAGTGATTTTGATGCATTATTATCCATATTCTTTTTGTTGCCTGTCTTATTTTATTTCCATTTAAATAAAAATAGAATATTTTCATTTCCAGAAAGCAGAATACTACCTGTATTTTGTAGTATGGATATGAATAGATTATTACCCAAAATATCAATTATTCTTGTCAGTTATTCCAAGCATTCCTGATAATGCCTTGGTCCTAAGTACCTATATTCAGTATTTTAACTACAATTCTGCTCATTGTTGTGAAAGAAAAAGAGATTTCTTCTTTTCATACATCACATAACATATTGTCCTAATCTGCTGGTGCCTCCAGGCCATTTTGCACAATATGCAGAGGCAAAACGGGGGTTTTCACCAAATATACACTAATCAATGTGAACCTGCAGCCAACCACCACTTTCTGATAAATGCATTTGTTTGATACATAGTTTTTCAAGTAAATCACACATTACATTTTCAAGTGTATACTTAGAAAATGTAATGTATAACACCACAGTGATGATGATGGTATCCAGGATGGTGGAGCAATATGTGCAGAACCCCTGAGATGGATCATAATGATTCCCTCAAACATTTGAATCCACTCTATATCATGTTTGCCAGTGTTTACAAAAGAAGACTAGGTTTCTTTGTGCACCAGAAAAAAACTGTGGTGCTCTAGTGCTTCTCTGGAACAATATAGATGCCCTGGTTCCAAGTGAGGCAACCCTCAGTAGTAAGGTAAAACAGTCCAAAGTGGTTAGCAGTAAAGCTTCCAACAAACAGCAGAAGGATCAGCCATAGCCAATTCCAGGTCCAGGAAGCCGAGCCAATGTCCTAGCAAACAAAGCCCTTCCAGAGAGCTTGATCAGCCAAGTGTGAGAGAAACACAGTCAAAGATCAATAATTGTCTGGGGTCAGATTTTGGCATAACAGGAATCCAGGAATTCAAATGGCCTAGAAGCAAAACTACAGACATGTTGCTTTCAGAAGTATCTACCGTATCAAAATGACTGTCATTGCCCCAAAGACCAGCTGCAGATCTGTTAGCAGCTTCCAGTACAAGTTTTATTCATGAGGAATTCTTTACTCCCAATAAAATCAGATCCTAACATTTCTTCTAGGCTTTGTATTGCTCTTTTATCTCTTGAGTCACCACCATTCCTGGACATGGATCTGTCTCCATAGGTTTGAGCCATCAGTCCTCCTCCTGGAGGTCCTGATCTCTCCTTGACCTTGTATTATAACCATTCCTTCATGGAAATGTTGTGTAGGGGCTGTCTTCATATGAAGAAGACTCTTTCAGCCATGGCATGAGATCAGAAGACATTAGAAAAGTTTGAAGCTACCAAACAAGAATATCCAGGAGCCACACATTCCATTGTAGGAAGGAATAATGAGGATTAAAACATTCACTACTCCCTTTCCAAACCACACAGTGTGCCTGAAAACTCCCAGATTATGTACCTGTTCTTTCTAATTTTATTTTGGAAAGCCGTACATATTACATATTATTTCAGAATATTCTTTCAGCTCCCAATATGTTCAGAGACGCTTTCTACCAGCTCCCCAGGTTGGTTTATTTTAATCCACTATAAAATCAGAAGGAATAGGAACAAAAACTGAGACTTTTCAATCAGTCTGGATATACCCAGTCTGTGAACTCCAGAGCACAAGCCACAGATCAATGCATGTTGTCCCTCCAAACCCTGAATAAGTGGTACCATGAGTATTTAAAAGGAAGAAGCCTGAATTATATTTGTGTCAGTTCCATGTGGTGTTTAGTCCTCTAGAATTGTGGTTTATTGCAGAATATACACAGAATTAGACACCCCCCAAATTTCAGTGTCCCCAAATTTCAGCCACTACAGTTTCCCCCCTCTCATAATCAACAATAACAATACAAATATATTGGGCAAAACAATACAAATACATTGGGCAAACCAATAAATCTATTGGTTTTTACTCTTGAGATATTCCAATTAGTCTTCTTGCCTGGGACCCTTTCATAAATCACAATAATAGCATTATGATTCTATTCCACCTGCCAAGGTTACACCCTCTGAAATCCTGGTGCTTATAAGTTTGGGGGGGGGGGTGGAACTCTCTGTCTGAGAATTTTAACTATTTCTACCAAGACTTCAAATCCCAGGATTCCACGAGAAGAAACATTGACAAATAAAGTGGAATCATGATGCTATAATGATGTGGTGTGAAAATGCCCCTCATGAAACATGATGCCACAAAACAGACACAACATGCCCCAAGGAACACAAATCATTTGGGGACAGAAAATACCCCAGGATAAAAGAAGCGTACATTTTCTTTGATTGGATTTGATTTGATTTTACTTTTGTTTCATCGATTGCTTTCTGGCTCTGGGCAATTGGGTGGCACATTTGATTCTGCACATATCCATGTAAACACACCTTTGGACATGAAGCCTTTTTATACCCTGCAATACACAGGAATTTTCAACGGGGTCAGAGCACAATGCAAATGCTTTTAGCCTAGTGCAGGGGTGTTAAAAATTCTCTTGTCTTTGCCTGTTTCACCTAGCAAAACAATGGCTGCTGTTGCTTTGCTCGAGGAAACCACCAGAGGCCAGGCTGTTTAAACCCTCTTTTGTATTTCTGTAAACAAGTAACAGCCTTCGGAGCCTGCTGTTCATGTGATGTAACAACAACTCAAGACTTTACATACTGAGCTAAATTTGAATTGATGATAGGTACAATGTTTGTAATTCTACATCAAGCGACTCTTGTGTCTGGCATTTATTTGTGCTGTTCCTCTAGCAGTTTCTTCCACAGAGTCTTCTCATCTGATATGTCAAGTCTACAATCAAAGCAGAATAGTGAATTCACTTTTACAGTTAGGCGAGCTGAATGCTATTACCCATGTATTTTGTCACCAACCCGCAGATCCTGCTCTGTAATCTGCCATCTGGATGGATGCTACAAAGTTAAGAGGCAGGGACATGCATTTCTCAGTAACTACCTGCTGTCAGCTATTATTTTAAGGATCCTGTGATTTTCTTTTATTTTGACTAGGGGAAGAAAAAAAAGGCAGCGACAGTAATAAAAAGGCATATCAACTAGTCACCTTCTGGCAGATTTGTCACTGGTGTGGATACAGTAAAGATTTTTGTTTGTTTTTGTTGTTTTTGTTTGTAGCAAATGTATATGCTAGAAAACAATATTGTAAATCTACAATGCTTGCTTCAGAACAATTCTTTTACAGGGCACAGATGCTACAGAATAGAACTCTGTGTGTGTGTGTACATATATGTATTTGTATGCATCTTAGTGTTCATATAGAGATTATATATTTATATTTCATTTACAGCATAACCCACTGTACATGAAAAAATTGCAAGCATATACACTTTAAATTACTGTACTGCCTTTTGGTTACACCATTGTAGCAGCAATGTGTCTATATATCTATATCTGTGCATTATCTATCTACCTATCTATGTGGTGTTATTGCCATCATAAATTCCCTAACTGCATGCAAAACGGGATTAAAAATAAATAACGAGAGCAAAAGAAACAATACAAGCAGAAACAAAGGCTGCTGCCACACTACAGAAATAAAGACATTTGAAGTTTTAAGCTCCGTGGCTCAATGCTATTGCATTCTGGGATTTGTAGTTTGGTGACGCACCAAAGCTCTCTGACAGGAACAGCTAACTATCTCACCAAATTGCAAACCTCAGAAATCCACAGATTGCATCATGGCAGTTAAAGTGGCATCAAAGTGCTTTGTTTTTGAAATGTGGATACATCCAGATAAGCAGTCTCTAATCCTGGTGGTACTCTCTGGAAATGAAGAGGATCACAAATGGCAGGATGACATTGCAAACACAGAGGGATAATGGAGAGCACCAGAGAATCCCAGAAGACAATCAGCACATGCTTTATAAACTATACCAATGTCTTTAACTGCATATATCACAAAAAGCTAAAGATTTCTCTTAAAGAATTGGATGTGCCACTATATTTGATTGTCCTGAGGTGTTACCTATACTCAGGATAAGAGGCTACTGTCAGAACAGAATATGGAGAAACAGAATGTTTCCCAATTGGAAAGGGAGTCAGGTATGACTGCATTCTATCACCTATATATTCAACTTGGATGCAGAAAATATCATATGCAGAGCCAGTTTAGACTTGAAGGAAGGAGGAATGAACACCAGAGAAAGGAATATCAACAGTCTAATATGCAGATGACACCATACTACTGCCAAAAAACAACAAAGACTTGGCACAATTGCTAAGGAAAGTCAAAGAAGAAAGTGATAAGGCAGGTTTACTGTTGAACTTTTAAAAAAAATTACAATGGAGAATTTACATAACTTTAAAGAAGACAGTAAAGACATTGAAATAGTACAATATTTTTCAAACATTGGCTCAAACATTAATCAGAATGGAGATTTTAGTCAATAAATCAAAAAGACTAGCACAGGGAAAGACTAGACAAGATCCTGAGGCACAAAGGTATATAACTGAACACAAAAGTTAAGATTGTCTGTGCCATCATATGTCCCATTACCATGTATGGTGTGAGATATCAATGGTGAAGAAATTTGATAGAAAGAAAATCAAATTATTTAAGATTTGATGGCTGGAGAAGAATGCTGCAGATACCACGGATGGCCAAAAATTCAAACAAATGAGAGCTAGAACAAATCAAGCCTGAACTCTCCCTGGAAGCCAAGGTGACTAAATTGATGCTGTTGTACTTCAACCACATCATGAGAAGGCATAACTCTCTAGAAAAGATGATAATGCTTTGAAACTTAGGAGGCAGTGGGAAGAGAGGAAGACTACATATTACATGGATAGACATAATCAAGGAGACATGTCCCTAAGTCTGCAGGACCTGAACAGAGATGATGAAGATAAGGGTCTTGGAGGTGTCTCATTCACAGGGTTACCATGAGTTGAGATCTACTTGATGACAGTTAACAACATGGTAAGAATGAATGAGTCAGATACTGTTAAACTAACCTCTCTCTCTCTCTCTCTTTCTCTTTTTACACAACTTTCCCACCACTTATATTTTCTCACTGTGTTTGATTGTTTGTTTGTTTGTCTGGTATCCCCAGTTGTCAAAAACTAAAAATGACAAATTAAAGATTAGGTGAATATATCAGAACTTTTAAATGTAGGTCTACTGTGAAGACTGACTGTGAAGATAACACAGTAGGGGGTCCATGTTTATTGTCTTTCTCTGACAGGTGGGAAGAATGATTTTTTTTATTTCTAACTGTCAGGCCCACAAAAGGGAACCTGAGACAAGAATATCAAATGGTTTTCTTTACACCATAGCTTTCACCCACAAGAAGAAAAAAACCGTCTCAAATGTTTTTCCATAATGATTTGCAAGCAAATGAAACAATAATAATGCTTTCAAATATATAGCACATTTAAAGGATTCAAACAGCTCCATGTTTTCTGTTGTATTGCTTACAAACTACCACATAGCTCTGTATTATTTTTAAAATGCCCATTGCACACAGTAGGGTCCTGGAGCTGAGACTGTGTGTTTTGCCTAAGGCTTTATCTGCACTGCAGAAATGATGCAGTTTGACATCACTTTAACTAGTGTGCCTTGATGCTATGGGATCTTGGGATTTGAAATTTGTTGTGGCCCCAGAGCTATCTAGCAAAGAAGGCTAAATATCTCACAAAACTACAAATCATGGAATAGCATTGAGCCATGGCATTTAAAGTGGTGTCAAAGTGCATTATTTCTGCAGTGCAGATGCAGTTTAAGGCTGCCTACCAAGTACATGCCAGAGGTAAGATTCAAACTGAACTAAGGGTGTGAAAACCTGTCAGTTTAATTTTCACTGCATTTCTCAGAATCCCACCAGCAGTTCTGTCTTATGCAAGTTATGTATCAGATAGAAATGGAATCAATTTCCCTTTGTCTTCCAACATCTTCTTTGTCTTCCAACATGGAAATTTGTGTTTATTCTACTACACACTTTTCTTAATGCATTAGATGCTCTCGTGATTAAATGATTAATGTATCTTTGCGTGTCGTGATGAAATATATTTATTTTTAACTGTGCATATTTACCTGTATACAATTCAGAAAGAAAAAGAGCAAAAACAACTTAATGTTTTAATTGCCCCCAGTTGCTGAAAACCAAAAAACCCTACATATATTTGTTAACAGATTGCAAACTGGATACATTCATAAAAATTCTCAGTTGATGAAAAAAATTATCCCTAAATCAGGCACATCCTGATTTACAGCTCAGTCTCTTAGAGCAAAATCTTATACATGTCTCTCTGGGTTTTATGGAACTGTCTCCCAGGTAAGTGGATGTAGGAATGCAACCGTAGCCACTGTTCAACATCTCATATGTTATACAGGTTGCTGTATTTTTCCCCTGCAAGAGGAAAAGTAACTGAGAGAGAAGAGCAATTTTGTGTTGAAAATCAGTCCCTCTCCCTTTCCCTGTTTTTCTTCTATTTACTCACAGGCTTTAGCCTATTCAGGCTGCTCTTCACTGGGAAAAAAAGACAGAAGAAAAATAGTGTGACAGTGTGTCACATCTGGTTTGAAAGGTACTTGTCCCATTAATTTCAACAGGACATAAGCGGAATGACTTTCTTTAGATAAGGTCCATTGTGTGAAACACTTCTAAAATATTCTGTTATAAGCCCCAAGAGGCCAGCAACAACATCTTCTCATCTCATCCTGGAACAAAACTCTGACTGGATTTTAATTCTGCCAAAGTAAATGTATATAAGTAGGTTATTCCAGATGATCCATTATAAATCTTGCACATAACTTTATGTGAGTGCAACTGTAATTCCCGTAAAGTAGATAAAGCTAGGCAAAGATACAATGAAGATTTCCTTTCCCTTTCCCTGTTGCATAACTCACAATAATTCTTTCAATATTATTCTAGAATAAGGTTTAAATTAAACTTGCAGGCACCGTGATTATGGTTGACTATGACAGAACTTACTAAATTCTCCTTGTAATCCGCATCAACCTGACTGTTCCATAACTCACTTTTGACTTACATTAGTCACCAATTTATGCTAGAACCAAATTTCTTAGCCAGCATCACATTTGTAGCAGATCTACTCCTTTTGGCTTCCAAATTCTGGATAAACAATCCAGTCTGAACATCCATCTCCAGGAGGGGATTTGGATGTAGTATAATTAATCCATGCCATTGGAAATCTAGCTATACTTCTCAAACTGGGCCACTTCAGAATTTCAGGTAACTCTGATGCTATACTGCTAGTACTCTAGTGTAACTCCACCAGTGAAATTGGAGGGAGGGAGGAGTGGATTCATGGATAGAAGGTGGACATAGCACAACTCTGCCACACCCACAAACAAATGCCTTCATCCCAATGACATACTTAGCATAGGGCACGGCATACTATCTAGACTGTTGCATAGGCACAGTTCTAGGCCTCCCAGAATCATGCAACTCACTTGATAGCCTTATGCCAGTCCTCTTTCTCAACTCATCTACCTCACAGATTTATTGTGAGGATAAAGTGGGAAGAAAGGGACCAATCGACACCACCTTGAGCTCATTGGAGTAATTGTGATATGTGTGTGTGTTGTGTACCTTCAAGTCATTTCTGACTTATGGGTTTCCAGGCTGAGTGGGGATTTGAATCCCAGTCTCCTTAGCCCCAACACTAATAATTTGGGTGATATATACATTTGACTAAATTAATGAAAAATTATGAAATTTTATACCACATCAAATTCTGGTTGGTATAATATTGAACCAATGGGAGGTGGGGGTCTTAGAAAAAAAGCTACCCAGTACCTAGAGAACTTGGGAAGTAGTATAACTATTTGATGACTACACACTGTCCCATAGGCAGAACATAGAAACCCCAGATAGGCAGAACACAAGTCAAACAAGGTACACTTAGAGCTCACTGGACATGTCTGCTGAGGGAATTATGAATAAAGGACACTGTATGAAGCTGTGGACTTCATGTGAGGGAAGGGAATTTGTGAGACATTTCTTTCCTCAACACACATTGGAATTTGTGTACATTTATAGATATTGCTCCAGAATCCTAACAAGATGGTCTGAGCATGGCAGCATCTCATTCTTTTGAGGTCTTTAAACAGAGGCTGGATGGCCATATTTCAAGAGTTCTTTAGAGTATTTCCTTACATGGGAGGAGGTTAGACTAAATGGCTTTTGGAATCCCTTACAAAGCTATGATTTTATGATATTAAGCATTATGTCTTCAAATTGTAGACATGAAAAACCAATCTCCAAATTCCACTCCACTCAATTGACTGAACACATGCTGGAAGGGCAAATATCCCTATGCGCAAAATATATAGGACAGAGAACTCCCACATAGACAAGTATGGTAAGGAGGAATAACAAACTGTGCTATATAGAAGGGATGAAATTACCTCCCTTGTCTTCCCCCAAGCTTCAGATAAGATGAGCAGTCTGTGTTTTGCTTGAACTGCATTGATCCAGCATCTGTCTTTTCCAAACAACAGAGAGCATTCTCCAGCACATGCTGGAAGGACAAATATACTTATGTGCAAAATACGCAGGGAATCGTGCAGGATCAACTCCACAACAGAATTCCAGGGCATGTATTTGCAAGGCAGTGGGAAGGGTAGATACAGATTTCATCAGAGTCTGATTTATTCCCACTCAGCCAGAAAGTACATTTGTATTTGCATAAACTTGGTTGTGGTAGAATTATTTACACAGCACTCTGCTAGATTAGTCTAAAGAAGTGTGAGCTATCGCAACATAGTCGTAGTCCAACACCAAAACCACTACACCACACTGGGTTTTGCCAGTTGTTACTGACTTGGCACCCACTCATTCCATTCCTTTGGGGAATGTTTGAAGTGATTTCTTGGGTCTGTACTACAGCTATTCCTAAGATTTTTTGGCAGAAGGGAACAGAGTACACCATTTCCTATGGTTTGAAAGGCAACTTTTCTCCTTTCAGTTGTTGCTGCTGGTGCTGCTGCCATAGATTTCTAGTGTAAAAGTGCAATTTCACTGATGCACTATAGCATTATAACTTTAAAAAAATTAAAAAAATAATAGCAAAGAATTTATTTCTCTGATATATCTAGAAGTAAAAAAGAAAACTACTCAAGAGGTGGGAATAAAATGCTACAGCTGGTGCCAGAAATTGTCAGAAAATAATCTGTGACAACAGTAACTTCACTTGAAGATAGATAGATGATAGATAGATAGATAGATAGATAGACAGATTTACAAATACTTCAACCACCTGTCCCACCACTTTTACTCTTTCTGGAGGAACCCCCCAAAAAACTGTTCTCCAAATTAAGAACATGGACACAGTTTAATTGATCAATTAATTTGTCACATTACATAAATTTGCATTGGACTATATGGTTCCAAAGCAAAAAAACAAAACAAAAACAAAAAATGCTATCTTTATACTCAACTGTTCCATGTGTGAATTTGTAGCAGACATTATTTCACAAGAGGTGCTGTGTCTTGGGCAGGAGAGAAGCAGGTATGCTTTTTTTAAAGTCAGAGGTATCCATGAACAATTGTTAAAAGTTCTGTTGTTGTTGTGTGCCTTCAATATGTGACCCTAAATTTAACCTATCATGGGGTTTTCTGGGGCTGAGAGTGTGTGACTCACCTAAGGTCACCCAGTGGGTTTCCATGGCAGAGAGAGTGTTGTAGTCCAACACTCAAACTACTGTACCACATCACAATGCATCTTAAAAGTACAGTAGGCCCGCCATATCCACTGACTTGCCATTTGTGGATTCCAGCATTAGCAGACAGCAAGCCCACATGGAGGTGGCAGAGGAGGTGGAAGAAGTGGCAATGATGGGAAGAGGAGGAAGGAGAAGAAGGAGGAAGGGAGAGAAAGAGGTGGCAGCAGTGGGAAGGGGAAGAGGAAGAGGAGGAAGGAAGAGGAAGAGGAGGAGGAGGGAGGAGGGAGAGGAGGAAGGAAGAGGAAGAGGCAGTGGTGGAGGTAGTGAGAGCATCCAATGGTGGCATGGCCACATGGCTGCACCACCATTGAGGACAATGGGACTTGAACATCAGCGGATTTTGGTATCTGAAGGGAGATCTGGACTGGATCTCCCATGGATACCAAAGGCCAAATGTAAAATTCTGCGGTCTATTTACTTGACACACTTCTTTTAGAGGTTCAAATATTTCTTAATTGTCAAATTGATGAGTGAGTTAAATGTTACAACCCTGTTCACAAGCAAGGAAAAAGAATGCTGTGGTGAGTTAAAGTGGGGCATGATGCCTTATATTTGTAGACTGGCATTTTTGAAAGAAGATTCAGAAATGAATCAGTTCAGAACCCAAATGACTAGGGTTCAGGTAGGGGAAGCCCCACTTCAGGTTGCTGCAGTTAAAATAGAAACAGAAAACAAGACATTTCCTAATTAAAATAAGAATTCCTTAATGTGGTTCCTTAATTTTTAATTCCTTAATGTGGTTAAAACACACAGAAAAGGCTATTGTTTTCAGAATTCGTTTTTCAGCCTTTAGTCTCTCTGCTGATGACACTCGGGCTCAGTCTCGTTGGGGAATTCACATCAAACTCCAGTTCATAATTTATGTAATGACATATACTTGGACACTGATTAGCTACCTTATCAGCCCTGTAATAAAGGAAGCATAACCCCTAGTTTATCATTCATTTATCTGAAGTCATTTTGAATAATATCACAAGATTGTAATGTAATCATTATGCTGTACAGCATGTGTGGGCCAGTACTCTTACACTGTCAGTGTCAGAGGACTGTCATAGTTCATACTACTTAATTTGCTCACTTCTTGCACGTTTATGAAATTGGAGTCAACAGGCTAGTGTAGCAGTAATATTCTGGAGGAGGCATTTATACAAACTGTTAATAAGATGTTCAATACAAGTAAAAGATAGGGGAAGAGAAAATGAAACAATAAGCTCTGTGGATGAACACAGAGAAAAGTTATGACCCCATATCTATGTACTGAATGAATTTTCTCTGATAATTTTTTTGAAGTCAAAATTACACAGAGACTTTGACTTGTATTTTGCATAGCTGTTGCCCAATACTTGATCCAATTAGGAAAACACATTATTTTAAATACTGTGTTCAGTTTGTGTATCATCGCCTGTTCTAACAAAAGTAACATCAAGAGTGCTAGCTGAATTTCAGAAAGAGATAAAGTTGCTGAAGTAACACTGTCCTAGGAATGTGGTGGCTTAGTGGTTGAGATGCCAGTTCTGATGATCGTAAGGTCAGAAGGTTGGCAGTTCCAAGTTCCAAGTGCCGCATGATGGGGTGTGCTCCCATCAGTAGTCCCAGCTTCTGCCAACCTAGCAGTTCGAAAGCATGCAAATGCAAGTAAATAAATAGGTGCCACTTGGATGAGAAGGTAACTGCATTCTGTGCAGTCATGCTGTCCATATGATCACAGGAGTCATCTTTGGACAATGCTGGCTCTTTGGTTTAGGAGATTATCACACAGGGATAAGAAATGGGAGAAAAGTGCTATGATCTCATCATATTTGCGCAATCGGAGGAAGAGTTCCACATGATGTACATACTGTACTTGTCCCATCATTAAAGCATCTTGCTAGTGCAACTTCTCATTAATGACAAAAAATATTAGTGACTTGCCAATAGCACTTCATTAGCGCTATCACTAACATGTGAAAGACAATCACGTTTCAGTAGCACCATTGAGAATTTGTCTTTCTGGAAAAAAATCCCCCAGTCCCCAAGTGTGCTGTTCAACCAAATCACTTCCTGTGTCACATTTGTGAGTCACAGGAGAGTTCTTTGTGAGAGATTACCCATTTTTTTCTCTCCAGTCACAACCCTTCTTTTGATGTGCGGAATGTAAAAGCACTATTTTATCATTCGTGAATTGTTAATGCCTTGTTATTGCAACACTGTGTGAACGTAAGTGCTGCAATTTTGCCATTGTATCATTCTTGCTAAATAATATTAGAATAGCACTATTAAAGTGTAAATAGCTCTCGTGTGATACTCCTTAGTAACGGAGATGAGCACCACCCCCAGCAATTGGTTATAACTAGATATTCATGTCAAGGGAAAACCTTTACCTTTTAATACTGTCTTGGTGCAATTTTGTTCATGTCCATTCATCTTATCCTTTCCCCAAAGTCATGCAAATAGTATGAATGAACATCAATGGTGACATTTGTATTCTGTTTTTGGAATGTGCATAGGCTTAGTAGACATTTTTATGTAGTGAGCATAGTTGAATGAGAATGCTCATCAGAGGTTGTCAAAGACTGCAGAGTTTAAACCAGGAGAAAGGAGCCTGGGAGTAAGTAGATGGGCCACAGTATCCACAGAACCCTTCTCCAGCATTACACCTCAAATGAGTTGAATAGATGCTTCCACAGAAGGGTTCTTTGTATCTTTTCCCTTCTCTTCACATGGAGAGATTCTCTTCCTCTTCTGTTGTTGTTAACTACCCTCAGGTTGACTCCATCTCATGGTGACCCTGTGAATGAGACATCTCCAAAATCCCCTATCCTCCATTGCTCTGCTTAGATCCTGTAAATTCAGTCCTGTGACCTTCCAGATTGAGTATATCCATCTGGCATGTGGTCTTCCTCTCTTTCTACTCTACCTTTCCTAGCATTATTGTCTTCTCTAATGAGTTGTGCCTTCTCATGATATGGTCAAAAAAACAACAGACTCAATTTGATCATCTTGGCTTCCAAGGAGATTTCAGGCTTGATCTGTTCAAGGACCCACTTGTTTGTCTTTTCGGCTGTCCATGGTATCCTCAGCTGTCTTGTCCAGCACCACATCTCAAATGAGTTCATTTTCTTCTTATCCCCTTTTTTTCACTCTCCAGCTCTCATATCCGTACATAGTGATGGGGAATACAATGGTTTGGAAAATTCTAACTTGAGTGCTTAATTGTATATCTTTACTCTTAAGGATCTAGTCTAGTTCTTTCATAGTTGCCCTTTTCATTTGTAGTCTTATTATTTCTTGACAGCAGTCACCATTCTGAACTATGTTTGAGCCTAGGTATGGGAACTTTTAAACTATTTCAATTTCCCCATTATCTAGGGTAAATTTATGTATTTCTTCTGTAGCCATTATTTCCTCCTCTACACAGCTACAGATAAAGAGAAGTGGTTGAATAACCCTGAGGCAATGACATTTTGTTATGCATTATTATACACCTCAGTTGAGGAACCAGTAGCCTCCTGACGGGATTGCAGCTCCCATCATCATGGTTGGTGTTGGAAGATTATGGAAACTGAAGTGTAATAACACCTGGAGGGCCACGGTTGCTTGGTCCTATGATAGACATTGCCCAGGTGGGATGAAACAGAAGAATGAGACATTTCTTGTATTTTCATATACTTCACTCCAACACTCCACTAGCTCTCTGAAATAAACTCCAGAAGGCTGGTTGCAATTTGCAGGAAATTAATTGTCTTAATAGGAGAGAAATATCCTGCTTGAATTTGTAATAATCTTCATCCTTATTACTCATGAGTAGCCCCTCTCCATTTTGCCTGAAAACCTTTAGAATCAGTAGTACAAGGATCAAGGCATTGGAAGTTTCTTTTTCCATAAGAGCTCTCTGATTCCAAGTACAAATTTATGTGAAGCCTTAACCCACTGTTACTGCTGCTCTGTCATAAGTAAATAATTACCTTTATGAAGAATTACGAGATGATATGTTTTGTAAAAAAAAAAAAAAAGCAACAACAACACATACAATTAGATTAGCCAGTTTTTTTTAATGCAAGACAGTAAAAACAAACGAGGACATCATCAATCTTGTGTCCTACTATAACTCATGAGCAATTTAATCCTATTTAAGATTTTATTCCTATCTAAATAACAAAAGCAAATTCATTAATGCCATGTTTTGCACCCTTTTTTTAAAGAAAGTCAGTGACAAATTTGAGATTTGTCTCCCAGCTTTATTATTGTGGAAAACAATTTATAGTACAGGGTTTATGAGATAATTATTGTAGTTGTTAAGGCTGAATCTAGGCCCTGCAGGAGTTGTGGTACAATAAGCATGCTAGGATTTTATCACTGCTATAGTCTGACATTTGGAACATTTCTTAGTTAATGTCAGATTGTGATGAAGATAAAATAATAATAAATGATAGCGACAATGCCAAGCCTTCAGAGTGGATGATTAAAAAAAATAAAGGCAGTTGAAATGCGCTTAACAGCTGGAATAATATCTAGGTTGGGTAACTGCATGCAAAAACTGGAAATAAAACTGAAAAACTGCTATTCATTTGAGCAGCACATGGTACATAAAACAAGTGAGCACACAGCTGGATGGACACATATATAAATATGATTGAAATAAACAGAGACCTTTTTGTGAGCCTGGCTGGATGAAAAAGGCCTGACTCTTTACAAAATTATCACAAATAAGTTGCTATTTGTGCTATATACTAAAAAGGAGTATATGAAAATATATATGAAAAACAGGCAAAGATGGAAATTCACTATTTTTCATTTCTCTTCTAAGACTTCTAATATAGCTATCGACAGCGAGACACAGAAATAAAGTCTGAAGATTCTGTAAATGAAAACTTAGTTAGGGTAATGTCATTTTAGTATTTGTAGCCATAAATCAAGGTGTTTATTTTTACCAACTAGCTAAAGACCTCTTATGGTACTCAAAGAGTCGTCACTGAGTGTTCTTACGTTATCCTTGCTGTTGTTGTTATGTGACTTTTAGTCTATTCTGCTTATGGTGATCCTTTCATAGGGTTTGCTTGGCAAGATTCCTCAGAGGAGGATTGCTATTGCATTTCTCTGAGGATGAGAGAATGTCACTTGCCCAAGGTCATCCAGTGAGTTTCTATGGCTGAGTAGGAATTTGAAACTTGGTCCCAGAATTTTAGCCCAGTGTTCCATCCACTACACCACAACGTAACCCTGCCCTTTTCCATATGTATTCTTATCCTCTCATCACTGAGAGTTACTGACACAGGCAGGATGAAGAATGAAATTTGTCCTGCGCCAGGGCAATTGGTAATTTCCATGTTATTGAGGCATTAAATCCACACTGGATTTCAGCCCAGAATTTAGAGGAGCTATATAAGACACTCGCCTCCAATCCCCCAAATAGGTTCACTCTACCTTGGATTCCTCAGAATAAAACCTCGCAGCAGCAGGATGAAGGAAGAGGCAAACCCTATTATTGTGATGAGGCAAGTATCTGGAACAGTGGGGCCCTGAAAACATGACCCACCATGTTTGATTGAACCCATTTTGAATTTGGTCCACAGCATGTATTTCAACCAGACCAAATTTGAAATAACCAGCACCACCCTCTTTACCTTTTTGTGTGCCCTCTGTGCCCATCCTTCCCTTCACCATGAATAAAATCTCTTTTAAATGAAAAGGATGCCAGGCAGTGGGGAGTAAAAGAGTGATCAGGGGCTATTCTTTAGTCTTTTTTGTTGAAGTGTTCTGGCCTGTGCAGATACCATCTCACATCAGTAGAAGTAGCAGAGCAAAACTTCTTTGAAAAGCCTCTACAAAATATGTTTCATTATAACCTTTAAAGTTTCGTAAAATTATGCCTCTTCTCAGATTTGGGTAGCCTACTCTGATGCATATTAATCTGGAAATAGACATCAATGAGTTTATACTCAAATGTTAAATATGTATAAAATGGTTCCTTAATTATGAATGTATTGCTGAATAATTGTCTGATCTATACATTTTTTAAAATTTATAACCATCTCCTTCTCCCCTTCCCACCAGTCCCATGTTTTTTTTTTCCCTAGCTCTTTGTCAAGTGATTTGCAAACACTGTCTCTTTTATATGGGAATCATAGCAGGGTTTTTCTTTCCTTTTGCTGTATGTCAGATGTTTTCTGTTACACTTGTAACCTACTACAATGTTTATTTATGATTGCATTGTATGATTGCAGTAAACAACTTCAACTGTCTCTTTCTCCTGATTAAAAACTGCATCATTAGATAAATAAAAATGATAATAATGAACTGGGCTATTCCCCCAACATAATGTATGGCTTTCATATTTCTGACACTTTGGAAGATATATGAAATGCAGATCTGCAGGAGAAGGCTAGTAAATCAATGCAAGTTGGAAAGGATTCCAATCAGCTTTTGAGCAAAGGGTCATTTTGCTACTCTGTCATCTCAGGGTGCTTTAGAATTTCACTTGGGCACTACTTATACTGGTCTAGATATAATGATGATTTGGAAAACAAAGGTAAGCTCTAAGAGGTAAGGTAAAACAAAGGTTAGTTCTAAGATGAACAGTCTTATGCTATGCTGGAGGAACAGGCTCAGCCCTGCTACATGCTGGAGTAATTCACAAGTTGTATCTCCAGTAATCACTTGTGTAACTCCAACACTCTGTGTTCAGCCTTATTTGAAATGCTTGGTTATTGGTTTTGTTTGTTTGTTTGTTTGTTTGTTTTATTTTGCAGAATTACAAATAAGTTGGCAGCTGTGAGGTGGGAGGGCTAAGTGAAAAATTCAGCGGAATAGTACACATTGAGATTTCTCCTGTTTAAAACATTACAGTTTGAGATGATTGTATCTTTAAATTATTTAAATAATTGGATCTTCCACAGTGAAGGGGCTATGCAGACTGCCCCTAAGGGGTGGCCTACAGCCGCTCCTTCTAGTGCTACATTGGGGCTGCGGCAACTGCATGCCACGGCCCTGATCTCACCTCTCTGCGGCGCAAAAAGGAGATGCAAAAAGTGGCTCCTTTCTACTCCATGGAAAGGGCACCATACCTGCCATGAGTATTCAGTGCTCCTTTGGCACTGCATCATCTAGATGCAATGCCAGAGGAGTGTTGTGACTCTGTGTGCTCTGTGGTGCGGCATATGGTGTCACGCCATCGTATGGACACCACTCCCTGACTCTGCCTTAATGGCTAGTCTGTACAGCCTCCAAGACAGTTTATTATTTTAATCACTACACTCACACCTACATTTTGTAAATGTCAGTTTTTAATTTTTTAATTAACAAAAAATCAATCATTGACATTATTTTCTTTGTATGTGTGGTGTTGCAATGCAGATAATGAGACCACAACACAGCAAAGTTTTGGTTAGGGGTGCTATTAACACTTTATAAGTCTTCAGTGAACTTTACACTGTCCTACTATCCAGTAATACTAAATAGACAAAGTAGGCATAACTTTTTTGTTCAGTGGGATTCTTCAATTTTAAGTCAGGGTGGGACTCATGAAGCCATCCAGCTGCTGTTGGGCTGCAACTCCCATCATCTCTAACAATCCTTGTCAGCATCTGAAGACCCATACTATTCCCATTCCTGCTTTAAATGAAATGATGATGATGATGATGATGACGACGACTAAGACAGGATATAATAATATATTCAGACGTCACTGAACTGTGGGTGCACTGTGACAAATGAAGAGGAGAACATGTGAACACAGCTTCCTACCAGGACTTGAAAGAGTTAATTTTTGAACAACCATTCCCAGATTTCCCAGTCCTGGCTTTTCCAAGCTCTGCTTTCTACTTAATTCTTCCATTGATACCCCTTCCTCCTGCATTTCCTCCTGATCTGGCAAAAATGAACAAAAGCATCCTGTGCATGGGTCCTGATGGAAATATATAGATGTAACACACACACACACACACACACACATACATATTCCCTTTTCAAATCCTCAGCTTCATGTTGTTATGTCAATCTTTGCTAGTTTCTATAGGAAAAAGTAGGAGAGGAAATGGCAGGATAGAAGTAATAATAGTTTGACACAGTATTCCGTTCTACTGTAGGCTGGCAGTATATCCAGGTTTTGAAGAACCTTCTGATGCTACATTAGTCATCTTCCTGGTCATTTCTGATGATCGTAGGAAGTCACATCAACACTTCTTTGGTTGCCATGGCAACACTGCCATGGCTACACTCTATGGAATCTAGGGATTTGTAGTCTGTTGTGGCACCAGAGCTTTCTGATAGAGAAGGCTAAATATCTCACAAAACTACAAATCCCATAATTCCATAGCATTGAACAATGGAAGTTAAAGACGTGTCAAACTTCACTATTTCTGCAGTGCAGATGCAGCCTCAGAGCTCCCTATCACTGCCCATAACTAGGGATGGGTTTCTCCCACATTTGAGTTATGCAAATTTTAGTATACTCTGATCAACAAGAATCCAAAAGGGATTTTCATCCATCCCTATCCATCCTTGCATTTGTTTACTGCACCGATTTGGAGATGTTGGTAGTGGCATTAATCATGATGACATACACAAACACAAATAACAGTCTGAATCATGAATGACAAGATTGGCATTTTTGGAGCCACAGCTGAAGGCAGGAAGCTACAAAATGGGATCATGAGAGAATTTGGTGTGTGAAGGGTAAAATGTGAGTAATAATGATTCAGCTCTCTACAGTTAATTGTGCTGTTCTCCCTGTTCTTTATCTGTTTGGCAAGGACCAGGCTGGGTTTGCACTCTAAAGGACTGTTGTAAGATATTTTGTTGTGTAAGATGGTGTCTCTAATCTTTGCTTCCATTCCATGTAGAAAAAGTTGACCGGATTCTTAGTTAACTTTGTTCCATTCTGACAATTGTACTCTATCTACAGGCAATAGGCTAGGTTAGGATGTCCTGAGCAAACCACCTCTACACAGCTCAGTCCTCCAAGTGCATTATGTACAAAGGTCTGACACATCTTTTGAAATAAATCCCATACATTTCTTCCAACTGCCCAATATTTTAATTTCTGGAAATGGCCCAGATTCAGTCCTCTGATTTTATCTCTGTATGTGGTGTGGTGTTATTTTTAATGTTCAGTACCCTTCTTCTTCTTCTTCTTCTTCTTCTTCTTCTTCTTCTTCTTGAAAAGTTTTAATTATTGATGAACACCACGCAAACAGGAAACCCTTTGATTATGCACACTGGTACGAAATTAGTAAAAGAGTTTGAAAACCTTCTAGGCTTATGGAATTCTATTGTTTCCAAAGAATAATTCCATCTATTTTAACGTTTTCATGTATAATTCCATTGGCAACCGCTCTTCCTTTGATTGTCAAATGCCTTAATTGAAAGGCGTGGTACAATGTCTGTTTTGGCCGTTACACTTATATCTTTTGTTTCAAAACTCCAAGTGTTGGCTTTCCTGTCTGGCCTTCCTTAGTATTTTCTGTTTTGGTGATGTGATGACAGACTTACAGTGTGTTTCCTTGTGTGTATGGTAACAGATGTTTATGTGAATAACAGACTTTTTTATGAAGGCATACACTTTATAGCCAAATACTAATTAAAAATAATTGCATGTAAGCATTTTTGTTTATTCCCTGTTGTGCATCTTTAATCATTTGAAATCACCTGCAGTTGAAAATTGAGGCAAAGATTTGATACTGCAATTATAAGAGGCCATCTGACTCCAGACAAGGAAGGGGGAGTGTATGGGGAAAAATGTTCTTTAAAAAATACAGCAGCACTAGATCACTCTGATTTTGCTTTCAAGATGGATTAAGATACTACGGAATTGTTCTCTGAAAGTATTAGAAGTTTTAGATTGTGATCCTGTGGAAACTTACCTTGGAGTCAGCCCCATGAATATAACGACTCAATATGCAAAGGATTGCACTGTAACTTGCTGTATCTTCATACCAGAGCCCACCCACCCCCCCAAAAAAATCCTGAATTAGGAACTATGGAATATCTTCTCTCATACACCTCCAAATCCACCTTTTATCTGTGGCAGTCCTCTGCCCAACACTGTTGAGTTTACTAGCTGGTGACAAGTAAGAGAGAAACATCCAGCCATGTTGCTATAGATGGATGCACAGCAGCAAGGCATCCTTTGCAATATCCCGAGGATCTTCCAGAGGTCCTAGAGGATGGTGTCAGTGCTAGGCTTCCCGCTATAGGAATATATCTGAATGCTTCTCTACCACTCCTCTGATCTTCATCAGGAAGATGTTGGGGAAGGGGCTACAGAAGCTAAAAGATTCCTCATTGTGCACATTCTGCATAGAATTAAGAGTTTCACAATGACTAAACAAATGGCTCACAGAGGCATAAGACGTACTAATGACTGCATAAGCCACTACTAAGATGCTAGCCAATGTGTAGGTATACAATATAGGGATTACTTTCCCTAGTTATGCATATAATTCATATTCAAAAGGATGGGGCATGGCATTGTCCTTGCATCAGGGAAATATTTTTGTTGACCAGTCTTTGCACACTGTGGTCAGGGAGGAGATGAGGAGATGTTGCCAATATTACCATATGAATATACACTACAAAGACAGAAAGAAGGAAGAGGTAGGGGGAAGCCAAATAAGCCAGCTACATACCCATTGACATCCTAGTATCATCAATTTTTTTCTGGCATCTACACTCTCTCTCCTATTTTAGGAAGGGTAGCTGCTTACATACCAAACTTTTGGGTGGTTTTTCCCCCCTTTCTTCTTATCATTTGATCACTTTGGCTAGATATGATTTTCGTCACCCATTCTGACTATTCAAGAGAAATTGTCAAGTTTCATGGATGCAAAGTGAAATAAGGTCATGTGTGTCAGGGAAGGAATGATGGTCCATGCACAGGTACAGGCAAGGCAAGGGCTGCATCTACATTGCAGAATTAATGCAGTTTGATACCGTTTTAACTGCCATGGCTTTATACTATGGAATTTGGGGATTTGTAGTTTTGTGAGTTATTTAGCCTTCTCTATCAGAAAGCTCTGGTCCCACAACCAACTACAAATCCCAGATTTCCGTAGGATGGAGCTATGGTAGTTAGACCAGTATTAAACTGCCTTGATTCTGCAGTGTGGCAGCAGCCAAGGTTAGGTGAGCATCCCTAGGTGTAGGGTGTCTCCGAAGACCTCCAGAAGCAAAAGAACTGGCAAATGTAATATCAGAGCCATTGGCAATAATCTTTGAGAACTCCTGGAGAACAGGAGAAGTCCCAGCAGACTGGAGGAGGGCAAACGTAGTCCCTATCTTCAAAAAGGGAAAAAAAGAGGATCCTAACAATTATCGTCCAGTTAGTCTGACATCAATTCCAGGAAAGGTTCTAGAGCAGATCATTAAGCAGAGAGTCTGTGAACACTTAGAGGCCAATGCCATAATCACAAAAAGCCAACATGGGTTTCAGAGAAACAAGTCATGCCAAACGAACCTGATCTCTTTTTTTGATAAAATTACCAGCTTGGTAGATGAAGGGAATGCTGTGGATATAGTATACCTCGATTTCAGTAAGGCCTTTGACAAGGTTCCCCATGACATTCTTGCAAACAAGCTTGCAAAATGTGGGATAGACAAGTTAACTGTTACATGGATTTGTAATTGGTTGACTGGCCGAACTCAAAGGGTGCTCAACAATGGCTCCTTTTCATCCTGGAGAGAAGTGACCAGTGGGGTCCCACAGGGCTCTGTCCTGGGCCCAGTGCTATTCAACATCTTTATTAATGATTTGGATGACAGAATTGGGGGCATACTTATCAAATTTGCAGATGACACTAAACTGGGAGGAGTAGCTAATACCCCAGAGGACAGGATAAAAATTCAAAATGACCTGAATAGACTAGAAAGCTGGGCCAGTGCTAACAAAATGAAATTCAATGAGGAGAAATGTAAGGTTCTGCACTTAGGGCGGAAAAATGAAATGCACAGATATAGGATGGGGGACACCTGGCTGAATGAGACCACATGTGAAAGGGATCTAGGAGTCCAAGTAGACCATAAGCTGAACATGAGTCAACAGTTTGATGCGGCAGCTAAAAAAGCCAATGCAATTTTAGGCTGCATCAATAGAAGCATAGTTTCTAGATCAAGGGAAGTTATAGTGCCACTCTATTCTGCTTTGGTCAGGCCCCACCTGGAATACTGTGTCCAGTTCTGGGCACCACAATTCAAAAAAGATGTGGAGAAACTGGAGCATGTCCAAAGGAGGGCAACTAAGATGGTGAAGGGTCTGGAAACCTTGCCCTATGAAGAACGCCTTAGGGAGCTGGGGATGTTTAGCCTGGAGAAGAGAAGGTTAAGAGGTGATATGATAGCCCTGTTTAAATATTTGAAGGGATGTCATATTGAGGAGGGAGCAAGCTTGTTTTCTGCTGCTGCAGAGACTAGAACGCGAAACAATGGATGCAAACTGCAGGAAAAGAGATTCCACCTCAACATTAGGAGGAACTTCCTGACAGTAAGGGCTGTTCGACAGTGGAACACACTCCCTCGGAGTGTAGTGGAGTCTCCTTCCTTAGGGGTCTTTAAGCAGAGGCTGGATGGCCATCTGTCAGGGATGCTTTGACTTGGAGTTCCTGCATGGCAGGGGGTTGGACTGGATGGCCCTTGTGGTCTCTTCCAACTCTATGATTCTATGATTCTAACAAGAAGGAATTGTTGTTAAAATAGCAGCAACAGCAGCTACTAGCAGGAACAATGGCACAGAATCAGATTATTCAAGTGAATGTTCACAGGATGCATTTGGGTATTATTTCTAGCCACCACCACCAGTTTCAAACCCTCCATTGCTATTTTTGGCTTGAAATTTGAAAAATGGAGAGTATTTCATCTAACCTTAATTGTAATGCAGTTTGCTATCTAGTTATTTTCACAATTACAACATTAGAACATTATTATGAATGTGGGGGGAGGGAGTTACTACAAAGGAAAATGTGTATACACTTCTCACTTAGGACTTTAAACCAAGGCAAACAGTGTGGTAGATTAACATGCTGGAAAAAAAAATTGCTGCAAGGAGTAGGGAATGGGGAGAGATGAAGAACTGAGTGAACTTTATGTGAATAAGTCCATTATCATTTCAGACGGAAAGGTACCATATTTTGTTGATTTTGGCTTTACTGTGGAGGAATACTGTGTGAAATGTTGTTTTTATTTAAACACAATAACAAAGTTAAGTCTTAAGTGGGTTCGAAAGTTATTTTGCTTTTTGAAATAAAAATATGATTGGCTGGGATAGAGCATTGCTTTTGCCAAGTTTATACTACTTGTTTTGATAAGCACGCTGCTTGAGTCCCAGTTTGGCAAGGCAGATCTCATAATCATGAATTTCAAGAACTCATTATTGTCAAGAAATGACTGATCATGTGGAAAGAATACTTGAACCAAATATATTTTTAATGACACCGCTCCATGCTTAGGTCTCATTCGGCATATACCCAATACATTAGGGTTCTAGAAATTGCCTGCTAAAATAATCCCATAACATTTTGTAAGAAGAGCTCCTTCAGTCTTGTGACTGGGATATATATTATGCACATTTTGTATGTTTGCATATATTTTGGTTTTATTTTGTTGGTGTAACTGTCTGTTACTTGCAAAATATATTCCAAGTTTGTTTGTTTTTTCAAGGGCTCGGAAGAATGGTTGGAATTCACACTGTAGCTAAAAGAATTGATATAAAAGTTCAGACCAATGCAATGCAATCCTGTGTTCTTTTATTTGGAGGTAAATTCCCTTTGAGTGACTTGGGCTGCATCCACACTGCAGAAATAATCTGGTTTGAGACCTCTTTAAATGCCCAGGCTCAGTGCTAGGTAATCCTGGGAATTGTTTTTGTGGCACCAGAGCTCTCTGACAGAAAAGGCTCAATGTCTCACAAAACTCCCAGAATTCCTTAGAATTGAGCCAGGATAGTTAAAACTATCTATCTCAAAGTAAATTATTTCTGCTGGCTGTTTTGGGCCATAATCAAGTTTGACACCACTTTAATTACCATAGCTCAATGCTATGGAATTCTGGGATTAGTAGTTTTGTGAGATATTTTGCTTTGTCTGTCAGAGAGCCCCAGTGCCACAACAAACTACAAACCCCAGAATTTCATAGCATTGAGCCATGGTAGTTAAAGTGGTGTCAACCTGGATTATTCTGTGGATGCAGCCTTGGTACCTTCTCTTATGCAGACACAAGGAAGTCTGCATAATACTGGAGTTTATCAGACGACGGAAATTGGAAATATAATGTAATGGCAATCCGAACACAATCATGGGGTTTCACGTTATTGCGTATTTAAACTATCTCACACAATTTTGGGCAAAAGGGAAGTCATTCTGAACGCAATCATGGGTTTAACGTTATTGCGTATTAAAGCATCTCATGCAATTTCGGGCAATGGGCAGTCATTTTCAAGTAATGGGAAGTCATTCTGAATCCATGTGAATTCGAATTGGCTCCAATTGGCCCCATTCGAAATAAAGAGAAATTCCTCCCATCTGATAAACTCCACTGTAACAAAGGGCACATTTACGCTGTAGAAATAATGAAGTTTGACACCACTTTAAATGCTGTATCTCCATCCTATGGAATCCTGGGATTCATAGTTTTGCAAGATCTTTAGCCTTTTCTGCCAGAGTTCTGGTGCTGCACAAAATTACAATTCCTAGGATTTTGTAGAATGGAGCTGTGGCAATGGAAGTGTTGTAAAACTGCATTGTTTCTACAGTGCATATAGTTCTATGCATATTTACTCCGAATTAACTCCCATGGGTTTCAGTCGGGTATGCTCGCAAGCAAATTGTTTCAGTAGGCTTTATTTCAAATGAACAGCTCAAGGACCTTGTGCCACAATGTAGAAGTAAGCGTCCTATATATGCCTACATTTACTGGGGGAAAAAACCCTATGAAGTAATAAAAATCTGTAATCTAAATCTTAAACCAGACAAATTCTTGGAGAACCGGTTTGCTTTTTCTCCTTTTTCTTTTCTTTTCTTTTCATAAACTCGAAGTGTTCATTTTGGCTGTTTGTCAAAACTGCGCTGGGAACATCAAAGCCATAACTGTACGTTACAGCCAAGGTGGAGAGGAAAAGGGAAAGAAAGAATCACACCAGTTCCAACTTAAAATACTGGTTCCTGTTCAGCATTCATGGAATGAAGAACCTCTTCAACATTTCTCAACTATAATCTCAGCAAAGTGGTTGAAAACTGCTGCTTCTTGTTGTTGTTTTTCCTCATTACTGAAGTTCACAAATAACATTTTCATTGAAACCCCTGCAAGGAGGAGAGCAACACATTTTTAAAAAAATCTGCTGAAAAGCAGGGTGTTGTTTTTTTAATGAACTCTTCAAACTCTTGAAAAATTTATTCTCTAACTATTAATCAGCATCTGCGGTTTTATCTATTTCTTTTATTAATTATTCAGGTTTGACATTGTAAAAGAGCGCCCCAAATCTCCAAACCTCCTGACAACAGACTTGAAAATAAACAGCCCCAGAAGCATCAGTACTAATGCACAAATAAATTATCTCTGCCCAGCCAGCAGCTACAATCAAATCAAATGCAGGTACCAAGTCACCTTACTCAGAAAACAATTTTAAAAGAGGGAGGGGGATTGAGGGAAATCAACCCAACCTTCCCACACTTTTAGTTGCCGTCATACTGGGCTCTTTCCCCAAACCTGCATAGCCAAGTGCCATTTTTATACTCCTTTTCCACTGCTGTGTGAAGCCTCAAGCTCCATTTCCCCGCAGAATACCTCTTGCTGGCTACAATCTCTGTTTTCCCTACTGCTTCTTTGGCCTACAGCTTTTATACAGGGTCTCTGACAAGCTGCAGTCTCTTGTGTTCCTACCCCTACTGCTGCTGTGTTGGCTTGCAGTTCTTTCCCTTCAACATTGTTCCCACAGGTTGAAGCCTCTGTCTTTCCGGCAGCTATTATGCTTAAATCCCCTCTCCCAAGCAGGCAGCTTCTGTTATTTCCATAGCTGTGTTGTGGCCTGCAGTGCCTTCCTCATTCCTTCCTCCTCCAGTTTCTCAGGCTTTGCTCTGTTATCTTCAAGTCCTGAAACCATGGTTTTCCCTTCACATCTTCAGAAACACGAGTCTTGGAGCTGAGGCTCAATTTGTCTCCTGCAGGATGAGAAGGATTTCAATCGTCAGGGCTAAAAGGAGCTAGACCACTGCATATCTTGCCATCAAGACGCACATACACATAAAAACCCACCCTCTCCAGAGAGCATTAATTAAAAGAAAGGGAATTCAGAAAATGTTTGTGGTTTTTTTAAATAAAATTTCTGATTACTGATACAGATACTTCCAGAAGTGTGGTGAGATATTCCTAATGATTTGGAAGGGAAGTAGAAGGAATGCAAATCTTAATGTAATAGCTGTAGAACACCTCTTAAGAATTCAAGGGCCTTCTTATACCAGGAGCTATTAAACCTTGTAGTACTTTCTCAATTACAATAGATCTGTGCCTGTACAATTATTCTTTATGCATCATTCATTATTCTTTATAATATTTTGTAGAATGATGCTCCTGCAGATGTGAACATTTTCTCATGGAAGTTGAAAGAAGAGCAGGCCATTCAATGGTTGTTAGAAAGATTCTGTCTAGGGCTCTTTCACACAGGAGGCAATTGTGGTAATATTGCGATCGGGGGGAGATTATCACACCCCTGGGCGCTTTTCCCATTTGTGTCCCATACATAAACTGTAATGGACACATCATTGGATAATAATGAAAATTTCTGTTATTAACCAATGATGTGTCCATTACAGTTTGCGCACAGGACACAAATGGGAGAAGCACAGGGGTTTGGTAATCTTCCCCTTGATCGCGCTATTACCATTATTTAATCACGTTGCCTCCCACGTGAAAAAGTCCCATGAAGCAGAGGCTTACAGGCTACAGGATGTCAGAGAAGGCTAGAAAGAGATCTGCTTTGAACAATCCCATTTACGATTCAACTTTTCAGCACTCTTTCCACTTATCACATTTTTCAAGGTCATCCTCTAACACTGTCTCCCCACTTCCCAAATCAATAAAAAGAAACATCACACTCTTTCCAGGAAAGAGAGCAAGAAGAAGAAGAAAAAAAAATCAGATTCTAATGAATAGAGCAGAGTTGCACTACAGAATCTTGACCAAAGAGCTAACTTTTATCCTTGTTGAAACCAGTAGACCCACAGTAAATCCAGACTTAAACAGGAAGAATATCACAGTATAAAGAGGGGTTAGCAATGCACTAGTACTGTGTAAAACCATCCTCCTTCAAATCTCATTGAATTGTTTAAAGATTGAAATCAGGCATTGGGTGACACAATGTAGGTATCGTATACTGGATTTTCAAAGCAAAACCGTTCTGTTACCCCCCTCCCCAACAAAGGACTACATGTTACAGAGAATTCATGCCTACTAGTGTCTCTCTTTTTAAGAACTGAAGCTGTATAAAGTACTACCTGATGTCTATAAATGGGAATCACTGTGTTACAGTGTCCACAACACTGGAGTTGCACTTTGGATTTATTATCTCAGGTGCAACTCCATACATTATATAACATGATGTTTTTCATCCAAAGAAGACTTGCAGTTCACCTTAACTATGACTCACAGTTGAGAAGATTTCACTACCTCACCTTTGGAAACTGCAGCTTACTTCACAGGATTTAAGTTAGGAGAAATGGCACCAAGATTGTAATTCTGTATTGTACAGAATACAACTGCAAAGGCAAAAGCACATAGACATCTAGCATTTTTTTAGTAAGCACTCACTGCTACACCCTCTCACATGTCCCACAGACTACACCAACTTTTTAATACCTGTATTCCAGGAAGAGAGAACCAGAACAGATTAGTAAACATTTAAAAAGTACATTACAATACAATATAATAGCACAAATAATACAATGCAATACGATAATATATTAAACACCACTTCCTCCCCTGTAGTGATTCATTTAAGTGGATAGCTTAAGGAGAAATACACCAAATCTTGGAAAAACTCTGTCTGTATCCCTCTGAGTACAAACTGATGTTGTGGATGAGGATTTTATTCATTTATATCCCATCTTTCTCCCAATAATGCTTCCCAAAGGCAGGTAACTATGCATTTAAAACAATACCAAGTAAAAAGTATACAAAGTCTTAACAAAAATATTAATAATAGGTTTTTTTTAAAAAAATGATTAAACAATTCACAAAAGTTAAAATATTAATCATTAAAAACATTAAAATTCACTAAAAGATTTTATACAAACCTTAAAAAATAGCACTGCAAAATCTTAAAACACCACCCCAGTCAGTTTCTAAAAGCTTGATGGCATAAAAATGTTTTGACTTAGGAGTATTTCACATGCACTTTTGTCTCTGTTCTGGGCACGGGCAGGAGACATATGTCGCCAAGTGAAAACAGATTTTATTGCACGCTAAACTGTCAGCAAGGCATCCCCATGCCATCACCAACCCTAACCCATCCCCATGCCATCGCCAACCCTAACCCATCCCCAAGCTGGGCTCAGGCGCATGAATTCTGCTCAGTTGGAAAGCTTTCTTGTTCAGCTGGAAGCTTTCCAGCTGAGCAAAATCCATGTGCCTGAGCCCAGCTAGGGGATGGTTTAGGGTCAGTGATGGCATGGGATGCCTTGCTGACAGCTTAGTGTGTAATAAAATCCATTTCACTCAGCCACATGCATTCCCTGCCTGTGCCCAGAATGGAGAAAAAAGTGTGTTTGATACGTTCCTTACTGATGAAAGGAAAATAAGGATGGAGTCATCCTGGCCTATCTGGGAAGGGTGTTCCAAAGTCTGAGAACAGCCACCAAGAAGGCCTTTGTTCACACCAAACACTGAAAAGGTGTCGGGACAGAGCCCATTATAGTCCTTCAAATAGCCTGGAGCCAAGCCATATAGGGCTTTATAGGTTAAAACCAGCAGTTTGGAATTGTGCCTAGAAGCAGACCAGCAGCCACAAGAGAGTTGTATGCTCCTAGCAACCAGCCCAGTTAACAACCTTACTTTGGGCAACTGAAGTTTTTGAACACTTTTCAAAGACAATCCCACACGAGCACATTAAAGTAATCCAAACAGGATGTAACCAAGGCATGTGGCCAGATTTGACTTCTCCAGGAACAGGAAAAGTTGGTACACTGTATCCTTGGACACTGCAGAAACCTGGGGTTCCTGAATCCAGGCATATCCCCAAACAGCAAACCCAGGTTTTCATGGGGATTTTAACCCCATTTAACACAGGCTGAGCCCCTATTCCCAGATCTGTTTTTCAACTGGCCATGAGTACCTCTGCCTTACCTGGATTAAGCTTCAATTTGTTCACCATTAAAGCTAATTCCTAAGGAAGATTTTTAAAAATTCCAAACTGAATTCATCCTGCTTTGGAAGGGTGCTATTTGATCTGCATTGCCTTACAAAACTGTAGGAGTCAATCTGATCTGGTTCAGGATTCTGGATGCATCTAAATTCAACACACACTTGGACTCTTTCAAACGGGAGGAATTTCTCCCAATTCTGAATGGAGCCAATGAGGATTCATGTAAATTCGCTTGTTTAACGAATTTACCTGAACCCCTGCTCCATTCGGAAGGTATTCGTAATTACTTCCCATTACCCGAAAATAATCCCCCCTTGCCCGAAATCGCATGAGAAGCTTAAATTCGCAATAACGTTAAACCCATGATTGCATTCGGAGTGACTTCCCTTTTGCCCGAATTTGCGTGAGAAGAATTAATTCGCAATAACGTGAAACCCCAGGATTGCGTTTGGATTGCCCTTGGATTATACTTCCAATTTCCCACGTCTGAAAGAGTCCACTTGTCTTTTCCAGAATAGTAATCACTTCACATGCATTATGAAATGGAGAGACATTTGTTTGAAAATGTGTTTATCTCATTGGTTTCTTTTGTAGCTCCCCTGACCCACATGTATAGTAATGCTGTAAAGTGTTATTCATAGAATTTTATAGAAGTCAAATTCCCTCTTAATAAGAATAGTTATTACATCTGCTGATTTTGTATATAATCTTCTCATCCAACATGGTTTCTTTTTTAAAACACTACAATGTCCAGAAAGCAAATACAAAACTAAGGGTGCTGCCACACTGCAGAACTAATACAGTTTGACATTACTTTAACTGTCATGACTCCATCCTATGGGATCCTGGGATTTGTAGTTCGTTGTGGAATTGAACCACATACTGTAGCATTGAACCATAGCAGCTGAAGCAGTGTCAAAATGGATTAGTTATGCAGTGTAGATGAAGTTTCAGATGTCTGTTGCCTTTTAGTGACAAACCAGTGGATACAGCCTACTGAGCCTTGCCATTAGATAACTAATTCAAAGATGCTTAAAAAATCCACAGTTTCTCCACGTCTCCAAGCAAAGAATTACCCAAAATAGTGAATCATGAATGCTATAACAATGCTGATAACATATGTCCATACCAAAGCTTGGAAACCTGACTACAGTTCCCTGAATCCCCAATTCAGCATAGCAGATGGAAATGTTGGCTGATGGATTCTGGAGCTCAAATCCAAAAAGTCAGTTTTCACAGCTCTATTCCATAACATATTTAGGAAGCCGTTCTCTATGCATACATATGAATATCTCCCATTGAACTCAATAGATCTCAACTCTGATGAGACATGCATATAACCATACTTCACAGGTCTTAAAAGTGGCCACGAGGAAGGTGGAGACATTTGCATTTGATTTAATCTAAGTGATGAGCACATGGAAAGCACAGACCAAGATGGAAGTTCACTCAAAGCTTTACATAGTGCTGTATGGAATCAGTTCTCTAATGTTAACAAACATTAGTTTTAGCATTTTTTTCAAAGAAATAAAATCTATATTCAAAAAGTTTGAATCTATATTCAAAAAGTCTTTGAAATACTTAATGCAGGATTAATTGTAAAGTCATGATAGGATTGGACTACTTGTGACTCATGTAGCAATTACAGCAGATAATCTTCTGAGAGATTCTTGCCTCTCTTTTTTGGCCTATACAACAGTACAAGTATACAACAGTACAAATAATGACATTTATAGCAATGGCAAATAATTTCATCCTTGAGCTGGAAAACTTATTCAGATAGAAATTATTCTCCTGATAAACTGGATTCATACTCCACAAAGCAATGTGTTTTACCTGCACTAAAAGGCGCTGTCAAATCACAATGTTTTGATAAAGCTAAATCATACATTTATGGAAACATTTAACATGTTGTTTTTATTTTGCAAGCAGAACACAGAGGACAGAAAAACCATTGTCCTTATTAACATAAGAATTTTGTATTACTGGAAATATGGAGGTAAAAGCAAAGCTTGGAGATGCTATTTTTTGGACTGCAGCTCCTAGCATTCTGCAGAAAAATGATATGATTGTTATTTAGTTTATTCTGAGTGAAAGTTAACACACTAAAGACAATTCAAGAAAAAAGAATTACAGAAGATTCATGAGAAAGAAAAATCATATCTGTAAGGCTGGAAGGTCACTTATAAAATAGGAACATAAGAGAATTTTGTTAAGAATTAATATCATAACATAGACTAGATTTATATAGAAATACTAAGAGATCCAGAGAGTCAGGGAAGGAGAAGTGAAAGCATACAGTAAGTGAATGAAGGTAAGAGTATGTGGTAGATTTAGGAGGAAATAAGAGGGGGAAGAGAAAGAAAGTGCACCAGGCTAATCTGCTTTCCCCCTTGATCTCAGTTTTGCTGTTCATACATGCTCAGTAAAGGTTCTGGAACAGATGCTGTTTACCTTAACTGTTGTGGGCAAGGCGCACTCAGCTACAGTAGGATTGACTAGAGCAGAATCCCACTCTTTTCCATCTCAGGTTTTCTTGCATTGTTTACATGCTACTGTAATCTGATGCTGACCGTCCTTGGGCCAGAACAGATGTGTCATTGGTGCATGTTGTGATGATGTCTTGAAGCCACCTGGAAGCCAGGTGGCCACCCAGATGTGGGTGGCTTCATGGCACTCTGAAGGTGCAATATTTATATGTTGCACACTGCCAGAGCAGCATGGGGCCACGATGGGGCAGCAAAAGCCACCTTTTTGGCTGCCTAAGAAGAAGCAGATATTTGCAACTCTTTTTTCAGGTGGATTGGGGCCACGGCGTGTGGTTGTCGCTGCTCCAATCCGTCTTCAGAAGGGGCGGCTTCAGGGCCATCTGTTTCAGCCCTTTGTCTCCCCAGCCTTTCTTCACTATCTGCCTAATGAAGATGTTGCTTTAAAAAAAAAAAAGCCCTTCTAGCTAGACAAAGAGGAAAAGATGAAGTGGGGGAGTGTAAAAAACTTTGTATAAAGGAGCTTCTTTGTCAGCATTTTTCATAAGTGAGAAATGCTGTATTGGTGCACTTTTAAATATTTTCTCTTACACCCCTTCCCACTGACTGATAAACACTACTCCTTCTAACAGCGTCAGAAAAAGAAGAGGTGGAACTCTATTTGACATGTGGACTGTTTTGGCACCAGAGCTCTCTGATAGAGAAGGCTAAATGTCTCACAGAACTGTAGTTCCCAGAATTCTATAGCATTGAACCATGACAGTTAAAATGGTATCAAACTGGATTATTTCTGCTGTGCAGATGCAGCCTCTAGTTTAACTACAAACATTAAATTTTAAAAAAGAAGTAAAGAAAAAAAATAATATAAGGTCAGCCAATAAGAGTTAGGTTGTATTTATGTGTCTGCTCAGGACCACAGTCTGATCTTCTGCATGCTTACTCAGAAGTATATTCCACTGAGTCCATACTTTGGTGTTTGCTCTGATGCATGTGTACATAGGATTGTAAACTAAATTAGGCATTAACCAATTTTTACAGATAAATTGCAATGAAGCAATGGAATGGTTGCCCCTGGTTTCAGCAGGTTTCTAAATAGACCACAGTGCCCCTTTAATTCGCTGTGCAGAAAGCAGAAAACAAATGCTAGTATGACTGATAATATTTGAGATTAAATTCATTATGATAAGATGAATGGATTCAGTGGGTAAGAAAGGCACATAGCAGATCTGTGAAATATAACCAAACAACAACATATGAATAATAAGTATTTAGAAAGGTTGGTGCAAACAAGATTTGACAGCTGGGATGAAATCAATGTAAATAAAATAACTAATTATACATTATCTTCCCATTTGTCAGATATCATAGCTTTAGCTTTTTGTTTAACCATAATCTATTAAGGGGTCCCTTTTGATGATGAGTGGGGCTCTTGGCTGCCATCCTCTAAGTATGGATTGAAGATCTGTGCTGACACAGTCTGCCTTTGAGTGACTGGAAGTTTTAGGCTAGGTACTCAATACTGTACTCCTAAGCTTAATGAGGTTTACTCTCTAACAAGAATGCCTAGAGATTGCACTTTACAACAAACAATGATGTTGTAAACATATGTGATTTATTTATTCATTTATTTATTTATTATTAAGCTTTATTTATATAGCACTGTAAATTTACACAGCGGTGTACATACAATCAATTAAAATAGACAGTTCCCTGCCCTCAGGCTTACAATCAAAAGGACATGACACAGAAGGAGAAGGGAAAGGTGGTGGGGAAAGGGATCAAGTCCAGTGGTTCTTCTCTCCCTCTGAGGCCTGGACCATGGCAGATGGACTTCTTGCTGTGGCTAGGCCTGAAGGCGTTGGGCCTCCCTTTACACTCCCTACAAAGCCAGAAAGTGGCAGATGGTATGGAGGGAGGTCCGTCTTCTTTAGGCTAGGTATTTTAATGCTGTGAAGCTGCATCCCAGTTCTGGGAACGCTTCCCTGAACAACATTGTCTTTAACTCAGTTTTAAAACTGGCTAAAGACGTAATGAGCCATGCTTGTAGGGGAAGGAAGTTCCAGGAGTGAAGGGCAGCAAGTGAGAAGGGACGAATCCAGGATGGAGCAGTGGAGATCCATGGCTGGGATGGAAGACATTGACTACCAGAGTGCAGGGCATGAGAAGGAGTGAGAGGAGAAAGAAGTTCAGATAAATAAGGAGGGGGCAGCCCATACAGGGCTTTAAAAGTCAATAACAAAAGCTTGTACTGAATGTGGAAGGGGAAGGGGAGCCAATGAAGGGAATGGACCAGAGTCTTTATTTGTTTATTTACATACATTTACATCCTTCCTTTCTGCAAGGGAGCTCAAGTCAAGGTGGGATATTTCCACTTATCCTCATGATGGCCCTGTGAGGTAGGCTCTGATCACCCAATATGTTCCATAGTTCAATTAATACTAGAACAATTCTGTGGGAATGGTGTGGTTTATGGGCTACATGCATCTCCTTGGAGTCCAGCTTAGCCACTGAATCTTAGGCATGCATTCTTAGGCATCACCCAAGGCAGTATTGATGACCCCCAGAGCCCATAGGTTCCTGCAATTTGGGGGCAAAACACATGTTTTTTTTCTGCCAAAAGCCCATTCCCCTATGCTCCAAAATGTTTCCAAACACTTTGAAATGGTGTTTCAGAGAGCCCACACCCAAACTGCAAGACCGCTCATCAAATGTTTGTTAGGTTGTGCATGGTTATGTAGTGCAGAACTCTCTAGGAGAATAAAATGATACCAATCAGCCTTCTGGGCTCCAGAGCATGCCCTTGATACTAGAACATTTATTATTATTTCCTAAATCCTGGTCCAACTTCCTCATCATTGGTTCTATGTTAATGTAGTATTCTATGAGCTAGGTTAGCTTAGATACAGTTATATGCTCAAACTCACCTGGGGCCCATTTACACTACACAGTTAAAGTGCTATGGTTCCACTTTAACTGCCATGGCAGCTTCCTATGAAATCTTGGGCTTTGGATTGTGGGGAGGCACTAGAGGAACTCTCTGGTTGAAAATTCTAAATGCTCTTACCTAAACTGCAAATCTCAGGATTCCATAGGATAGAACTATGTAAGAATAGTACTATAATTCCGTAGTGTGAATGGGCTCCTTGTGAGCTTCATGGCAAGGATTTCAGAAAAAGTCTTCTCCATCCAGCTTTTAACATTCTATCTACTATGTTACACTATGCATTGTTTCTTCTGACCATGTCCTCAAACTTAGCTTTTATCTCCATATCTCTCCATAATTCCTAGTTTTCGAAACTTCTGTAGAAAGCATAGCAGTACTGGGATTGATGGAAGCTATAGCCAACTACTTCTACATGCAATAGAAGCTTTTAGGTGACTGTTGAACAGACACTGATTGCCCGAGAACAAGGAAGAAACATAACTCACTCAAAATCCCCCAAGTCACAGGTGGCTTTTTGTTGGGAGACAGCAACTTTTGCATGCCTAAGAGTCAGTGGTAATTAGATTGCATACACTCTCTATAAGTTTAGATACTGATGTTTATGGTGACATCCTGTTTGTTTGTCCCACTTTCTTCTTGGATCACATTCTTTTGTTCTCTGAGGTCACTTGATCTCTACCTCCCTGCCTGTTTTCCATGAAGAATATAGTCAGAAAAGCTCTCTCTGAACAAGAGACTCCGACTTTCCTAAAATCAAATAGTGCTCAATTTTTCCTTTTCTTCCTCAAAAAGATGATTATGCACAAGTATTTGTGAATAAAGCAACTTTAATAAACCTTATGAAGAAGACTAAGGGGCTGTATGTGTGGTGAGGGCTGAGCATCTTCATGCTCAAAGCCCTTACTGCGCCACCTGGACACCATTTTGGTGTGCACCCACCCACATGGCATGCACCATGATGACACATGCAGGGTGCAGTGCCCATACAGTTTAGCGCAGAAGTGGCGTCATCATGGCGCAACAGTGTGCCTATGGCGCCCCTTCCATGATGCAAGAAGAAGCCTCTTTTTGGGGCTTCTTTTTGCTCTCTCCGGAGGCCACAGCATGTGGTTGTCGTGGTCTTCATCCAGGGCAAAAAGGGGCAGCATTCAGATGCCCATATGTATAACCCCAAAGTTTGATTTCTTCCTCTGCAAGATAGTGTGTCTGGGATGCAGTGGACTAGGAAACTGTTCAAACTTCTGTCTAGTGTATGAGATGCAACCATCCCTCCCCTCCCCCCACAAATGTTGTGACAAAAAGAATAGAGATAAACATAAATGGCAACATTCCCATTTGCTATATAATTATGAAACAAAACCAAGAAGGTGGAACGTGGGACAAGATTCAAGAACAAGCTGACAAGTGTACACGAGAGCAGGGCTTAAATATCACCCACCTGACCAGAGTGAAACCTACATCCAGATCACTCTGGCCAGGCCCACCAGCCTTCATTGGGTGGTGATTCACATTTCACCCCAGGGCAACACCAAGTTGTGCAGGACCCTGGGAAGAAGAAGCCAGCTACTGCCATTGCCAGAAGGGCCTTTCTGTTCTGCTCCCTACCCTGATCCACAAATCCTTTGCACGGTGAGTCATGCTTTGTGTTTTTCTCATACCATGCATAAATGTATCTACATAAATGATATCTTGCACACTCCAATTTTTGTGATGTATGAGGCAGGACTGACTAAACCTACCAAAGGGCCTTCAATCAAAACATAGTAATGGGGGGGGGGGGGGGTGTGTCTATCAGCTTTTTCAGAGATTTTCAAAACAGAATCCTGTCAGAAATCTTTGGTTCCTGCATTATCTGTGCCCACACTTCTTCCTGTTATTATTTGCTTGGCCATCTGAGGTTACCATTTGGGGAAAGCATTCAGTAAATCTGCAAGAAAGGAACAAAGCAGTAGGTGCTAGTGAATGTTGAGAGTCAGGAGGGAGTTACAGCAGGGATGAAACACTGTTTGTGGTGCTGTGAGGATTGCAGGGCCATCAGGGAGCCACCTGGGAAAAATCATTTTATTTATAACTTAAGTAATAGCACAAACCATGTAACAAATCGATTTGCTGGTGGATACTGGCTATTGTCTGTTTGTTCAGACAAACAGCATCCATTTTTAGTGGGCTCACATGCAGTAATAATAAGAAAAGGACACACGTTTTAATTATATTTCTTGAAGACTGGGTAAGTATTGAAGACACACTTTTTTAAAAAAGGGGGAAAAAGAAAACTAACTTGCAGTTGAAAATATGTCATTAAAAGCTATGAGTCTGATTTTCTGCTCTGCTGCTTGGGATATTAACCAAAATGATAAAGCATTCATTCTTTGAGAGAAAATAAGTGGAGGGAAATAAATGCTGAAGGTCTCAAGCTAGAGATATTATTAGAATGATACTACACTGAGAAAGTTCAATGCCCTTCACTTGCTGCTTTCTGGTAGGCTGTGAGGAAAGTATGAGAATGACGAATTTTGGAAGTGATCTGGGAAAACATAAATGACAGATCTCTGCAAGGAAGTCAAAAGCTCCGTCAATCCTTTTTCTCCCCCTCTTAGTACAAATGACGCTTTGTTTTCTGAGTTTTTCTCTTTCGGCATGAACATGAGCAGCATGTCAGTTTCAGCTGCTGCAGACACTATATGGATTTGACAAGAAATGCGAGGAGGTGGGCTTTCATATCACAAATGATTCAAATTAATTTGTGCTTTCCTTCACTTGTTTCTTCCCTAATTCTACAAGCTTGACTTCATACCCAGTGAAACTTACATTTATTTGTAATCTCACTGCTGCTTACACTCTGCTGAACAATAAAAGAACAATAAAGTTAATAAAAAGCCCAAGTGATTGGAAATTGCTATGGGAATGGCAGTCCAGTATGAAAGCTATAAATTTACTTGTATACTCATGACATTGTCAGCTAATTTTTATGAAAAGCCCATCACAGAACATTGCTCCAAAACACTGTGATCACTTGCATGTCACACATCATACTTCCCCTGATAACAAAATAGGGAATGCATCATAAAACGATGCTTCGAACCACAAATTCATCATCAAATGCTCACTATATCCAGTAATGTTCTTTTCCTGACCCTGCCTTGCACCTGAGCTTTGAATCAATCATTTTCTTTCCTCTAACATTAAGGAATACCCAGTGGTGTTTTTGATGAAATTTAAAACAAACTAAGAGACCACCATCATATAATGTCATTAGCTCTTTGGCTGTAACTGCACAGCTCCTATCTAGACAGTGTTTCAAACGGTGGGTTGGATTGAGATTTAGTGGTGTGCAACTGGACTGGTACCAGGAGGCGTACCCACTTTATCATCCTAAAGGTAACCTTTCCACCCCCTTGAAAATGCCAACTAGAGATTTGGAGGTCTCTCCTGAATGGGGTAGTCTTTTGTTGTGGGGTATGGGAGAGGGGAGCCCTATAAATCTCCATTCAGTCAAATCTGGATAACCTCCCTCCCTCTGCAACTACAACTCATCCTATTCAGTAGGACTGTAACATCCTTGGCATGCTTGATGGGCTGCTATGGGGAGGAAAATATGGGGACATCTGATCCCACCAGTCCACTTGCCCATGCCTAATTCTAGATCCCAGGCAATATTTCCATACTTGGATGTAATGCTGTTTTTGACACTTGTCTGTCAAACTTGTATGAAACCTACAAAGGGGGAACTCCTCTTGATGTATAATTCCCACTGGGTAATGGCTGCTGGTGGCTTCCATGTCAGTGTATGATGGTGGATCCACTCAGCATTTTAATCCAATAGAAATAGCAACTTTAAAGGTGCTGTCCAGGTTTTCTGTTTTGTTTCTGTTTGGAGGATAGTGTACAGCACCCTAGACAGCTCCTTTAGACTTTGGACTAAAACCCAAAGTGAATTCACTGCCTCACTGAAAGGGAATCCAGCAGTTACCACAGTAAGGCATTAGCAGAAAATGCTGGAAGAGTCTCTGTATTGCATTGTATAAGCCATTTGCTGTGGAAGATAGTGTGTGTCAGCAATGTAAATGCCTTAGATCAGGACATCTCAGGAATTACCTCCTCCCATATAAACTTGCCAGAGACTGAGAAGCCTTTGATGCGTTTTTTCTTGTTTCTTCACAGAAAGAAGTGCAGTGTCTCCTTTGACAGGGACGAAGGAGATAGCATTCTTTTTTTCCCCAGAAGCATGCCAAAATTGTGAAACAACATCTCAGTCTGCTCAAGGAGCCCTGTTAGTGATGTGGTTAAATGCCTGTACTGCAGCCACTCACTCACAGTTCAATACCAGCCAGGGTCTCAGGGTTGACTCAGCCTGGCATCCTTCTGGGGTTGCTAAATGAGTACCCAGCTTGTTGGGAGAAATTAGCTTACACATTGTAAACTGCTTAGGGAGTGCTTGTGCACTGAGAAGCAGTATAGAAATGGACTTGCTATTGCTGTTGCTCAATCTGACCCCCTAATTAAATGATTTCTTAAATAGAGTCTGAACTTTTTTAAAAAAAATTATGAGCTTTTAAAAAAAACCCTTGAAAGCCAATGATTTTTCATCTCTGCAGTGACACTGCTCCTGTTGCTATGTGTGTTTGCTGGTTTGAGTTGTGTGTGTGTGTGTATACGTGCGCACATGACTACATATCAACTTATTTTATAATGAGAAACACCACCCATTCTTTTTTTCCAGAAGACATTGTTGGGTGTATCCTGAATCTTGTAACAATCGCAAATGACAAAGACACTGAGTCTGCAATCACTGCTTTGAAATTGAATCTAAATTTATGTCTACAACATGTGGCCTAACTTGGGGTCAAATCTGCTTCCTATTCCCTGATTTTTATACACACCAAGCCTGATGTAGCATTCTGGAGAATTCAAAAGATAGTACCCGAGAGGGGGGGGGGCACTAAGCCTGTTCTAGTAAACATATTGTTCATCTTCAGATTCCTACCCACCCCTGCCCCCTGAGTTATAGACTTGGTTTCGTCTATGAAGTATATTTGAGTTTGGAAGCTGACAAGTATGCTTGATACACAAAGATGGCAAGAAGGTGCCTCTAACTAAGTAAATAAATAAAGGATCAGCACAGGCTTCTAGAGGCCTCTAGGAAGTGGTTTTTCCTACACTGGATGAATTCGGACCTTCGCCTCTTCCTTCTTGATGCCACTGCATTGTTATGTTCGGTAAATACACAAATCCTTCCTGAATTGTTTCCCATGTTCTTGTGTAGTTGTAGCTCAGCAGTTTAGGATCAACACTGTACATGCCACTCACTGCCACAGCTTTTTAAACTTGGATGCCAAACTAGAACACAATTGTAAAAAATCTCCCTTCTTAATTGCCTTTCCTTTCTGAACTAAAAAGGCACAAACAATGTAGGCTTTCTTTGTAGGGGAAGTGCTTTGGCACTCTAATCATGTTGGTTTCCCTTTTCTGAAGCTTTGCTAGTTCTACAATATCTCTGAGAGACAATTGTTTGAAGAATGACATACAAGTAAGTAAAGGGTGATTGGGAGCTAAGGGAGTGGAGAGTCAATTAAGGGCTGTGAGCTTGAGATCACAGGCATGCTTGGGTCTAAAGGGACCCATGTATCCTCTAGAATTCTAAAGGCCATGGAAACCTTCGTGATGTGTGTTTGGAAAGTTCACAAGGCTGGGTATAAAGATAAAATGACATAAACTGCCCCATCCACACCTAAGGATGATTTCGTGACCCCTAAAAGTGCAGTATATATTTGGAAAAAAAAGATATGTGTATTGTATGGACTGCACCAAAAGGAACTGAATTTTGCAAGATAGCTTGCAATCTGGTGTAAGGAAATGCAACATTTGACAAGGCAATCTATCAATGAAACTGCTAGTTTCTTCTTTGTGAATATCTGAAAGTCCTGCAGAAGAGCTCAGCCACACTAGGGAGCAGCACTCTGCCGCAGGACAATGTTAAGGTAAGACCAAAGTTTCTTCATCCTTTGGGCTTTGACTTTCCAAGTGGAATGATCTAGTTTGTTCATCAGCTTGTTTCATGTCTCTAATTCTGCAATGTCGTAATAAGGTTATCCTTGAAAGTCAAAGAGCAAATCTACTGTACAGATAACACAAGTTTGGGTTATATCCCAGTATGTTTTCATTCAGAAAAAGAAAAGGTTAAGAGCAGTTCATTGTCATCTATATGGGATGGCTGGTTCAGCTGGAAATTGGCTTTCGTTTTCATTACCATAGCCTTGTCTCTACCTTTTGTAAGAATGACCTGTCTCTTTTCTGTTGGATGTTTTGTATGAGATGGAAATTTTCAACCTGTCCTGCCAAACATAAATTGTCTATGCAAATAAAATGCCAGAGAATGATGATGGGAAAGTCATTGGTGTAGATATAAACAGTCTGTGCAGAATGACCTTTGAAGTACAACAAGGGAATTAGAGGTTGCTAAAGAAAGGATACCCTTCCTACTGCAATAGTCTCCACTACATGGGGCAGTGAAATCCACCACATAGTGGTGCAAAAGCTGATGCCCAAATCACATCAATCTTCCCACAGAAAATATACCATCTTCCTGGTCCTGCCTTAGGTAAAGAAAAGTGACCACCTCAGATACAGATATAATAATAATAATAATAATAATAATAATAATACATTTTATTTATACCCCGCTCTTCAGCCGAAGCTATCAGAGCGGCTTACAATTTGTTAATTAGACAATTAAGTCCCCTCAAGATGGTGGTTGAAGGGAGGGCTCTTCTTGCTTCCAGCAGGAGGTGGCCTGCCTTTCTCTCCCCTCAAGATGGTGGTTGAAGGGAGGGCTCTTCATATGAAAGGATCAACACTGAGGAATTAGAAGAGAGCTACAGATGCTCCTCTGAACAAGAAAACCCCATGATAGGGCCACTTAAGGGTTGCCATAAGTCAGAAATGAAGGCACACAATAACAACAGCAACAATAACAACAACAGATACTACACAGCCTGTCCTGTGTGTCATCATCTTGTCCTCAGGTGCAATGAAAGATGCAGTCCCAACACCAATGTTGAAATAAAATTGATTGAACATTATAGTAGAATTATGTGTGTGTGCACACATGTGCACACACATGTTCCATTTTCTCATTTGTCTCAGGCACCAAAATGCTTGGCTCAGTCCTGAACTTCCAATATTCATGAACCTAGAGTGGTGGAACTACATCACTGGGGAAAGAATTCGATACCAGTGTGTGTGTGTGTGATGGAAACCTTAGACAGTATAACATGTAACAATTGAGGATATTCCATAGTTGTGAGCTTTGGTTAGTTTGAAACTAAAGTTTTTATCCTTCCTAAAACTTGCTGGAAGGACATATATGGAACCCTAAATGAGCAGCACATTGCAAAGCCAATAGTTGAGTGGGTTGGAAGCCTATGTTGGTGTAAAAATAGTTGCACATTCACAGAGATTTCACACTTATCCCCTAGTGCAACCAATCTTTTCACAAGCACATACAAACACAGTTTTTTGTCTCAGTTTTGATTTGTTTGGTGTAGAGTTAATTAAAATTGTGAGCTAAAGACCTTGGTGCCCATTATACAAATGAGTAGCACATATAGTAGTGAGGTAGCCAGTATGGCGTAGTGGTTTGAGCATTGGTCTACAACTTTGGAGATCAAGATTCAATTTCACTCTCAGCCATGGAAACTCACTGGGTGACCTTGGATGAGTCATACGCTCAACCCCAGAAATCACCATGATAGGGTTGCCTTGAAGGCAAACAACAATGAAAAACAGTAATGCATAAGTATGTTATGCAAAAATTTATAGGTTTGGGCCTTCATGGGACCTTCACAAAGCTTTGAGACAAAGACCTGCTATAGAGCTTTCATTCCTATTTCACTTAACAACTTTCCACATTTTTCCCCTAAAAGCTAGCACTTTAGTAATGTAATCCTACATGCGCCTTCTTAGAAGTAAAGTTAGAGCTTGGAAAATGTACTCTCTTGGACTCCAACTGCCAAAATTTGGTAGCCATAGTCATGGTGGATGAAGGATTCCAGGGCTTGTAGTCCCAAAAGTAACATTTTCTGAGTTCAGAAAGGTAGTTGCAACCCTGTACACAAGTCCCATTAAACCAGCAGAACTTACTTCACACATATAGGATTGTGCTGTAAGACATGTGGATGAGGGTATTTTGTCTGACATCTGCCAGAACTGGAATCCCAAAGAGATGCAATTTTTCTGCGGCATACTGTGAACCACTGTTAATAATGATTTCCAACTACAGGATCTATTTTTTTAACAACAACAACAACAACATTAGTCAAGGAAAGGATTAACATTAAGTGTTAATGAAATAGCTTATTTGGCTTTTGAAAAGCTTCCCTTTAGGAAGAGTGCTCTTTATTCAACCTTTCAATGTCAGTTATCATTTTTAAAACAGCTTGACCTGGAAGCATACAGCTAAAATTGTGGTGACTGTTAATGACAGTTTTATTGGATACTATGCTTATAGTTCACATTTTGAGGTCTGTATGTAATTGATCTTTCTACCCTACGAGAGAAACACTGCAATAAGTTGGTTGCAGCGCCACATTATAGTATAGAGAAATAATAATGATGTCACCTTGAGATTCAAAGATCGTGGAATAGTAATAGTCTCCTAGCTCATTCTCCCAACTGCAATGACCTCTCCAGTACTAAATCTTAACAGTCTCAGCATTATTTTTGAATTATTCATGCTAGCCTTTTCCCTCACTACAAAATCAAGGAAAATGAATGCATCATGCTCTATCAGCTCCACAGGTATTTTTCGTTTTTTTTTTTCCCCCCTAAAATGTTATTTGGTTTTGCTAAAAAGAAAGAAACTGTACAGAAGTATAGGTCACATGTCTAGCTGAAGCAGGGGGAAAGGAAACAATCCCGCATGCAGAAAAGGGTGAAGCACTTTCCGTATTATGCAATATTTATCTCTGTTTGAATCTGTATAAACTCCAGGATGTGTGTTATGTCTTAATGGATTCTGTTTGTCTAGAAGCTTGTAACGACAAATCAGGAAATGACCCAACACTTCTGAGTTGTTCTAATTGCATTTTGCTGTATTATTTCTATCTACCCAGAACATGTTTTGAGAGAAAGGAAGTTTATCTGTTTGAACAGGTAGGCACATTTATTATTACACCTTAATTGTCATTTTTAAAAAATAAATATCAGGGATATTAAGAGCAATGACATCTTCAACAAAGCTAAGTGCTAGAGAATAGAATTGTATAGCTCCAGCAATCAAAGGCAAAGAAAAAGCAATAGTCCAGAGTATATTTCATATCATTCTTTCTCTACAGAGGATCGGAGGTTTAAAAAAATATCTCTGGTTTGTTCTTAAAGTCCGTATGTTGACAACTCTTCTAGTTTATCCAGTCTAGATAATAAGAGGATACAGTTTTATCCGAGTGATGGATTTCATTAAAGAAAAAAGTGCACATGGGAATAAAATAAAATGCATGTAAATGTAAACTCAGGCAGGTATCCTGATTCATCTGTAGCTGGTGACCTTTAAGTTCATGATGAAAAACAAATGTCAAGCATTCAAAAGACAGGAGTATCCCTGGCTTTGCTGAGGATTTTGTATGCTATCGCACAGACTGTATTAATTTAGTCTGGCATCAATAACCTTGAAATCGGGATTTTGCACTAAAAATCCAGTTTTATGTTTATTCAGAAAGCAAAGATAAAAGGTGACTTTATTTAAGGGCCCTTCCATTGGGAACAGGGCAAACATAATGTAACATTACAGATCCCACCCCACCCCACCCCATCTTTACCTTGCCATTCAATGCCAGCTCCCATAGCAACAGATTTTATATGACTATCTGGAATCTGATGATCTTCAGGTTACTTTGCATAGAATTTTAATTACAGCCACAATAAGCTTGTGGTGGAATTCTATAATGCTACTGCAAATAAAGAGCCACAGACGGGGAAAAAAAAGTACTTATCAGACAGAGAGGACAGCTATTTTAATTGGTTTTGCCATTTTTCACCCATATAAAAGAAGGAATAAAGTTGTGTTTATAGATACAATATTTACTCAATACTTATCAAGAAAATGTCTGTACTGAGGAGATCCAGCATACTAAAAATTTCTGTCTCTTGCCAAGTTTAACAATGTGCAGAGTACTGATATTATCTCAAAATGGTCTAAAGTTGCCTTTTACCGTCTTTGAAAGTAATCGCATCCAGGCCTTTTACCTGAATGAGAGACACAGAAGAATCTCTGAGACTGACACTCTTTAGAAAAGGTGAATAGTGAAAAGGACCCCCCCCCCCAAAAAAAAAACCCTGAAGTTGTATCTGTTTGCCTTTCTGCACTTTCAAATGAATTAATAACAGTGTACTTTGGGATGAAGAATTCAGAAACTTGAAGAATAATTACTTAATGAGGATGTATATTTTCATTTGTATTCTAAACACATGCTGAAATTCATTCAAACTGAAGAGGAGTTACAAATGCACACAGGGAAAAGAATGTTTAAGATGTGTTTTCTTTTGTAGTTACATCTACATCTTTTCAATTTGTGCTGCTCCTTCTTTGTTCCAGATTTAAAAGGAACACTTTTGCTGTGATGAAGGCACTACTATATTTTAGAGGAAACAAAAAGGCATCCACATGTTGAAAAGAACGACAAGCACACTAAAACCTCACTGATTTTAGCCTAATTGAATAGCAACCAGGACTGCCTTTATGGCAATTCTCAATGCTATTAACATATATAGCAGAATATCCCAGCAGGTGGAAGGAAGTGTTTGACAAACAGACTAGAAAGAACTGTTGAATTGGGATGAACCAAGAAATTAAGTATGATTAGGCCATGCTTCCCTCTTATTATCACTACAAAATTGGGTCAATTATATTTTCACTTTCCCTAATCCTCTGTTTGCACCATCATCTTGCCCAGACAAAATGTAACAAGCAGTTTCACAAATGGCTTAAAGGAGAAACACTGTGGGTTTTAGAAGAGTTTGCAGTATTATGTCAGTATCATAGTTTAAGACACTAACATTTTAAGAAAACTAATGGGGGAAAGAAAATGTGGTTAATAAATATTGCAGAAATCCCAAACTGGAAGAATTAGTTGTTGTTTTACTTTAGTGCAGTGGGATGCATAGACTCAGCCACAATCTTGCCCACCACTGGGGTTCCTAAATCTCATTGATCTCAATGGGGCTGAAGCAGGCTAATTGTGCTCGTTTAGGACTATAGCCAGAATATTTTGAAACTGTGCAGAATCTCTCACTAACTGTAACTTGTGTGTGAGATAAATTTTCCCTTCTAGTGAGGCATGCACATGAAAGGGAACCACTATCGGTTTACAAAGAAGCAAAGTCTTGGTTTTCCTCTGAACATCATTGGTCAGAGATAGTATTATGATTCCCCTTTGGTCTCAGGAAGTCTGTCCTGGCAGCATGAACTGTTGAACTGTCCAGATCCGTGATGCAATCTTGAATTGGCAACAAAATGGGTGAGATGACTTAATAGGATTTGTTTCATCTTTTACTTGCATGGTTTTTATTATATCCTAAAATTATGACATCAAGTGATTAGACAGCATTTCAAAGTTTGCTGGGCATTGTGACAAAGGAGAAACAGTCAAGAACAGCAAAGAAAAAGAAACTAAAACAATGTTTTATAGCGTGGGAAAATATGAGAATTGCACTATGATATCAAATAGGATGTACTGTAGTAAATTCTTCAAGTGTTTACCATAAAATAGATTGGGACAAAAAGTGTATATTCGTCTTATATCACATTAACAACAAACAACAACAAATTGTTACTGAATGTGCTATGCCATGTGTATGAACTTTTAAATTTTGGCACTTTCCCATCCTTTCCTTGAAAGACCATGTTGCTCAGTAGTGGATCCAGAATTTCCAGTATCCAAACAAAATGCAACAGAAAAAGTTATCCTACCAGATATACTATGGCAAACAATTTTTTTAAAAAAAAAAAAAATGGCCCATTCAGCATCACTGGCATTCACACAAAGAAATCAAAATGGCATACCCTTCAACATTTCATAGAAGAAACCCAGAACACATGTGGCCAAATGACATCAGAGTGTGGTCAAGATGGCAAAAGTTATTATGAGGAAGAACACACAAGCTAGGAGAGGCTGCTGCAGTTTGCTTTTTCCTGAGCCTTCTGGGAAGGACAACATTCCTCCCCCTTCTTGACACCCCCCCCCCGGAGTTAACTGACTATGAACTACCTTTTCACTTTGAACAGTTTGCACCAATTGATGTAATAAAGGGGGAAAGTGGGAGGAGGAGAAAGAAAGTTGGGATATTTTAAAAGCCAGTGGAAAGTGGGGTGACATAGGATCAATTGAAACAGTTGGAGGGTATGGCATGATGCCACTCAAAAAGTGATGTGCCACTTCTATGTCTTTTGAAACAATACTTAGTCTTTGGGAGTGAGAAATAGCCCTTGTATTGTGAGAATCATGGCCCATCCAATAAAGGTATCCAAACTCTGGTCTGGAAATTACAGTAATCTGGAAATTACTATCTTAACTAATACAAATTCTGCTCCAGCCTACAAACCTTTCATCAAACATGTTTCTCCCACTTTCATCCCAATATCATCCTAAGGAAAACAAGAAAAAGTCATTTTGACAATGTGTGGCTGAACACAGCAAAGTCGTCTAATTATCTAGCTATTGAATGAATACAAACATGCTACTGAACATGAATATAAAGTTAGTCTTCTGCAAATGTGATCTCCTATTTCAAATATGGGAAGGAAGAGATGGAAAAACAAATTGTAGATGGAAGAGAAATCTTTCAAAGGAAGAGGAAATGTGCATTTTTCCAACATGGGTCAAACAGGTCAGATCTGCAGCCCCTTTGTAATATAAATGCATTGACACAAGCAGGAGATGCTGGCATTTGCCCAATACAAATACTGCTAAATGAGTCAGAGGATGGAGCTTTTGTGTGAGAGACTACCTGAAACAAACACACCAGGCATGAGTGGTTGAGCGGTTATCCAGAAGCCATTAAATGTCCTTCATTTAGACTTGAACCTATATAATAGTTGCTTTCCCTCTTTTACTTTGGGAGTGCAATAGCAGCCATGAAAAAGCTTCAGGCCCAGATGGAACATTTGATAAACAGTGGTGGAGAACATACTCCTCAAAGTAACGGTGACTCCTTGCATTAAACCACATCAAAAAATAATTTCTGAATAATTCCGTAATGTATTTTACATACAATTTAATAGGGATTCTAAATTTCAATATGTATTAACATCTCCCTCTTACCCTATATAGATCATGGATGAAATTTGTGCAGGCTTCATATGTTGTTGGATTGCAACTCCCAGTATGCTTCACCTTGGCTATGCTGATGAGGGCTGCTGGAAGTTATAGTGCAATAACATTGGGAGAGCCATACTATTCCCATTTCTGGTATAAATGAGCCAAAATGAAAAGAAAATCATACCTGGATGCTCAAGTAGGGGTGATGACTAATGATTTTCCCAGTCTGTCATTTATCTAATAGTTGTATTTTCATGGTGATGACCAAAAAGGTATCAGAAAGCTCCATGCTGTTGACCCAGGCCCTCAGTCTGATGGTCACGTGAACAGTTAACAGAATAATGGCAATCCTGTTCACATCAGCTACTTTCTTTCATCTGGCTGCATCTCCTTTCTTGAGGCTAAGAAGTCATTTGACTTGTTTCTCTTCAGCAGAATGTGTGTTGTTGAACAATACTATGCCACTCATCCATCACAGAGAGGATGTGACTGTCATGTATATGAGCATTAAAATGGCAACTTTTTCTTCTCCTGCCAAGTGCGTATTTTTTACTCAGCTTGGAAAAGTTATGTTTGCTTATTTTGTCTATAAACACAGGCATGCTGGCTGAGGGATTTTGGGAGTTCTAGTAAAATTATAAATTTTCTGCAAGGAAAAAAGCTGCCATCTTATAAACAAGTCACATGTTTTTTTTGTAATAGAGGGTTTGGAGACCTTAGGTGGTGAAGGAACATCATCACTCTGTTTTACTTGACTTTTACCTGGAACGCCTAAAGATGAGAAATTTTTACCAAGGCATCTGATATATAAAAGGCTCTTAGGGTGCCCCGTTTCTAGATATCCCACCTTTTATGCACCTATGGAGAAAAATGGGCTCCCTCATATATCCTACATAGTATGCATATGAGCCCTTAGAACTCAGTAGTAAGTTCTGTTAAGTACTACTAGTGCCAGGTATGTGGATACAGGATAGCAGACTTACTATAAAATGATGTGGACATTTGTTATCAGATCTTGTCATAATATGTACATAAAGGAACTTTAGCCCTACTTCCATTCCTCAGTGAGTAAAATTAAAATTATAAATCAGATTGGAATTAGCCTTTTCTTCTGATGGGTAGGTATGGAAGCAGATCTAGGGCCATTACCTTATGTACCTTATGCTGCGTGATAACTGAATATGAAACATGAGGAGAGAAAAAGGCAATTATCACAGAGAATGCACAGGACTGCATGGGTCCTTAACATGTCATGGAATGTCACCCCTTGTGCCATGAAGCTGAAGAAAATGATTGGTGTACAATCTACTAGCAATTACATCTGTGTAAAATGACTGCACTCACTTTGGTAGGAGGAGGGGGAGTTAACAGGGAAATTTCAGTTTCAAACTCGAGATGTTTTTTTCCCCAATAGTCCCCGCTCTTTACCCAATTTTCCAGCTGAGCTGACTGAGGCACAAGGAGGTGAAGAAGCTTGAGCAAGGTCATCCAGGAAATCAATGAGCGAGGCCTGTTTAGAGAGAGCAGTCTCCTCTTTGCAGCTCTTCCTTTCCTGTGGCTGTTGGACCACTACTCTGAAGAAAATTCCCTGTGCTCTAAATGTTAGCTATGAGGGAATGATGATAATAACAACGACAAAAAAATCGACACAGATGTGTTCTAAGAACAATTAATTTTTTTAAAAAATGACACCTTATTCCCACAAGAACAGAGGGGCTTAATTAGTGTGATATAGTAAAACGTGTTTCAAGAGGTTAATCCTTTTCCACAGTGCATTCACTATCAGATATAACTCACAGATTTCTGTTAAAAAGATATCTTTATTTATTTATTTATTTATTTTTACTTCCATGTACTAATGTGAGTTATTCCAAATTAAGTTCTTAAAATCTTATTTTGGCTAATTCTTTACATCACTGTAGCTGGCCTTGGGTAAGTAACTCAGGATTTGCCCCTAAGTAGCATATTATTTACTTCATATCCCTAGTAATACACTGGTGGATTGGAGTGCTAATTAATCTAAAAGAATGGCTCAGCTACCTCTGAGGAGAATAGGTTATTTTATTTTTTTTTAAGAACAATCAGCAACATTAGGCTAACTTTACTAAGGGCTCATCAAAAAGACAAAAAAAGTATTTGGAAGTACTGACAATTTCCAGCTCTTTTCGTTTTGATTTTACTGCAAAGGTAGCCCTAAGGAAAGCACTTTACAATAGACTAAATGGGATGTAACTAAGGAATGAACTACCTGCATATTCCCAGATTTGCATCCAAACTCATACAGAAGAGATATGATCTGTCAGATAGCCTTGACCTGAGCCATGTAGGGTTTTATAGCTCATAACTAATACTTTGAATTGTATCTGGAAACAAACAGGCAGCCAGTAGAGCTGTTGCAACTGAGGCACAGTGTGGTCTCTGTAACCTGCCCCAGATAATTGTCTGGCTGTGGCTCTTTGGGTCAGCTGAAGTTTCTGAACACTATTCAAAGGTAGCACCTAAAGGAGAGCACTTCACAATAGTCCAAATGGGATGTAACTAAGGCATGTGCCATCTTATGTCTCAAAAAACAGGCACAGTTGGCACACAAACCTTAAATGTGCAAAAGCATTTTTGGCCACCACAGAAACCTGGTCCTTCTGGGTACGTGCAAGTTCCATCCCAGCAAGGCAGCCCAGGAGGATACCATGATTGATGGTATCAAAGCCACTGAGAGGTTCAGGGATCTAGGAGACAGTCTGTGGACAGCAAACACCTTTACACTCCCCTCTTCCATGATATTGTAATTGTCTCCTCCCTCCATATTTCCCTCTGCCCTGTATGGCTCCAGTGGCTCCTCCCTGAATCTGTGCACCCTCTCCTCTGCAAAACACAACCTTCCTGTATTGGGCAAACAAAACAGTAGCTAATTAAAAATAACCAACATGATATACAGACGGGCAGATGTAAAAGTGAGTAACAAACCCTTACCTCTGTCTGGCAAATGGACAGGCCATCACCTTTGTATTCCCCCATCACTTTGGGGAAATGACTTTGCAGGGGGACACAAAGGTGATGACCTGTTCATTTTCCTGGCAGAGGCAAGGGCTTGTTATCTGCTTTTACATCTGCCTGTCTGTATATTGTATTGGTTATTTTAATAGCAACTGCTTTACCTGCTCAATACAAAAAGGCTGGGTTTTCCAGAGGAGGAGGGGATGCACAGATTCATTGGGGTGACCCTTCACAGGCGACCCCTCCAATGGAGGACCCACCCCCACAAGTCCCAGACAGGCAATGCATGCATGCTAGATGGCGGGCAGTACTTGCTGGTTCAGGCCCTTGGTCCTGCCAAGAGTGGAGTCCCACTGGTGAAGCTGATGTCCGAGGCAGCAGCAATATCAAACAGCAACCTATTCCTCCCTATAACTTCCAGATGGTCTCTGTGGTCCTCTCTCTCTGTTCAAGTTGTGTTCTTCCTCCTTCCCCTCCAAGTGATCATGTGTCACATCTACATTCCTGCAACATTTCAGAAATTCTCTCTTTTCCTCTGCCCTCTTTTTGCCTGACTCTTTGGCTCTTCTGCTTTTCCTTAAGCTTCCTTCTGATACCCCTTTCTCGTCCTCTTTTATATTCACCATGCCATTTAGCTATGTATCATTCCATCACTCCTTTTAAGTTCACTGTTCCTTAGATTCCTTATTGTCTGTACTTTTCCCTCCTATTCTTTTATCTGTTCTTAAAATTATCCTTTCTCTAAAGCACATACAGGTTTCAGTCTTTCTCTTTTCACAGAGGGGTGTTACACTGTAAACTTTCTTACAACTTTGTTCCCTGGGAAGTTTGGATATTTGTGAACTTCCACAGTTAGATTAATTTAGTCAAGCAGTATCTGAGTTTTCACCACCAAAACCTGTATATGGAAAAATTATCCTTGGCTTGGTGTTTAAACAGAAGGATGAAACCTATAATTTCAATAATAATAATTGGTGCTTTTTATATAGCCTCCAAATTATTCATTTTCACTTGTGTTAATATATGCTTCCTTTGATTATTGCAAGCTTCAAATCAAAGTAATCTACTTCAGATCTTACGAAAATGAGCATAAGGAAGAAAACTGACGTTCTTTTGCCCCATATTCTTGTGGAAAAAAAATGTTCTGTGCCTACATTTTGCCATTATTCCTTCTTTTAGAGTTCTGATAAGCTCAAAACAAATACACATTAGTAATTGTTGGCAACCTTCAGCAATAAGGAAACTACAGCTCATCAGTTCTAATCTACAGATCAAAGCAATTCAGTGGCAACATAAAACAGTTGTGTTTCAGAACTGACAGGATACTCCTTTAAAAACATAACATCAAAAAAGTGAGAAAAATGAGTTTATATTTAAAGATGCCAAAGTGGTGGGTAAGAAATGAGGAGGGGGTGGGAATGATACAGAATGCTCGTAATTCTTACAACTGGAATTCTTACAATCTTACACTCCAGAATAGGTCTTTTTTATGGGTGAGGAAAAAAGCAACCCATAAAAATCCATCCATATTATGTAGAGGTTTTATTCAGGCCCCAGAAAAGTTATGTTTTTGGTCTATAACTCCCAGACCCCCCCAGCCAAATTCTGAGAGTTGCAATTAAAAAAAACACCCTTCCTTTGCTCTAATATTATCATAGGTGGATGAGCAGATATAGATGAGTGAGGTCATAAGTCATGTGCATAATAGTGCAAATCAGGCAATCCAACTACAGCACCCTTTATCAAAATAAATAATAACAATAGGACTTCCAATGTTTTGATAGAGTTATAAAATTCTTATCTGAAAGCAAAGAAATTCATGGTCATCCATAAGTAGAAAATAATAATTTAAAAATATGTCAGACATTTTTTTTATTATGCCCTGCCTTTTCTCCCAGTACAGTTAACAACATGTTTTTTGTTTTTTTTTTGATGGGGGGGACAGTCTAAGTTTTAAAATACCTTTCTTAGAAACAACTAGCATGCCACAAAAGAGTGAGCAAGCTTATTTGTATGCTGCCTTTCTCCCAAAAGAGACGCAAGGAGACTCACGGATAATTAAAAAAAAATACAATTAAAAAACAGCTAAAATAATCTAAAGATAGTATAAAAACACATAAAAATATACAAAAGTTAAAAGGCACAGCCAAAACACCTACCCCACACAAAAACCAGCCTGGCATGATTATATATTAAATGCAAAAATTTCTTAGTTTGCCAATGAAAGGAAAGCAGGGAGGGTGCCAGCCTAGCCTCCCCCCCTCCCCCCCCCAGCAGAAGGGAATTCCAGAGGGTGTGAATAGCCACCAAGAAGGCTCTCTCTCACATGTCTTTACCAAGTAAGCCTGTGGGACCAAGAGAAAGCCTTCCTCCAAAGATCTTAGTGTTCTGGCAGGTTCATGTTAGCAGTTGTTAACTGCTATCATGCCAACTTTGTTAGAGCTAGCGTATGAATGAGAGCTCTCCAAATCTCTGTATAATCTACTGTCCTACTCAGGGCTGATTTACACACACAGGACCATGGCTTCCTAGATTGAGTCTGTCAAGCTGTAAGGCAGTCTTCCTTTTTTCCTGATGCCTTCTGCCCTATCAAACATTATTGTCTTTTCCAGTGAGCTGTGGTTGATGCTTAATGTACAATGCAATGACATAATCAGGAGCTACACTGGTCAAATCACCCTTGTAGCATCACAAAGGCCTGCCCCCTGTGACAATCTAAGAGGTCATCCCCAGCTGTGGAAGCCTCGGGATCCTTGATACTCCTAAACAGGCATCACTTACAACTACATATTAAGAAAAGTGATTTAAACCTATTTCTCTATTCCCTTCCTGATATCTCCCCATCATTCAGGCAGGCTATTGGCACCAATGGAGGATTGCCCTTTAATTCTTTCATAAAGGAGGGAGAAGCTCTGGAGAAAAGCACAACATGAAAGTTTAAACCTCACCACCTTCCATATTGTGGTCCAACTCCTGATCAGAGCCACACAGTTTTGAGTAACTAATGAGCAATTGGGCATTTGTGTCCTATGTCTTTAACATAATGTATAATCTGGCCCTTGAGATGAAATGGGGGTGGGGAAGATGGCTATTGCATATGAATACTAATCAAGTGCAACAACTTTGATAAGTCTTTGGCCCGATACAGACGGGCCGGAATTGGTGTGCTGGCACCGATTCTAAGGTTCTGGAGCATACAGCAACCACACACTCTGGAACACTAGTCTGTAAAGGACACCGGCATCATGGTGGCCTCCCTGCTTTTGCTTCTTCCCCATGTCCCCAAATACACAAAGGCTGCTAGAATTCATACACTTCAAACAACTGGTGACTGAGAGCACTGAACTGCCTGACGGCTCCCTGCCTTTTCTACCTTATCCAAGTCAAGAGGCATTGCACAAGGAGGTACAAAATAATTCCTTCTGTAAGCTATAAATAAATAAATATATTGTTATGCTTGCTGTGCCACCAAGAGAATTCTGTCCTCCACGGTGAACAATTAAAATGGGCAGATTAGTTTCTTACTATTAATAGAAGATGATTTATGTATTCATATGTGTGTCTGTGTATTTTATTGCTGCTTTGGCAAACATATTAAGACATATAGTGTGGACATAAGCATGTTTACTTAGGAGTAAGGCTCATCTACTATAATTGGTCCAAGTCTCATGTTAAAGGTTTTTACTTGTCTTAGGGTATAACAGTAGCAATGCCCTCATGCACAAAGGTCTCCCATTGAAGACAAACAGTTTGTTGTTTGCAACTAATGAACACTGAAGATACTATCCTATGCACACATATCTGGAGGGAAGTTTCATTGCATACAGTGGGACTTACTCTGAGTAAACACAGATAGGATTACACTATGAACAGTTCCCAGATTTCTGGGAATAGTGCCCTAAAATGCAATGCACCAAAGCCACATTTTTATCGTCTTTCTGACTGACAAGCCCTTAGAGTTTCCAAGCTTCCTGTCTCCTTTTTTTCCTACTTACATTTCCACATTTTTATCAAAACCATTAGCACAAAAAGATTCATTCTGCCCCTCTCAACATACTCATTTTCCCTCTCATTAGCTATGGACCCAATTTTTCTTCAGTCAACCATAATACTGATACCCCCCTCCAAAAAAAAAGACTTCAAGACTTTTTTTATTGCTGTCCATTGATGTTTTATTAATTTTCTCTGTAGAATACTAGCATTATGGAACAATTAAGAGTAATATCAGCTTTCTATAGCCTGAAGCATTTTGGAAAATCTCTTGCTGCTTTACAGGACTAGAATGAGAACAAGTCTATAAAAAGAACATTATCTTAAAGATCATATGAGTTTGTGGGGCAGGTTTTTTTTAAATGAAAAGGCATTTTTCTATAGAATGTGGCACCAATGAGAATATACTACAAACTGAACCCAGTTTACATGAATTATGTGAATACAGGATTGGTGTACAGTAATTTATAATATATGCTCTTTTGACAGGTGGTTTCTGTGCTCATGTTCATACTACATGTTTATGTCGATGCAATTCTTAATATTACTTTCAGCAGCTAATCTTCTACAAGTAGATGGAGACTGCCCCCCCCCCCAATCTTTTTCACTTGTTTCCCCAGCTCCAGATAACCTGCAGGCCTGTTGCATAAGTAGAGTCGCTGTCCCTACCATCCTGTTACTGGTGCTGTCAGAGCCATGCATGTCTTTAGACGGAGACACCAAATCAATGAAACTGTGCTAGCTATATTTCACAACAGACACTAGGAGACAACGATTGTTGGCATATTGTAGAAATAAAGCAGTTTTATGCCACTTCCATGGGTCAATGCTAAGGAATTCTAGGATCTGTAGTTTCATGGGGGACCAGTGCACTCTCTCAGGGAAGGCTAAATAGCTTACAAAACAGCAAATCCTAGAATTCCATATCATTGAGTCATGGCAATTAAAGTGGTGCCAAACTGCTTTATATCTGCAGTGTGGCAGCAGCCGGTGCCAAGACACTACCATGTACCTCCACAAACAGTTCTTCACACTTTGTCTTTGATCTTGCTTTTCTGTTTGTGCATTGCAGGAGGCAGCATTTCTATTGAGTCCTTTTCATCTACCATCTCACCCCCGCATCCTATACAATTCACAAGTTCTTAATCCTAAAGAATTGCTTGGGGAACAGTGGGCTGCAAAGGGGAGAGAAAAGTGGAAAAACTTTGCTCCAATTAGGATTCTGTTCATATTCTTATATTTCACTCAGCTTTCCCAAGTGGTGAGAATTTTCACATGTGCAATATCTGCTAGGCTGAAGAAAGAAAGAAAGAAAGAAAGAAAGACAGACAGACAGACAGACAGACAGACAGAAAGAAAGAAAGAAAGAAAGAAAGAAAGAAAATTTGTGGTGCAGCTTGTGTGTGTGTGTGTGTGTGTGTGTGTGTGTGTTTGTTTTTTACAAAAGTACAGGCTGTGAGAAGATGGAATCACACTCTAACGTAGCAACAGTCAATCCACTGCCCTGTATCAGATCTCCAGAGAAGGATGTTCTTTTATCCCTAATGCTCTTAGCTTAAAGATCTCTGTCCCAAACGTAGTTCTTGTAGTCCCAAATCCAGATGTCATTTTTAAAAGCAAGATGATGCGAATCATCTCACTCACACATTCCAGGTTTGTTATTCACACTATGGAACCACACTGATGTTCATCTCTGCAAGTTTGGTACAAGCATTTATATAAGGATGGAGTCCCCGATGTAAATACATTTAAAACACATTCAAGGCATGCAGAATTTTATCCTGGGTCTATTCCAGTCTATTCGTATTGGTTATTCACACTACCGACAATGTGGATCTTAAAAGAAACAAACAAACTATGATATCAGTTATCCCAGATTAACTGGGGGTTTGGCAGACACCCCCCCCCCGGCAACAAAAAATGCATGTGAACAATGGAGATTCAACTCAGATTCATCCTGGATTATTTTCACCATCTGAATAACTTCTTTGTTTCTTCAAAACTGACATATCTTCTCTTTGCTTATTTTAACAGAAACTCAGGGTGCATCTACACTGTCGAAATAATGCAGTTTGACACCACTTTAATTGCCAAGGCTCCATCCTACACAATCCTGAGATTTGTAGTTTTGTGAGGCACCAGCACATTTTGGCAGAAAAGGCTACAGACTCTGTAAAACTGCAGTCCCCAGAATTCCATAGGATGGAGCTACAAAACTTAAAATGGTGTCAAACTGCATTATTTCAACAGTGTAGATGCATCCTCAGAGCAACTCCAGATAGCCAATTGTCTTGGTAACTATCAAGCTAGTTTGTTTCTCCTTGTACTGGTTGCTTTTTCTCACACATCTATTCCAAGATCATTCATTCCCAAGCTTGGTCCTGTTCTAGTTTTGTCTTGGTGTGTGCATGTTTGTGCAAGCAAGTAAATTAAGGAAATATGGCATAAAAGTAAGAAAGAGCTGGAATGCAAAGGCATCATATTTCCTGAAAAGATATGCTTCTGACCAACCAGCCTAATACATCCCAGGAGGCCCAGTGTGATTACAGTGTGGTGGCAACATGACTTGTACTATGCACCACATGGGCCAAAATGTGGTAGGATATTAATCTTTCACCAGTTTAGAACTGGCAGGTTTTGTAATGCAACAGTCAATGTATGTTGGCACCACTTGACAAACTGAGCTACATGCATCCTTCTGTTATTTTTGCAGCACGTCAGCCAATAAGCAGATGGTGCAGCTTATGGGGGGAATTTGTTTGCAAAGACCATTGCAGCCATCATGCAACAGGTTCTGGTTGTCTGTGGACCAGCAGGCATAAAGAATGGCACATTATTGGCAGGCATTGCCCAGAGGAGACATTATTTTGTTAAGAAGCAGGAATTTTCCTAATGTTACTATTAATGCTAGGTCTTCCTGCAAATAAATAAAAACTGCTTTGTTAATTTCAAATGTTAGTGGTTCACTAGCTTTTGTTTTGTTTTGTGGTGGAAATGACTGTGCTAATATTTTTAGGAAACAGAAATTATGATGGCTTGCTTGATGGGGTCATGAGAAAGAGCCTTCTCAGTGGTTGCTCCCACCTCTGGTTTCCTTTTTGTTTAAGTAGGCCTTTAATATGTAACCATGCCAAGGACACTTTTTTAATTGGGGTGCATGTTTTATTTATTGTTTTAACATATATGTTTTAAAATAATTTTATATTGGTTTAGTTGTTCCATTTTAATTGCTTTTAAGGTGTACTGGTGGATTTTAATTTCTTTCTGTGAGCCACCTTGGGCTCCACTCTGGGAGAAAGAAAACATATAAATAAAATAAATAATTAATAATTAATAATTGGTTACATGGGGTGGTAGAAAAAGAATCTGTCACCCACTCAGAAGAAATATTCACCTTCATGTGAGCATATAATATCTGGTTCTGGGTGCTTGGGGATTATGGAACACTCTTCATTCTAAACTCTCAGATCTTCTCTAGGCATGGGGCATTTTTTTTACCGTGATAAATACTGGAATTCCCACATAATCAGAAAATAGCCAAGAAATCATTCGTTGGGGGGGGGGAATGCAAATTTTAAAAATACAAATTAAAAAAAATCATCTATGAGTTAAAATGATATTTACAATTCTTAGAACATTTTCATGCAGACTCTGTTCTCGTTGTACTCGTGCTACTTAATAAAAATGAAAACTATTAGTTTCAGACCAGCCATTATTGCACTTCTCTGCTATAGAGTGACTGGGACTGTTTCTGCACTCTCCTTTAATCCAGCCTCTCTGCTCCATATCCTACCCAGTTTTTTTAATGTGTGTGGTAATTTTTTTAATTTCATTTTCATTTTTACTTTTTTACACAATTCTGGAGTTATGCTAATGTGATTTAAGTTTTTAAAAGTAAAAAAAGAAAAAGAAATAGAAAACAATTTAAAGGAAATAAGCCTATTTGGGAATAAGGAGGAGGAGACAGAGTGACACTATGGTCTTGCCAACACTGGAACTGCCACAGCAGTGACGTCTCACATCTGCGGGGTAATTAAAAAGAAGAGTGATTGGGAGCTGATTGATGGGTTTCCCTGTCAATGAAAACAGATAATCAAACCACAGTTCAGAGATATAGCAGGTATAGGTTGAGAGTGATAGCATACCATACGATATCACTAAAGACCCTATTTTCTGACTATGATTGCATCTTAAAAGCCATGGGTAGTAATCTATTTTAAACATAATAATATTTTTCACCTCTTTGAAAGCTGCTAGTTTCACTAGCCCAAGCAGTTACTTTTTATGCTAACACACTGCAATTGTAAGTTTTGGTGGGTCACATTGTTTTGGGGATGCCATGTAACTCCCACAGTGTTTATATGCTGTACTCTGCAGTAGCCTTTTCTTTTCACATTTCAGAATTGTAAAAGACCTGCCAAAAAGGAGCTACTATCAAAAGACGAGACACTGAAGACATTCATACATATCTAGACAGAAAATTGCATTTTCAAGACGAGAACCTCAATAGTTAAGGCTACATTTGGGACATTGCTATGACCGTCTTATTTTCTCATTATGCTGTCAAAGTTGGGATTCATGTCAGGTTTTGAAGCCATTCAAACAAAGGATACTTTCATAAACATCCATTTCATAAACTACAGCATATCTAATTCTTTTGAGTTCTGAATGCAGAGTTGAACGTTGAGCTTGTAGTCTACAGAGAATTTGCTTGGAAAACATAAAACAATCTACTAGGTAAGTTGGAAAGCTGTTGACACAGGAAATGGAAATGGAAATTTGCTAGTAGTCTCCTATATCCATAGTTTTATACCCTACTTTGCCTGATGTTTGCTGATTGGAGCAGTATATCTTGATGTTAGTATCCCATCTCAGAAATGTTCTTGACATTATCTACTTGGCAGTTTGAAAAATAGTATGAAACTCCCAATGCATTTGAACACATGTTTCAAAACAGCAATTGCAATATCCATTTCCACTGATTTAAGAGGAAAGTTAGTGCCTGCTTCAGGAAGTTTTGTTCCTCTGACTACAGTATATGTTTGATTTGTGGGATGGAGACTCTTACAGCATAACCATTAAAAGATTACAATTACTTACACTTAATTTTCAGATACCTATTTATTCCCAGACAAAATTGTTCCCTTCTCCCCAGCCCAAAACATGCATGCATCAATGCCAGTAGGATTTATACTTTTAAAGTGCCAGTCTAAATTCATTGTTTTGTAGAAAGCATTTCCACAAAATTATTCTTTTCAAACTACTCTGGTAACTAATTACAGAGACAATGAGATAAACTAAAAGCCAAACTTATTTTTGTTTGGCACCTGTGACAGTTGCCCTTCTGACACAAGTAGTAGTTTAAGGGCAGCATGTGGATTGTTGTTATTGGGATCAGCAGCATGGGGTGAAAGAAAAATTATTGGCCTTCTTTAACATGCTACCAATATATAAAAGGGATGGGCAGCATCACACACACACACACACACACACACACACACTAAACTACAGCATATCAAATTCTGTTAAGTTCTGAATGCAGAGGTTGTGGTCTACAGAGCTGGATTTGGAGGTGAGGCTTTGGCAGGCCAGCTTGGCATTCGTGGTGGTTGCAGCCAAACAACAACCGGATATGTGACAAGCTCTTCCTATCTCCAAAGGCTTATATATGTTGTTGTTGTGTGCCTTCAAATCACTTCCAACTTATGGCAACCCTAAGGTGAACCTATCATGGTGTTTGGCAAGATTTGTTCAGAGGAGGTTTGCCATTGCCTTCCCCTGAGACTGAGAGTATGAGATTTGCCCAAGGACAGCCAGTTGAGCTGGAGTAGGCTTATATATACTACAGGTTTAAGGAACCGTTACCAGATCTGACAAGTTGAATCTGAAATTGCCACAAGACTATTTAATAAAGAGCATATAAATTTGACTGTAATTTACTTTTAGCACCTTTTATTATGGGTCAGGAACCCATTGTGGGTTTTGAAACCACAATACAGGATACTTTGGCAGTGCTTGGAAAGCCTAGGCCTCTCCCTTTTCCCCTCTTTCCCTCCCTCCATTTTATTGGGTTGTTGCCTTATTTTCCTCCTGGGTGCCCCACCATCATAAAGGGGAAGGTTTACGCCAACATATATATAATGTGGGTCCAAGTAACCTTGCCTCCTCATTTTTCCTTTGAGTCACCTGCTTTGGGCAAAGGAGAGAACAGTTAATTTTATGGTTTCATTATGCTTGTGGAACATTACAACTTTTTAATTATTGGCTCAGCAAAGTTTGCCACAACACAACATGGGCTCCTTGGACGTAACAACACTGCAGTCACACACACTATAACAAAAGCAGAAATACAATGTTAATCCATTGTTCTTCAGATGGCTGGTATAGCTATAGAATAACAGAAAAATCATGCTTTTTGAAGATTTTTGCTCCTAAAATTGCAAATAGACATCATGTTCATAAAGCTAATATGTTTGAAATGACTTCTATGGTAACTACATATACAAGAGAAGAGCCTGGAAAAGTAGCCATTCTGAGATACAACTTCCACAATTCCTTAGTTCAGCTTGGTTCATATTCTACTAACAGTGGATAGCACATTCTGTGATCATTTAGTGCACCTATCGGTGGCAAGTTGCTTTCAGTGGGGGCATGTGCACATGGCTGCATGCATGTTGCACCCGCCATTGAGGACAATGGGACTCAAGGTCCCATGTTTTTTCCTTATCTATTCTGGTGGTGGTGACGGTCCAGAATGGATCCCCCCACAGATACAAAGGACAGACTCCAGTAAAATTTAGTTAGTATATTAATTCAACAATGTTAATGGAATGATACCAAGATTATTTCAATAAGAAATTATTAACTGATCCTCTTTATGTTTTCTGTTGTCTGAGCTCAACAAAGTAAACAGTTCGCTCTGTCAAAATCATATCATGACACCAGTGGCATCACTAGGGTTGGTGTCACCCCAGTGCTATGTCTCATGTTATCAGTCGCACAGGCTGCCTGGGAAACCCACAAGCCTTCACCAGCCAGGCTGCCTCTTTTGTGATGGGGATGTGGTACTGCTGCTACCCATCAGCCCATTCTGGGTCTGGTGTGACTTCTCACCCAGTGACCATACCAGACCCAGAAAGCAGCCTCTTTCTACCAATGGCCACTGATGGGTGTGTGGTACTGCTGCCACTGCCTGACTGCTCATTCTGGGTCTGGTGCAATTGCTGCATAAGTGAGAAAGGGGCATGTTTTCTCACTCATCCAACAGTTGCACCAGAACTGGAAGAGGCTGCTAAGCAGCAGCTACACCCTAAACCCACAAACAATCTAGAAGAATTACCCCGGCTGATGGAGAGAGGCAGATGGGGAGCATCTTGGGACAGATGGGAGCAACTACCCCCCTGAGGTGTCAGCTGGGGCAGTCCATCCCATGCACCCCCTCATGATGATCCTGCATGACACAGTTTATGATTTATCACAAGAAAGGCATAATCTGGTTAATCTGGACAACATCTTTGGACGTTTAACACAGGGGTGGGGAATGTGTAGCCCTCCAGATAGTGTTGCATTGGAGCTTCCATTTACTCTTACCATTATCTATGCTGGTTAGGGCTACTGGCATTTCCACCCCAACACCATATTGTGAGCCACCAGGTTCTATTCCTTTTCTAAATCTTAAACCTCTTAATGATGAAGAGATGATTGATACAGTTTGAAAATAAATCACTCTACACTGAATTTTAACCCCACCACTAACACATTTTCCTCCTCTTTATTTTGCTGCTTCCCCCAGCTATTCTATATACCTGTGGCAGGCTACCCATGATAAATGCAGAAGTGTGTCACAAAAGGTGGTATTTTCAGGAACAGGAAATTGTAAGTATGCTCAATTTAATCTTTGGAATTAACTTCAGCAAGGATTTTTATTTTTCACAAAAAAAGAAAGAAAAAGAAATAAATCTAAAATCAACCTCCTTTAATATCCATCTCTTTGTTAAGAGTTTCTATTTAATACCGACCTGGAATCTGCTGGCATCAATCCCAGTCTTTGTTCTCATAAGGAAGTAAGCTTAGTGCTGTGGGGAATATTATGCCAAATGTGCTCCTGAACTTGGGGGAAATGGCTGTTTTGTATTTTGAGCTCTCTTATGCTAAGTGAATTCTAAATTCTAGTGTTAATAATAAATAACCAGTGGCAGTTGGTATTTAAAATACAGAAGTATGAAAAAGTCCGATATAAAGGCCCAGTGCAGAGCCTAAGATAACAACAATTTTACTTATCTTCCTACATGCCACACTGTATGGTTCTTCCTCAACAAAATAAAGGAAGCCTTCCCTCCTTCTTTCAGCCCAGCAATACTCTGGAATTTAGATATACAGTACTTTTATAATTTCTTCAAATTACACATATGCATGAATTAATGGGGTTCTGATTAAAGGAGCTAAAAGGCCCCTTATTAAAGTAAGGCATCCCTTTTCTCAATCCATCATAACATTAAGGAAATTCACCTGGAAAATGTTGTTTTTGCACAATTGTATTCCATAGGCCTACTTACCCTTACTCCTCTTGAGTGAATATGCATACAAAGAAGCATGATTAACCTTGTCAAAAAATTACCAAGGGCATCCTGAGAGTGAAAAACATAACCCTGGCTTACAGTAACATCTAATTTCTTGATCACTGTATCTATGCCAAAATACACGTTCAAAATTATAATGATACTTTTTCTTTATTTGTTTCTGTACTGAGATGATCATCTGGGAACAGGATGAACAGCCTTTTTCAGGCATTTTATTTTAATTTTTAGTGTTATATCCTGATAATTTTATAACATTAAAAGAAGCTGAAACATCTTAGCTGTCTCATCAGTCTGGTGCAGCATGTTTTTTGGCATTTTCTTCTGAGAGGTATAACAGGAACTGCTACCTGGCATTACTGCTATGTGAGAAGAGTGACTTGGCAAGTAGATCCTTTTAATGTTGCTGCACTGGAAAGTTTGCCAACGCAGTCCTCCACAAAAGAGCTGCCTGCTACTGATAGTGTTACATAGTTGGAGTACTTCTACACTATGCAGTTTTGTAGTTTAGTGAGGTATTTAGAATTTTCCACCATTGCATAGTGCTGCAATGGGATAGAGCTTTCTAGTACCATGCTAAACTAAAATCCTAGGATTACATAGGATTGAACCACGGCAGTTAAAATGGTATCAAACTTTGCAGTTTTGATATACCGGTATTCTTAGATAGGACAATACACTATAAAGCACATTTAATCTCCATTCAAGCTGACAGATGCACCTGACGTGAATCTCAATCTGGACCCACTAGTCACGCATATCAAAACATAGCTGACAGCCTTGTCTACTCAGAGGTAAGTTCTACCGAGTTCAACAGAATGCACTCCTGAGTAAATGTGTTCAGGATTGCAGCCTAAAGCTGGACTGGGGCCAGTGTCATCATTCCTTTTGGGATGAAGTCTGTGCACAATCATAAACTGAGAAATGGCTCTCAGTGTGAAAGACAGGCCTGGAAGAAGAATATTGATAGCAAAACTTGCAGGACTCAATAAAGTGAGCTTTTCCTGCTCAGAGTGAAGAAAGATATGCTGTGTATCCATGGTCTGTTGATGGAATACCTGATAAATCTTGTCCCCAAAATAAATAAAAAAATCAGCGAGAACAAGCCAATTTCACAGAGTGGTTCCCCCCTCTGCCTGCCATCAACAGAGTGAAGGGCTCAATGTTAGCTTTCCACAGCTTCCATTATCCAGGCAAAATGAACAAAGATATTTGTTTCTGTATTGGTATTGTTTATTTCTTTGCCTGTTTATTTACTATTTTTGGACATTTTCTGAAGGAAATGAAAATTACCTAATTAATCTCCCACTAGCTTAATCAATACAAAGAATAAAAATGGAAAGAACACAACCTATAAACCAAAACTGGGAAAAGGCTGAAAATATTTCTTTGATGAGAAAGGACAGATATTGTGAATAACTATGCAGAATTAGATTGGAAAATGTATCAGCTATTACATGATCAATGTTATTTCCCTTGGTTAGGGAAAAAAAAAAGGAGCACTGCATCTTTCCCTTACAAGTGATAATTGATACAATCCTAAGCGTAAAATTCTAAATGGACAAATAAGGACTAAATCCTGCTGAAACAGCAAAGCTTTCTTCTAAGAAAACATGGCAGGATTATGCAGTAAATTTAGATTAACAGATCCAGCCTAGCCCAGTGGAACTATTGACATTTTATTCAGAGTCACTTAGGGTCTGTACACACAGGCCAAAAAGCTTGTTTACCCCCAGACTTGGCATCATCCCGTTCAGATGAAGCAGGCCAACAGCCCCAGGCTGGGAACATTTAGATCAGATGCCATTTTGGTAGATCCAGCCCAACTGGCCCTTGGCACACTTTCAAATAATCAGTTGTTTGCGATATTGTTTCTGAGAAATTCTTCAGCGATAGCTAGTAGTGCAGAACGCCACCCATCATTTTACTTGCCACTGCCACCATTCTACTAGCAGGCTGCAGTTGCAGCCTGTGTCGGAAGGGAGCTGGCCACATGGGTGAAGCCATGTGCCCCCATTTCCACCTTTACGGATTGTGGTAGGAGCCTGCACAACGGTGGTTGTGATGGGTGCATACTCATTGTTGGCTCCAAAGCATGTTGGCGGGTGAGCATCAGAACACCTGCCCGACACCATGCTGGACCAGGTAAGTGCCGGAGCAGGAACAAGATGGATCTGCAGGCAGAATACAACAGGAATGGCCAGTTGTATTCTGCCCATGTGTTTATGCCCTTAGTATCACTTCAACCATTTTGAAAACTATTCCTGAAGGTTTCCCTTTGTTTCCCAACACATATTTTCCTTGCAGCAAGTAGACTGCTTCTAGGAGAAATCATCTAAATCTCCTCTTGGACTAATGGAAAAAGTTTCACAAAATCCTGGCTTCATATGGCACCATATCAATACCAGTGTGAAAGAGCTGCAGGGTGACCAGATGCCATAACCACAAAGGAGGACAATGCACTGTAAAATGCAGGATATTTTTAAAAATGTAGGATATTACAAAATAAAAGCTAAAAAAAACCCTCAAAAAACCTAACACAGATATAAATTCACTCTTCTCAGTCATGCTCAAAATGGAGGACATTTTGGAATTCCTCCTCGACAGAAAGCTGAAATGTAGGACATGTCCTGGAAAAGGAGGATGTCTGGTCACCCTGAAGAAGTAGGGAACCATTTTGGGTCAAATTCCAGATCTAAAATGATTTCATGGGACACATTTCAGACATGGATGGTGCCAACAGTAAAGCGGGAGGGGAAAAAGTCTTTTAAAAAAATTATTCGTGCAACAATAAGCAGCACAGTGTCCATTAAGGCCTGTCATGGTTGTGTTCTCAGTACAGGACTATGACTGGGTACTCAGATTTAAGTCCTCTCTAAAAAACTTACAGAGTGTGTTGCTACTGTTTTTATTTTAAAATTAAATTGCAGGGTTTTGCTTAACTATTCAGATGTAAATCAGTTCTTCAGAATCTATGATTGAGTGGTTAGAGAAAGTTTTGTGGTCACATTCCCCCCATTTTCACACCCTATGGACTCCTATGAGCTACATCTCCCCATTTTTCCCAAACCTGTAATTGGATTGTTGGGATGCAAATCATGAATTGGTTCATCCTTGTGTATGAAAAAATAATTCATTAAAAATTGTCATTGCTATGAGATGGTGAGTTTTTTCCCGTCAGTCTCTGAATGACTCTACACACATGCGAGATTGATTTTTCTGCATTAATGTAAATATATAAACTTGCAAATTATAGTGGCTGCCTTTTCACCTGCATCATTAAAATAATAAAAGTGTTGAATGGGTTGTGTCCATCTTTGTGAGCAATCTGACTTTTTGCTCACAGTATATGTGTGTGTGTGTGCTTAGCTTCGAAAAGGGGAAAAAATTGAGAAACAGTTATGCACAAATTGTTCATGTACAGTTTTTTAAAAGTATTTGGTCTCTTGCTCTCACAATGGAGGCCAAAACTCTCACAAGGCCTTGAGGATGCTGAGCAGGCTGTCATGCCATATCAAGGGATTCCTCACAGATCCCTAGTTGATAGTCATGTCCAGTTTTGGGGGGTGGGGTGAAGAAAAGGGCTATTTTAAATCTGCAAAAGTTCTGTAACCCCTACCAGATTTAAATGGATACAAATGCTGCCTGAAGGTTCCTGAGGATGTGATTCTCCCACCAATGCACCAGGATGTTGTAGGTGGTGTCTAGTTTCATTGCAGGAAAGCCGGACCTCATATCCCTGCCCATACATGAAAACTAGCCTAACAGAATTGTTATCAGGATAAAATGCTGCTCTATATTCCACAGATAAAAGGTGAGATACAAATTTAGAAATAAATTAAGTTTATAACTTATTTTGAAAATGTAAATAGGCAGTACTGTGTTGCTTTCTTCAGAACTTCTAACCATTGCTTTTGGGTGACACCGTCTCATATTTCAACTTGAATCCCACCCTTTGGAGAAAGGCAGGGTATGAATTCAATAAATATATTAAATATAATAAACCTCATCTCCTTTGATCTTTCTTTTCCAACTCTTGAATGCAGAGTTACCAACTTTCTGTGGCCCTCTGTTACTGTGCTTTAAACACCTTGATATAGAGGGTGCCATTCTAAAATATACTGTGCATTGCTTCATAAATTCAGAAATGATGCGATCATGAACCAGTTTGAGCTCCTACCTTTCATAACATTTAGTAACTATAAACCATGTCCTAATTACTCATGATTAGGAAAGGAAGAAATAACTCAAACTGTGCCTCCATGCAGTTTAAGTGTTTATGTAGAACCAGATGCTATTTGTCTGGTGAAAAGAGGATTTTGTACTATTCCTCCATGATACTATTTGACCTAGACTGACTGCATGAACCTAAGCATTGTTCACACTGTTAATTTATATACCTGTGTATCAGTAAAACAGCAGATTTTCATGAAAGTTTCTTCTGAAAAGGCACAAAGAGTATCAAATCTGCACACGATATCTAAAAATAAATTGCAAGTGATGGATTGTATTCTGAGTTGTGAAAGAAGTGTTTCTAAATATTTTCAGGTTTGTTATTTATACAATGTGTTTCTTTGCAGTTAACCTGAAATGCACTACATTTTACATATTTATCATTAAATGGATAGTGTTCTTTACTATTCAGTGATTCAAATTATTTGCTAAATTTCAAAACTAATTGGTACAAACTACCTGGAGTTTTAATTATTGATTTGAAACATTGATTTACTAACTCAGTGTTTTTTAATGAAGCCAAGATTAACATGCCTTTTTACATTCAGCAAAAATTACGCTTGTCATTATTTTCAATTGTAGCAAAAATTAAATCTCCTGTACTGAGTGAATTAATCATCAGGCTAAAATATAGATAGTCCTCAGCAAAGCTCTGCCCACTCCCATGTGTGTGCGCACAGACTATAATCTAACAAACTCACATCCCAAACCTATTCAGATAGGCACACAAAAACTACTGAAATCAATGGGCTAAATGTATGCCTAATGCTGCCCTGATAGTTTTAAGAAGCAATGCTTTTAAGGCAGAATGTGCCCATCTTCCTGACTACACATTTGATTGGCCCCTTCCTTTCTCCTGCCTTTCTGGTAAATATATTCCTATTTTTTTAAGGACAGAAACTGTGCTTTGTTGTTGTTAAACGCCTAGAGTCAATCTCGACCCATGGCGACCCTGCAGATGAAACATCTCCAAGACTTCCTGTCCTCCACTGTTCTTAGTTCCTGCAAATTCATACCTGTGACCTCCTTAATAGAATCCATCTATCTAGAATGTGGCCTTCCTCTCCTTCTACTTCCCTTCCCTTTCTTAGCATTATTGTCTTTTCCAATGAGTCATGCCTTCTCATGATGTGGCCAAAGCATAAGAGATTCAGTTTAATCGTCTTAGCTTCCAAGGAGGCTTCAGACTTGATCTGCTCTAGGACCCATTTGTTTGTCTTTTTGGCTCTATGTCCATGGTATCCTCAGCATTCTTATTCAGCACCATATATCAAATTAATTTGTTTTGGTTTTTTTCCTTATCTGCTTTCTTAACTGTCCATCTCTTACATCCGCACATGGTAATAGAGAATACGGTGGCTTGTATGATTCTAACTTTCTTGCTTAGTAGTATATCTGCTCTTTAGGGCCTTGTTTAGTTCTTTCATTGCTATCCTTCCTATTCCTAGTGTTCTTATTTCTTGGCTGCACTCACCATTCTGAACAATGTTTGATCCAGGTTACAGAAACTCTTTGACTATTTTGATTTCCTTATTGTCTATGCTGACTTTGTGCAGATCCTCTGTGGCCATTATTTTTGTTTTCTTAATATTCAACAGTAAGCCTGCTTTTGCATTTTCTTCCTTGACCTTCCTTTGTAATTATTCTTGTTTTGTGATGTTTTCTGCTATTAGTATGGTATTGCCTGCATAGATTAGATTGTTGATGTTCCTCCCTCCTATTTTCAATCCTCCCTCTTCTGTGTCCAAGCCTACTCTTCGTATAATGTTTTCTGCATATAAGTTGAATAGAGAGGGTGAAAGGATGCAGCCTTGCTGGACCCCTTTGCCAATTGAGAACCATTCTGTTTCTCCATGTAATGTTCGGTCAGTAGCCTCTTGTCCTGAACTGTACTAGTGAACACAAGGAGCCCTGGTGGTGCAGTGGTTAAATCCTGGTACTGTTGCCACAACATTGTAAGTTTAATCCTAGAAAAGAGATCCAAGGTCCATTAAGCTTTCCATCCTTTTGTAAGTCATGAGTACCCAGCTTGTTGAAGGGGGGGGGGGAATTGGCTTACACATTGTAAATCGCTTAGGGAGAGCGATTTCACTGATAAGTGGTATAAAAATGTACTTGCAATTGCTATATTATGATCTTATTCAAAGATATAGCCAAGTTAGTCTGCAGAATCAACATGTAGAGAGATTTTATAGCACATTTGAGACTAACTGATAGAAAGAAGTTGGCACAATGAGTTTTGATAGTCTTAAGTCTACTTCAAATGGATCAATTAGTCTCAAAGGTACTACAAGATCTCTCTCCATATAATGATAGTATGTAACATCTGTATTGGGCAAGGGTGAGTATATTGTGTCCCCAGGCTCATTTTTGTGGTCCAGACTACTAGCCAGAAAAGAAAGGGGAGTGGGGGAGAGAATGAGCTGATCTGCTAGTAGCCTCCAAGAGAGGCTTGGAACCAGTTATCTGCACATTAGAGGGAAAACAATTGCTAGTCACCAACATTAGATAGCCTGAGGAACACTGGCCTAAAGGACAGGTGATCATGGAAATGAAAGGTAAGCTTTCACACTCTTTTTCTTCAAGTACATTGTCTTCACTTATTCCAATTTGCCAAGTGCAGTCCTGCTTAATCCTTTGCTGTCCAACTTTTACAGCTGCTTTTAAAATGTCCCAGTTTCTCTCTCCCCTTTCTCCTTTGCCATCAGCTTACTTCAGTTGCTGTAAAGTGAATTCAAAATAAAAATGTGGCTAATAGTACTACTATTACTACTACTATTACTTATTATTATTATTTACCTGCCAGTTCCCATGGATTGAGATGGTGAGCAACAACAAATCAACAAGTAACCAAATCACTTAAAACACATTAATTAAAGCATAGGAATAGTTTAAAAGGGCAAATAAGGCATACACGTTTTAAAACAAATGCATCTGAGGAAGTGGACTTAAGTCTGCGAAAGCTCATGCTGCCAACTTCTTTCTTCCAGTTAGTCTCAAAGGTGCTACAAGATCTCTCTACATACATTTTTAAAAAGGTCTACATTTAAAATTTAAAATTCAACATCTCAATTCATAATTTAAAAATTGACAGTGGAAATTCACAGTTTGCACTGGAATGACTCAGTGGGTGAAAAGGAGAGAATGGGGCAGGATCTTGCTCTTCATATGAAGCTCAGACGCCTTCTTACCAATTAATAACCTCATAACAATTAATAACCACACTTAGATGTCCCTTTTCCCAGGACTCTTCTCCAGTATCACATCTCAAATGAAACCATTGTTGTCGTTGTTGTTGTTGTATGCCTTCAAGTTGTTTCTGACTTATGGTGACCCTAAGGCTTTCTGGGTCCAAAGGCATCTGAGGAAGTAGATTTTAGTCTATGGAATTTCTCATATGACGGAATTTGGGGGTATAATGCAATGGCAATCCGAATGCAATCATGGGGTTTCGCGTTATTACGTATTAAAGTATCTCACGCAATTTCGGGCAATAGGGGGTCATTCCAAATACAATCATGGGGTTTCATGTAATTGCGTATTAGAGTATCTCACACAATTTGGGCAATGGGGGGTCATTTTCGGGAAACGGGAAGTCATTCTGAACACATTCTGAATGCAATTAGAATTCACGTAAATTCGCTAAACTAGCAGATTTACGTGAATTTGAACTGGCTCCATTCGAAATTGGGTGAAATTCCTCCCGTGTGATAAACTCCTAAGAAAGCTCATGCTGCCAATTTCTTTCTTTCACTTAGTTGCAAAGATGCCACAAGATCTCTCTGCGTATTGATCCTACAGACTAACACGGTTATTATATCTTTGAATTATCACTGAGTTATCTTGGCAACAAGTTTCTTCAGCAGGGTTTTGCCATTGGCCAGCCTGAGGCTGAGAGAGTGTGACCTGGGCTTTGTTGGAGGAGCAGAGATTTGAACCCTGTTCTCTGGAGTTATAGTCCAACACTACAAACCACTACACTTCTCATAAGAACAGCTATTTAAATCTGCTCATTTTGGATATAATCTTTTCATTCAACACGGCTTTTTTAAAAAACAAAACTATAATGGGACTTTGTGTTGTTGTTGTTGTTGTTATGTTTTGTCCAGAAAGCAAACACAACACTATAATTATAATGACAGCTGGGATTTGTAGTTTGTTTTGGCTCCAGAGCTCTCTCTGGCAGAGAAGGCTAAATATCTCACAAAACTACAAATCCCAGAATTCCCTAGCATTGAGCCATGGCAGCTATAAGCGGGGTCAAACTGGATTAATTCTGCAGTGTAAAGGCCCTTCCTCTCTCAACAAATCCTGCCATTAAGGAAAGGCCTGCCTCCCTTGAGGGAAAAGGCCTGCGCGCGGGGCATGCTGGGAGTTGTAGTCCGCCATCTTGGGAAAGAGACCAGGGTCTATGGGCGAATGAACTACAAGACCCACAAGGCCAATCGTCATTTTGCTCCTTTGTGAGTATTATTCTTGGTGAATTGGGGGGAAAACAGAAAGAAATAAGGCTCGGGCTGCATCCAGACTGGAAAAATAACCCGGTTTGGCACCGCTTTAACTCTTGTCTGGCTCGAGGCTATGGGATTCTGGGAGTTGGAGTTTGTTGTGCTGAGTGTGCATTGCAGAGGGACCTTGGCTGCATCCACACTGGAGAAATAATGAGGTTTTTTTGACACCACTTGAACTGCCATGGCTCAGTGCTGTGGGATTCTGGGAGCTGTAGTTTGTTGTGGCACCAGCAGCAGGCAGAGCTCTGTGGAATTCCCAGAGTTCCATAGCACTAAGCCATGGCAGTTTTAAAAAAAAGGGTGTGTGTGTCTCAATCATCGTTTCTGCAGTGTGGATGCAGCCCTTGCAGCAAGTTGGAGGCTCAGGGTGCATTTGCACTGCAGGATTAATTGCAGCTTGACACCACTTTAACTGCCATGGTTTAGTGCTATGGAATTCTGGGATTTGTAGTTTTGTGACACATTTAGGCTTCCCTGTCAGAGAGCTTTGGTGTGTCACAGCAAACTACAAATCCCAGCCGGTAGTATGGCTGCATCTGCACTGCAGAAATAATACAGTTTGGCACCACTTTGACTGCAATGGGCGACCTAATGGTATGGAATTCTGAGATCTGTAGTTTTGTAAGATACTCTGTCAAAGAGCTTTGGGGCCACAACAAACTACTAAACATAGATGAATTTCATGTTTAGACCTGGGTCCCATATCTCACTATATTTCCCTGTGCATATGCAAATACAGTGGGCCCTTGTTATCCGCTGCGGTTTGGTTCCAGGAAGCCCCATGGATAACGAAATCCGTGGATGCTCAAGTCCCATTAAATACAATGGCATAGTAAAATGGTGTTCCTTATATGAAATATTGAAAATCAAGGTTTGCTATTTGAAATTTATTTTTTATTTTTTTGGAATATTTTCAAGTCGTGGATAAAAAAATCCGTGGATAAGGAGGGCTGACTGTATATGTTCTGGAGGTGTGTGTGGTTTTTTTTCAGAGGAGACTTCTAGAAATGAGTATAATTTAGGCTTCCTCTCCTAATCCCTAGGGAGCATTCTTTGCATCTTCTGCTTCTCCTGCTGCCTTATACATTTGCAGTATTTTTTTATCCAGGACCAGGAGACATGCTTGGACTCTGCCTGCTGACCACAAAACAAGCCCGGCCCTGGAGTTTATCATTCGACGGAATTTGGGGGTATAATGCAATGGCAATCCGAACGCAATCATGGGGTTTCACGTTATTGCATATGAGTGTATCTCACGCAATTTCGGGCAATGGGAAGTCATTCCGAACACAATTATGGGCTTTCACGTATTTGCGTATTAGAGTATCTCATGCAATTTCGGGCAATGGGGGGGGGGTCATTTTCGGGAAATGGGAAGTCATTCTGAACGCATTCCAAACGCAATCAGATTTCACGTAAATTCGCTAAACTAGCGAATTCACGTAATTGTGAATTGTCTCCATTCGCAATTGAGAGAAATTCCTCCTGTGTGATATAAACTCCCCTGACTTGTTACTTTGCCCTTTAAGGCAGCAGCTCCTTTGGTTTGCTCCACCTCCTGATCCAGTCATTTTTTTTAACCCTAAATCTGGCTCCAGGGTTCTTCTCTGCTTAAAACAGCTTTTCCTCTGCTTAAAACAGCTTGCAGGTGAGCCCTGGTTCAAGGCCTTTTCATAGGCTGGGGGAGAAGGGTTGTCTTCATTTATTTATTTATTTATTTATTTTATATAGCATTGTAAATTTACACAGTGCTGTACATACAATCTTATAATTAGGCGGATCCCTGCCCTCAGGCTTACAATCTAAAAGAGACAACAGAAAAGGAGAAGGGGAAGGTGGTGGGAAGGGGATGAGGTCCAGTGGTTCTTCTCTCCCTCTGGGGCCTCGACCAAGGCAGGTGGACTGGAGGGAGGGCACGTAAAGAAAGGGCTTGTAAAAGGAAAAGATGGTAAGTTGGATCCCTTACCTTTTCCACCAAAAAGACAGACCTTCTTGGACTGCCTTGGAGTTTGATCTGGCCTCCCTTGGAGAGCTCTGCATTTTTTTTCACTTTCATTGAGGAGGGTAGTCTATAGAATTAGCAATCCATATTTATATATTAATCTTGTTAAGGTAAACAAAGGGTCAATTAACCCATTCACAACCAATTATGCAAGTGAGGCTTTGTGAGGATTTCCAAACAGATCCAGTTTATTCCAAACAGTCTCAGTCTGCATGCAGAGCTTCAGCCAAAAGTCATCTCATTGACTGAATGTGCCAAACATGGCGTAAACAGTTTTTATTAACCCACAAAATATTCATTGAGCATGCGTAGTTTAGCATTCATCCATATATATATATATATATATATATATCTGTATTATTGTTCAGCTAGTCTAACTGGCAGGCTCTTCTGGCCTGACTTGCAACATCAAGGAATGTCTTTGTAGTAGAAACCTTATCAGCTTGCTAGCTACAGCGACCTTCAGGGAGGCCCGTCTTTCTCTGTGAAGACAAATTCATGCTTAGTTTTCTTCTCCCCCCCCTTCTTGCTCAGCCCACAGCTCAAGCCTAATTCAAAGCACAAGTTTTTCCTTTGCTCTATGGCTGAACTATTGATCATTAATGGGAGAGATTATTGGTTTCATTTGGTTATCAATGGCTTTATTATTCACCTTAGCATTCCTCCCTTTTCTTCTGCTGACAAATCAAGTCTTTGATTTGTCTGCATTTATTCCAATAAAGCCATTGATTGCCATAGATGACATACATTATGATGCAAAACAGTTTATGTATCAATAACAGCAATTATCTCTTTTCATCATTTCATTATTTTTTTTGTCCCCCAAACCCAATTGAACCATGAATAGGTTTTTGATAGCTGGGAATAAGAATTTCAACACAATTTCAGCACATTCCATTGGCTAAGTCCACTTTTCTCTTTTTAGGGACTTTGGCCACAAAAGATGAATGAATATTGTAAAACCAACAGGTCTCTTGGCATCCATTGGCTGTGTGGACTTGCAGCTCCTTCTTCCATTGTCACTTCTCTGCAAAAGTGAAACACAATTTCTTACCAACACCAGGAATCTGGAAAGGTTTTCTTCTTTTTCCAAAACTTAGAGAAGGAGGTGTATCTGGTACTTCTGAGACAGAATAATCCCAAACAGTCACTTAACAAGATCTTACCATCAATTCCCATTTCACACTTCACTATTTGGTCTCACTATCTGTGTGTATTGGAACTCTGTGTAACTTAGCTCCCAAGTTTTAACAATGTGAATTCTGTGGACTGACACAATCAGTATTGAGCCTTCTGGGTGTCCCATGGCATGTGTATTTGTTCTTAAGTGAGTAGGCTCTTTGCCACTCCAAAGTTCCTCAGTTTGGCCATTTTGCAAATGCTCAGTGCTTCAATGGTTGCCCCTGGCATGGGGAACCCCACCTTAACTCTTGACAATGAGATTCCATTGCCATGAACATATGTGCCTGCAAATACCTTGGACTGGTTTTTCTGCAGGACCATAGCAAGTGTTTTCTCTCTAGTTCTTAACATGTTGAGTTATATGATGTTGTGAAAGGCCAATTGTATACTAGTGCATGAGTGTTTACTCTGATAAACCCATGTTTGCCCAATTTTGTTTCCTGTTCTCACTGTTTTGATGCAATCTTGGCATGGATCACCTTTTCCCATCTCAGATAATGAACCAAAAGTAAAACCCACATAATAACTATAATCAACAACAATATTATGACCAAATGAAACAGTTTAAAACAAAGCCTTCTGGCTGAAAGTAGGTGAATCTTCAGGTGGTGACCACTCCTCTCTCCAGGTAGGGAGTGGTTGCAGCACCCTCCAGAACTTCGCTAACTCGGTTTTCCTGGTCCCAAGTTAGTCTTCTCCCGCCATGTCTGTTGGCTTCGCTGCCTTGAACCCAGATTCAAGGAGGCTTCGATGGGCGACTGGCGTTGGCCTTTGTCTCCAGGGGCATCTGGAACTCTCTGGTTGGTAACAGATCAGGTTACTGGAATCAGCTCTGCAGTTGGTTGCTTCAATGGGTGCAAACAGGATTCCCATTAACTTTCAAGGAAGTGGGAGTAGTCAACAGAACAGCAAAGAGTCTTTTTCCATGTCTTCTTTGTAGCTTTTAATCCAAACTATGTCTTCAGGGCTGAACTCTTGAGCAGGTATTATTTGGTCAAGTTGCTTGCTTCTTTAGTATCAGAGTCTCTACTATGACAGGCAAAATAGCAAGGATCTTTTCACAAGGAGTTGGACTCTTGGCTTCTCTCTAGGTCCAATCTCTCTGTGAGTTTGAAATGAGGCATCATTGTCACTATAAGTTTGTTGGGGTAATCCATATCTGGAGATGATGTCTCCAAGGGAATGCTTGACTACTCTCTGGTCATTCTTTTCACTCATTTGAAAAGGGTATATATGGCTACTAAAACAGTCTTTTAGCCATCTACAGGTGGCATGTGGGTAAAGTCTACTTGAATACTTGAAACAGTCTGTTACCTTGACTTCTGCATCATGTCTTTTTGTAGCCCATTTTAATGCTCTGATGAGGGCTATCAGTCTCTGATTTTACTTCAGCAGTTAAGTTGATGTCATTATCTGCATATCTTTGCACTTGTTGCTGTTGTTATTGTCTCACACAAGCTGTGATTCTGTTTTTTCCTTCATCATGTTTTTCCACATATTGCACAGTCTATTTGGGAGGTATTGAAACACTGTAACACCCATTCCTTAATTTTCTGCCTTTTAGATATTCCAGGCTGTTATCTCTCTTCCTTTTCCTTCTCAATCTTCGCTTAGCTTCCTTTTCTAAATTTGAAACACAGTCTTTGGAGCAAGCACACATAAGCATTTCCAAATTTCTCATCTCAAGTCTCTGATTTAAGTCAATTTCTTTTCAAAAAGTACTAGCATCCAGGAGCACTTTACATATTGAAGTTCCTTTTCTTTGTAGATAGCCCATATCAATGAAGCCTACTTGGAATCAGTATAGATCTTACTGCAATGCCTTCATTAAGGCAATTAGCTCAATGTTTTTGAACTGAGGTCCTTCCTGGAAGGGGACCAGCTTCTCATCTTCCTGAACCACAGCGTAGCTGGCTTGTGGGTTCTTTAAGATGGGGAGCCACAATCTCAATGTCTCGTCTATGGGTGAATTTGATTGCTTTCTCTAATAGGACGTCAGCAGCAATGCATAGGAAACAAACTACCAGATTAGATCCATATTCTCGCTGGACAATTTCATGTTCCAAGCTTCTGGGTGAGCATTCCTACTACTGTTAAACAATTGGAAGGATTTGTTCACGTCTGGTAGCCCCTGGGAGTTGCCCTATCTTCACCAGTCCATTCAAACGGGGTAGGCTCTGGTCTTTTCCTTTTCTTTTTAGCATATAATATAAGGGTTTGACTATGGAAGCAAAGTCTGAGACCTCATTCTTGCTGTATCCATCCATTCCCAAGTACACTCACAATTTCTCCTTGGTTAAGACAGGGGTTAGCTGCAATTAGCTTGAGTTCTGCTTGCTTTCTAAGATGCTGATGTCTTTGGAGATAACTAATCCTGATTGCTTATTGCTGACAGTCATGGGTAAGGGGTATTAAGCTTGCTTCATCTTATTGCTGGCCTCATTCTCCAAGCTTCTCTCAAGGGGCAGGTGATGGATAAGGCTTGTCCACTTGCAGTGCCTAAAGCCTTCAGGGTGAAAGGGCAGGATTGCTTGCACTTTACAAAATGAGGCTTTATTACTCAATAGCATAGGCAAATTGGAATTAAAATGAACTCATGTCCTGTTTGAACTGTATTTTACAGTTACCAATTTGCAGTTTCAGCCTGAGAACACTGTATGTTTCTTATCAAGAAGCGGCTGGCTAGAAATGTCCTTGAGAAAAGGAGCCCACTGGAGTGAAATGTTTCCCTTTGTTTTACTGGAGGGAAGCACTCCCCCCCCATCTGAAATGGTGGGCTGCGGCCTCTCCTTTCTGAAGCTGAATTCAAAATGCACCTTTTTTCCTTCTATAGCATAGGCAACTGGGGTTAACTATTCTTGATCTCTGCCATCCACATCTTCAGTCTTCTGTATAGCATTTCCTTCATTAACATCTCTCTTGCTTCACTAACATCTCTCTTGCAGGCTGTGCTGGCAAGGTGGAGCTTGGCTCTCTTCCAGCTTTTCATCTACATCCACATCAAACTTTTCTCTGGCAGCTTTTGGCTTTCCTTCTTGATCCTAAGTTGAAGCTGTCAGTAACTTGCTTTATTCCCTTCATCTCACTTGCTTCATCTCTCTCCTTGTGTATCCACTTGTCAGGGCCCTCAACTGGACTGAAAACATTCTCTTCTAAAGCCTTCTGTCTTTTGTGGTTCCTTCTAACATCAAGGGCATTTTGGGAAACATCTGCCTTGGGGTCTTCAGGGTTTACATCTCGGGCCTTTTCCAGGTTTATTTGGTGTCTCTATCCCTTCTTTATTTCCTGAGTGAAACCATCTTGGTCTCCTGCAGGGCATCTGGACATATCTGACCAGGTAACATGTATGTCCAGTTGTTGTTGTTGTTATTATTATTATTATTATTATTATTTTCATCTTCATATCCAAATGCATCTGAGGAAGTGGACTTCAGTCTAGGAAGCATATGCTGTCCACTTTCTCTTTCAGTCTTTCTATTATTATTATTATTATTATTATTATTAATTCCTTTTTGCTTTCAGGATTGCTTTTAGATTGGTTTGCATCCACACATGTTCAGTGGTAATAATCAGTTGCAATGTATCAAGTCTGGGCCTTCCTTGGCTTCAAAGCTGAGCCAGATAGTAGAGGGCCTCAGCTGGCTAAAGTTTCCTTGTTCATTGTTCTATCCTCTCAGCAGGTCATGTGCTGTGTACATTCACTCCAATATTAATGTTCCCTTTTTATTTCTTTTTTTATTTCTTTTTCCTTTTTTTTTTCTTAGCTTGTGGGCTTCTTTTTGGAAGCGTGGCTTACTTAAAATCCATTCTCTTCAAGCTTTCTTATCATCACATTCCTGAGGTGGGAGGTGGCGGGGAACTAGAGTTGAGCCATCTTCAAAAAAGACCTGTTTCAGACTTTCATGGCTCTGTGCCAAAGGGAAAGGGTTTCATGCACCATCGCCATTTTTCTTCTGGCTTCTACAGATTTCTATGGCGTTGCATCCCTAAATTCAAAAAGGTAAAAAGAGAAGAAACCTCCCACTCCATCCCTCTTTCCTACCTGCCTATTCTATTTGTTTCTACAAGGATAGATCGACAGACACAAAAGGGATTTTTGACAGGGAATCGAGCCAACTATAGGAAATTGGGGGAAGTTGGACTCTTGAAGGGGTCGGAAATTCACTCATTCACTGCTATGCAATGCCTCCCAGAATGCCAATTTACCCAGGGCCGCCCCCAGGCACCAAATGGTTGGCAAGCATGCAGCCACACACACACACAATTTCTCGACAAGAAACCCACAAACCATTTCCTCCCCATAGAGAAAAGCAGAAAATACCTTATCAAAAAACCTTATCAGGGGGTGGATCCCCTCCCCCTCTTCGGTTAGTTTGAACCGGGCCGAAACCTTTTTCTTAGGTACAGAATCAGAAAGAAAGAACCCTTTTCCCTCCTACTCACCAGCACATGCTTTTTTTCTTTTTTTCCCTTTTTTTTCTTTTTCTTTTCTTTTCTCCCCCCCCCCCCTTTCTCCAGCGCTGGATTCTAAGGCTGTTTGGAACTGAATCCCTCAAAGGTCACTTTGCTAATATGCTGGCTTCTCCAGCGGTCTCCAGCTTAACAGGCACCAGAAAAAGTCTGGGGTGGCCACATTCCTGATAAGATCGATAACGCCAGAGTCCCTCATATCTCAAAGTGATGCGAGGTAGAGAAATCTCTCTGTCTTGGATCTCCTCACAAAGCCGGGGTCAGGGGCAGAGGTGTTTACCTCTTAGGTCCCTGTTCGGGCGCCAAATTATGTTAAGGTAAACAAAGGGTCGATTAACCCATTCACAACCAATTATGCAAGTGAGGCTTTGTGAGGATTTCCAAACAGATCCAGTTTATTCCAAACAGTCTCAGTCTGCATGCAGAGCTTCAGCCAAAAGTCATCTCATTGACTGAATGTGCCAAACATGGCGTAAACAGTTTTTATTAACCCACAAAATATTTTGAGCATGCGTAGTTTAGCATTCATCCATATATATATATCTGTATTATTGTTCAGCTAGTCTAACTGGCAGGCTCTTCTGGCCTGACTTGCAACATCAAGGAATGTCTTTGTAGTAGAAACCTTATCAGCTTGCTAGCTACAGCGACCTTCAGGGAGGCCCGTCTTTCTCTGTGAAGACAAATTCATGCTTAGTTTTCTTCTTCCCCCCCTTCTTGCTCAGCCCACAGCTCAAGCCTAATTCAAAGCACAAGTTTTTCCTTTGCTCTATGGCTGAACTATTGATCATTAATGGGAGAGATTATTGGTTTCATTTGGTTATCAATGGCTTTATTATTCACTTTAGCAATCTCATGGCCTGGAAAAAGTGGAGACATATTCTTGCTCCAAGCCCTTCACCAATACAGCAATTTGTTTCTCATTCCCTGTTTGCAGCACCTGACCGGTGGGTTTATTTCCATCCATGGTACAGCCGGGGGGGGGGGGGGGTTCTGTATGGTGAGGGACCTATTTGTACATGATAGACCCAGGTCCAGAGTTGCTGATCAAGGCCCTTTCCCCCTTTTGAGCCTTCTTGGATGCAGCTGAATTAAATTGCATCTTTTTTTTAGCTCAGTTTGTTAGGAGGAAGGAATTTCCTAACTTGCTTACCCTGTTTGAAGGCATGTGTATAAATGCAGATGTCTGCAATAAAGGTAGAGTGGCAAAAATATATACCATAAGTGGATGCTAGATGAGACTTTCAGCTGTGGGCTGCTACATAAAGTGGAGTGGGAAGTGGACTTAAATATTCAAATGACAGATTCAGAGTGGGTTAAGGAGCACTCCCCCAAATAAATCCAATTCTAAAGCCTTGGAAGAAATCACCCTTAAAGTTGTGCATAGATGGTACCTCACACCACTATAACTTGCACGCATTACTAAGAATCTCACCTCAGGTTGGACTGGATGCTGCTTGTGTAAGATTTTCGTACCATTGATTACTGTGGGGTAAGCACTGTTAAAATGTTGGTAAAATGTCAGAGAAGCCTGACAAACTTCTCAAATGGCAGGGAAACTTTGTGTTCATAGGAAATTGTGCTCCATGAACGATTCAAGGACGCTAGAGCTGAGGGGATGATTCCCTGCCATTTGAGAAGTGCATCAGGCTGTCATACACACACACTTCCCTGATGTATTACCAGCGTTTTACCAGTGCTTACCCCATGGTAAGTGCTGGTATGAAAATCTTACACAAGGGGCATCCCATCCAACCCACTGCCATACAGAAACACACAAAGAAAGCATCCCCGACAGATGACCATCTAGCCTCTGTTTAAAAACCTCTAAAGGAGGAGAGTCCACCACATTTTGAGGGAGTGTGTTCCACTGTCGAACAACTCTTACTGTCAGGACGTTCTTCCTAATGTCGAGTTGGAATCTTTTTGCTATTAACTCAGTTGTGTGGAGAACTGAGGCAGTTGGGCACAATCCCCACCAACCAGAGGGAGGAGAAGAGTGAGTAAAAGAGGACAAGGCTGCTGCTTTATACATACTGTTATGTTGAACAACTGATAAAAGTGAAACTGTATGGAAGAGGGGGTCACTTTTGTGGAAAGGGTTGCTTTTTCTCTCTTTCTGCCTCCAGACAACAGAACTGTAGCACAGAGAGGAGAGTTACCCCCATTGTTTGTTTACAAGTTTTCTTATACCCCATTTACTGCTCAAGAATAAGGGGTTATTCACATGTTTTATGCAACTATGTGAATAATCTCATTAACACATTCCCGATTTGTTGTTCACACTATTTATTTTATCAGAACTGCATCTCTGTGCTTCTCTATAAGTTCTGTTGCTCATACATGTCAGCATTGCGAATAAAGATGGAATAAATGATGCGGATGTGTACAAAAGAAGTTCAAGACACACACAGTTTCATCCTGGTTTATCCTGGATCTATCTGCATTGGTTATTCACACAGCCAGCAATGCAAATCTTGCAGGAAAACTAAAAAGCAAGCAAACAAAAGCCCACGATCACTTATCCTGGATTTTGCAGCCTTTTTGGTAGCTTTCCCTCCCCAATTTAATTGCATGCATTTGAAATTCATGTGAACAAACAGATTCAACCCATGTTCTACAGATATTATTTACACCCACTGTCTGAATAACCCCTAAAAGAGATTTTGGGAGGGTTGCTGGTTGGGTGCGATGATCTCTCTTCTTTTGTGTTACAGGGAAGAAAGGCTTGTTTTCTTATTGTTTAGTTGCCTCTTACATAAACAGCTGTTTTGCTTTCAAAATAGAAATGGTTTTGTTAAGCACCCTTTTTCCAAATGCCCAAGGTGTCAAGGCTAAAATTTTTGTTCAGCTTTCCACATTTTCTCTTTGAAACGGGGTGGAAAACTGTGCCCTTAAAGAGTATTTGGTTTTACTTCATTCTCACCCCTCCTTTCCTTTCCCAGGCATGCATCCTGTTGGTTTTCAGCTTGTTTGTTTTTCCTTCTTAGCTCTGCTGGAGTTGGTGATTTTGTAACATGCTGTGCATTTCTCTGGTGGAGGAAGGCAGTGTCAGGCTGGGGCATTCAGAAGATGGAACCCTCAAAAGGAGAGCTGTATTTAAAGATTGTCTCTGAAAGTTGACTTCTTAATAAAAAGGGCCCAGTAGGGTGCCCTAGAAAACAAACAAGCACACACACACACACATACAGAGTTATCTCCCTTTCCTATTAGCCTAGTAAGTTTTTGGAACCCTCTTCAACCTGCCTCCAAATATTTTGTAACCAGTTCCACCTTTCCTGAATTGTCTCTTTTCGTGAAGACTGGTTGTCCCGAAACACACACTTTTCATGACATATCTGTACATTTGTTTCATAATTGCATATTAATAATGATGATGCACATAGTTTAAAGTGATCACTATTATTTGGTGTATTGGTATTCATCTGTCTCTCTAACCTTTACATAGTTATTTATCTACTTTATTTAAGACTCCCACTATGATTTAAACCGAATTGCTGATTGGTTTATATGTGCCTCGTTCACACTGGTAATGATTTCATACAAGACTGCATTTGGTTTGAATCGTGGAGAATCAAGGTGAAGCGACACAAATGCAATGGAATTGCATTTTTGAACATGGATCTTTTGGTGGTTCTTTTAAAAAATTGATTTGCAGGTGTGTTCAACAAATGTGAATGACCTTCAGACCTTAGTCACATTGCACTGGAGGGACAGGACTATGGAAGAGGGTTGGCAGAGGGGTGTAACCCATCCCGCCCAAAGTTTTGGGGAAATCTGCCATATTTCCTCTTCTCAGGGCTGCCTCATTGAACCCCCCTCAACAACTAAAGCTTGTGTCCTGGCATGACTCCCATTGCAAAAACAAAAACAAAACAAAACCCAGCTTTGGATCTGTTTCATAATTTTATAAAGGGAGAGAGGGTCCTTCCATTCCATGCTCTCCCTTTTTTCACTTTGATTTCTAAGCTGGCTTCAGGTTTTTGTGGATTCTCCCCTTCTTTCCCCCCATCCATCCATCTTTTGACCCTTCTTTCTGACGATGGCCTCCTTTCCTTTTTCTGTCCCTCTCTCAAGAGTGTCTCTCAATGTGCTGTCAATCAAAACGGTGGCTTGTCTTTCATCTTCTCGCTGCTGTGCTCACCCCTTTCAAGAGAGAGAGGAGGGGAAAAAGGGGAGGAGAAAAGTGGAGGAGGAGGAGAGAGTGGGTGGGGGGAATGTTGAACTTTGGGGGTGCTTTCCTTGGGAAGAGGTGTTTACCATGTTGTTTTTTTTAAATTAACAGATTTTGCAATCACTTGAATTTCTGTGGGATCTCTAGAGCAAGTAATGGGTCTCCTGAGAGGACCACACCTATGAGTGCTTTCATCAGTTATGATGCGTAGATGTGCATCATATTATTGACATTTGTTTTTTAAAAAAGAGTGGAATAGATGAATTGCAATTGATACTGAGCATGCATTTTGTAGTGACGCAAATATAGTGAGAACGACAATCATGTCAAAAAAACCATGAATGTATGGAATAATGAAATAAGTCGCTTCCATAGTGGGAACTACACATCAGTATGAATCGATTCAGCGATCCTATGTCTATGCGACTCGCAAACCGGATTAAATGCAAGTGGGAATGAATAAAAAAGTAAATACGGCTAACTGGCACAGTTACAAGTATTGACATGAATTTGTAACAGCCTTTATGTTTTCTGTTGTAGTTGAGAAAGTGATAAATGAAAGGAATTCAGGTTTGATGGACATGACAGCTGTAGTTGCATAATTTTTGTTCCATATCTGCCCTGCTCACACTCAAAATAAAGCTGCCTGGTTTTTCAGATCAGAAGATTTCTTCAGGTGAAAGGAAATGAACCCTTCAATCATCTTTTACCTACATTGCCATTCTTTCCTATCAAAGATCAAGTACCAGATATGGAACAGTGTCTATGGAAGGTGGTAGATGGAGTTATTTGGTTGCTCTAATATGCAGGCTCCTTTCTAAATATTAGGGCCCCATTCAATACATGTAAGTTATATATATATATATAAGCCCTGACCTAAACCTCTGACTTTGGCCATCCTGTCTACTTTTGTAAGCTATAGTTTGTTTCTACAGTAAAGAGTTAGAATCTATTTTGTCTTATCTTCCAAATTTGGGGGGTGGGGAGGGGATGGGGAGAAGAGGCAACAACAGCTTTTCACCCTAACCCAGATACAGAAGTCAATAGGAGTAAGTCACTACAGAATAGTAGCAAAGTATTAGTATTCTCTGAAGTTTGGTTGTCTGAGGGATTTCTGACCTCTTGGGACTGAACATGTTTACATGTGATTTAGGTATGCCTCAGAATCCTTTGGAATAGTGTAGTGTATTATGGGGTATATACTTAGAGAGAGAACCAGTGTATTGTTGTGGTTTGAGCATTGGACTAGGACCCAGGAGACCACGGTTCGAATCCTCCCTCAGCCATGCAGACTAATTGAGCCCTGGCATGACTAGTGGTCTTATTTCTTCATAATTGTGCTGAGCATGCAATCAGATGTGTGGCCTTCATCAGTAGAAGATTTGATCTCTCCATCTGCTCTCTTGCATAGTTAAGTATCCCTCATCCAAAAATCGATAGTCTTGATGTTCTAAAATCCAAAACATTTTTCATGGGTGGCTGAGGTAGTGATGGTTCAGTGTACACAATCTTTGTTTCATGCACAAAGGTATGAAGATATTGTATAAAATACATTCACACATATGTGTACATGGTATATATGAAATATAAATAAATTTCATGTTTAAACTTGGGTCCCACCAAGATATCTCACTATGTATATGCAAATATTCCTAAATCCATTAAAAAAAACCTGAAACACCTCTGGTCCCAAGCATGTTGGATACTCAACCTGTATTTAGCATGTATTTTTGGTTTGGTTTTACCCGCTAGTCATCTTCACGTGGCTGGTTGTAAATGTATAACATAACTTATCTTGACACTAGTGTGAACTTTCAAGTGAGCTTGCCTAGAAATTTAGTCTTAATATACAGTAAGAACGAGGGAGGATCAGATACTGAGGTATGTCCATCTAGAACTAATAGGTTTGCATCTAAGAATGCTGATTCATTTCAAAATGAGATTGTGGAGGGGAAAAAGCTGGAAGAATAAAAAAAAACAAAACACTTTTTTTAAAAAAAAAGTTTCCTGCAGCCTCTCTCCTGTAAAAAATGTAAATCAAGGGGGGGGTTAAAATGTTTATTTTTTAATTTTTTGTGATATTTTTTGTTATGTAAGAGAATGTACAGTATCTTTTCATTGCAATTCCTGGTCTGGGTATCCTTTTCTTTTAATGGTTGCTTTATATTTTCTTGATGCATAAAGACTTTTAGGAGAAAAACATATTTTTCTCTGTTTTACTAATACTGATATCTTAATTAATTAATTAATTAATTGTTTTTTCCTGTTCTTAGTAAAGTGGGAAAACCAAAGATGGATTTTTCCAAAGTCACTACTTATGATCTTGCATTGCCTTCACTTAGTAGCCAAAAGTTTTGAAGGTTTGGTCTGTTAAAAACCAAACTGTGCACCTTTGCACAGATTCCATCTTTCAGAACACATACATATTTTTGTATAGCTTACCAATGTGAATAGGTGTACTTACGAGCCGGCATCAACAACTTTTTATCTGCAGCCTGAATGATCCATGACAAGTTAATTACACCACTTATGCAGCAACTGCACAGATGCTCTATAGGAAGCAGCAGTAGTAGTTGTACTGTAACTTATGTTTCTGTGGCTACTTTATCTCCTGATAACTCCGTAATTAACTTGTCACCACTGTTTAATGCTTAACGTATGTAGAGAATCAGTTAATGGCATCACTAAAGCGATAGTAGCCTGAAGGAGAAGCTCATGCCCACTGGGAAGGCTATCAGGGATTGCTTAAACACAAAACACCCGGGCCTGACCTGGAAAGGCATTAGGAAGCTTGTTCATTAGGATGCTTTGGGTAGAGTGTTTAAAAACATTACTGATGCAGACACATCTAGTATTCAATTGAAAGCACAAACTTTGGAATCACAATAATCTCAAGCTGCAAAGGACAGAAATGTAATAAATGTATTTGACCTAAGGTAGCTACGTGGGAGTAAATACTATTTTGTTAAGTGAAATTTACCACAGAATTTACCTCTGTGGCATAGTGGTTTGAGTGTTGGATTACGACTCTGGGGACCAGGGTTCGATTCCCTGCTTGAACAGGAAACTCACTGGATGACCCTGGCCAAGTCACATGCTCTCAGCCTCAAGGGAAGGCAGTGGCAAATCCCCTCTGAATAAATCTTGCCAAGAAATCCCCATGATTCACCTTACCATAAGTCACCTTGCCATAAGTCAGAAAAGACTTGAAGGTACATAACACACACACAGAGGCATGCATATGATTCTGTTGTAAATGAATTATATAGTTCTGTGGAAATAGTTCTTGTTAACATTACTGTGTATGTTACTGTACAGTTAAGAATGTTGCTCTCTCAGAACAATATAAAACTACTCCTTATACCACTCTGGAGACTACTAACGTAAAAGATGACACCCTAATGCACATGTTGAATGTTAAAAACTCAGGTTATACAGTGGTGGTTTCTCTCAATTAGATCAGAGATGAATCATAGTCTCGTGGGAACAAAATACAGGTGTTTTTCTGTGCCATTCTCAAGAGTAGTGAGCCATTCTGGTCATGATGCAGCTGTTTTATACTGACTTTCTCCTTCTTGCTGGAAAGAACTTGCTGTCCATTAAGAATGATACATTTGCATGTTCTGAAGAAACCAATAGAACAAACTGTATCGTAGATGTGTAATCGGTATAAATTCTGAACTGTGTATTTGTGAATGCATCATGTACTTTTAAAGATTTCCCATGTTAGAATAATTTCCTGTTTGTAACACTTGTGTAGTCAGCAGACTATCCAATGCAGTCTGTATTGCCCATTCCCAGAAGTCGAAGGGTGAAACTGAATGCACGTTCTACCAATAGCACAACTCGTAAAAGCAAGCACTTGTTAAATCTATTTGTTTTTATTATAGACATCGATCTGCCAGTCGCAATAATGCATTTATGGACATTTTTCTGCAAGCACAGCGCTGGTGGCAGTTTTTACTGACAAATTGAGTCATATGGACAGTAGTTCAAAATAAGCTTACTTTATTGACAAATTGTGCAGTTCTGTACTTCTCTGAGTGTTCTTAAGATATCTGGACTGGCAAAGGGAATGTAGCAGAAATTCAGGACAACAGGTCTAATTTTTTGAAGAGTAGTATCTATAAAATTGGTGGAGTGACTAGCAATTCCTCTTCTTGCAAAGTTTTTAACTATAATGGGTTTTCAGGTGCCACATGAATGAGAATTATGTGGAGGATAATGGTGTCCAAAATTACATTCCATTTCTTTTAAGATACATGCAGTAAATATGGTGCAGGCTTGCAGTGAAGTTTCCTAGGAAGTTCACAAGAGGATTCTCCAAAGCTAAAAGTACCTCTGAGGATTAGAGAGAATTTAGAAGCTTGAGAAAAGTCTTTAGCAGTCAGAAAGCCCAGTGTGTTTCATTGTATAGTTACTCTGAAGGCCTTTTGAAGGAACTTCAGCCTTAAGAATATTCATAGGCTGAAACATGTCAGACTTTTTAACCTAATAAACACTATGTGTCATAAGGTAAAATGTAAGAGTACTGAATTTTCTCCCATACCCCATGAAAACTATTGGCAACAAAATATAAATGGTGGTATTTCAGAAGTCAGTGTATTTAAATGTGAAGTGAAATAGTCAGCTCTCTGTATCCACAGATTCTTTGTTCACAGATTCAAGCACCCACGGCTTGAAAATACTTTTTTAAAAAAACAACAACCCAAAAGCAAAACTTGATTTTGCCATTTCATATAAAGGGACACCATTTTATTATGCCACTGTATTCAATGGAACTTGAGCATCCATGGATTTTGGTATTCGGGTGGTGGTGGTGGGAGACCTGGAACCAAGCCCTGTGGATACCAAGGGCCAAGTGTATTTAAATAGATGAATGAAGGAATCCATCAAGTCAGAAGACATAAAGAAAATACCTACTTTCTTACTCTTGGAGATGGAAAAAAATTGCACTGCTCAGGTTGCATGTTGTTCATTGTGCAGGGAGTGTGCATACTCTCTTATTTCAACTAGTTCTTATAGGATTTAATGACTGCTATTTTGTAAATCATGGTGCTGACTAATCAGTTGCCATTGTAATGGTATGTAGGTTGATTTAATGTGGCTTAGATCAATCATTGTAAAATGCAAGCACTGGCATCAGTACTAAATATATTCAGCAGCAATGTAATGTTCTAGTAGTTAAGTGATCTTGAATAACTTTTTTAGTGTGTGGAAAAGTTGTGGAGAAGCCCCCCTAAAATTATGTCATGATCATTTTGGCACATAGTTTAATAAATAGTACCACTCCTAATTGTTGTTGCTATCAGTAGTGACAAATTCACATAATTCAGTGATAGATCTGTAATTTCCTGGTTAATGTCACTGGCCTGAGGAGATGTTTCCTACCTGCTTTCATAACTGTGGAGACAGCCTTTCGTCTATACCAGATACTGTCAAGTATCACATGAAGGAAATAAAACTCCATGGTTTAATTATGGTGACATTTGTCAATAAGGGAGAAATAATGAATATTGTCCTGTAGCCCAGCTGTGGACTTTATTTGCACCATAGATTTGGATAGACCTATCCACCTGCTATAATCTTACCTGTATTGTTTTACAATGAAACACAGTCATGAAGTCAGGAACACCCATGACTCTATCTTGCTTGCTGCTAGTGAAATTAGGAAATGTTCTCCCACATGGCCCATGGTTTTGCATTTTAAAGTGAGGAATTTGACTTGGGTATTGGGTCAATATTGAAAGAACTGCCAAATAGAACATTTCAGGATCAGAACTAGGCCTCCGATGTAAATTGGGTATTGGATCAATATTGAAAGAACTCTTCAATAAATTAGCAAGGTTCCTGCTAAATGGAACATTTCAGCATCCCAGTGTCCACACAGAACTAGGTCTCCAATGTAAACATTTTACAACAGTTTCGTATCAAATGTGAGTTTCAGCCACCCCCCCCCCCACACACACACATGGTGAAAAGCACTGGAAGAAAAAGCTATGCCATTTTGTTGTTGAAACATGAGGTAGGAAGAAACACATCCACAACTACTTGATCCTGACTAGGAAAGATCAAGCAGAAATACTGATGTCTTGAGAGGCTAGGATGGAAGGATGTGATGCAGACAATTCACTGTGGGTCAGCCAGAGACATGGTTTGGGAATTCCCAGAGCTGAAGAAGGATATAACAAACATAAGAGTGCTAGAAAACTTTGCTAGAAACCTATGTCATGTAGCATCCTTTACTACATAATATACAAAATGTACAAAGAGAAACAGCATATATTCAGTGCCTGAAATAAGAGAAACCCTTTTAAAGTAAAAAAGTGAGGAAGCCCTTTGACATTGAGCTGAAGGCATGCATTGGTCTATTGCTATTGGCCCCGATTTCTGATGGATGTCATGACGCTTTGGATGAACTGTGGTGTCCAGGCTCAGGTGGTGTCACCATCAGAACATTGAAGAATAGATTTTGTTCATCACAAAGTACTTGATCTTTGACAGCTAGAGAACAAGAATGATGTGTAGAATCGCTGATAAATCTGTTGTCTTTTAGGACAGGTGGACTGTGTTGTTGAACAACTAATAAGTCAGCTTGAATCTAACCACTGGTAAACATCCAAGTGGATTCAGAGGTTAATGCCCATTTCAGCAGTATATGCCAGGTAAATCAGGAGATGTGGAAGGCAGTAGGAAAAGAGGAAGACTGCATTCCAGATGGATAGACTCAATCAAGAAAACAACTCTGAAGATGCCAGCCACAGATGCTGGCGTAGGGTCAGAAAGGAACTCTTCTAGAACATGGTCACATAGTCCGAAAGCTCCACAAAAACAACTCAGAGTCTGCAAGACCTGGATAGGGATGACAGGGGGTCTTGGAGGTCTCTCATTCATTGGATTGTTGTAAGCCAAAGTTGTCACTTGATGGAAGTTAACAGCAACAACAACCTAGTTGCAAACTTACTTATGACTAATCTCTTTTATTTTCCTGCTTCTTAGAACTTGGTAAGAGAGCATCTTCCTTTTATGCAGCAGAATTAGTGAAATATTGTGGCTTTACCTGCTACTAAGCTGTTGTTACAAAAAAGTAAGGTAGAAATAGTGTTTTTGTAGGAAAAAGCACTTTATAGAATGTACATAATTGAAGTAACCACAAAATATGTGTGGGTTATATATTGCTGTTTAAGCTCTTGCTCTCTGAAATCAGAGCTAGATGGCAGGAATGTTCTTGAATACTAAGGATAAGAAGATTGCTGCTATAATTATAGCGAATAAAACAGTCTTCTGTTAGTGGATATATTTTGTTTTATATTGTGTCATTAATATTTAAAATGTGGATTTGAATTCTTTTCAGTTATCTCCATTTAGTGGTTGTTGATAATTCCATAGCGAGAGTCTCTAAGAATATGATTAACCCTTAGGGTCATTTTATAATGTAATTATTAATGATTGATTCTGTTTATCCTTGAAATCAATATAAAAGGCAAAATTGCTTGGCATATATTTGGGTTTGATTTCTTACCTTTGGTAAACATGACAAACCAGTGCTGGCTTTTTATATAAAAACACGTTTGAGGTATCTAAAAGTGTGCAGCTTAGTTTTAAAATAATTATGGCTATATGTGGTGGTTTTTACATGACATATGTTAATATGGCCAATAGTGTTAACATCTCCTGCCACTAATAGTTAGGGTGGAGATGTATAGTAATTGATCTTCCTGGGAGTGCTGTAATGTAAAAACAATTCAGGCTGTTTGAAGTATATTTTACAAGTGTGCATTGGGCTTTTGGGATGTTACATTGAAAAACCCAATTGTACAGTTACCATGGGGACCCAATTAGAATAGATTGCTTGGGTTTTTTTTAAGTCTTTTCATCTTGACCAAAAATCTAATATACTTTAAATGTTTTCGTATGGAATTTTATTCATAGTTCGGATTGATGTAATAATAGCTTTTATTAGAATGCTAAAGTCACAAAGCATGAAGTATTCTGCATCAGGGCTTTCCTGCTCAATGCAGAAATACACTCATCCTTCCATATTTCTGGCTTTGATATTTGCGGATTTGATTAGTCATGGATTTGATTAATATGTTCTCTCTAGGAATAGCTAGGTCCTCCAGGGCAACTCTATGGTCAACTTTAACTGAAAGACACACTGAAAGACCTAGATATTATTCCTAGAGAGAATACTCTACTAGGCCTTTGTAGCTCTTCCAGGGCAGTTCTATGGTCAGTGTCTGTCAGACGTTGACCACAGAGTTGCCCTGGAGGACCTAGAGATTCCTAGAGAGGTGTTTTTGTTATTTGCATTTTTTCCATATTCATGGGAGTCTTGTGCCTCTAACTCTAGCGAATATGGAGGGACAAGTGTATATTATTTCATGATATCTATGTTTATATATAGTAAAGGTAAAGGTATTCCTCGCTGACAAGGTTGTCGAGTCGTGTCCAACCATAGGGGGAGATGCTCATCTCCATTACTACCAGCATTGTCAGAAACTGCTGTGACATCATGTGGCCAGCATGATTGCACAGAACACTGTTTACCTTCCTACCGGAGTGGTACCTATTTGTCTACTTGCATTTGCGTGATTTCGATCTGCCAAGTTGGCAGAAGCTGGGACAAGTAATGGGAGCTCACCCCATTGGGTGGCACCTGGGCCTTGAACTGCCAACCTGCCGATCTTGCAATCAACAGAGTCACACACACACACACACACACACATACACATTGTATACACTCATGTATACGTCTAGAAATTTTAGTCAAAAAATTGACCCCAAAAACCTGGATCATCTTATTTATGGGTCAATGTAAGTCCTGTACTTTAATTATTATGATAAGGGGAACAATCCCCTGGAAGCACTGATTCCAGTGTCCTGGAAGCTTTGATTCTCTTCTAATCTGTCATCCACCCAGCCTTAGTGTGAGCACAGATATCTCTGCTGGAATTTTGTAAGTTTTTTGGCATTGCTTTCCTTTGCTTCATTCTTTAGATCTTTTGTTACATGCCCCTAGGTTTTACACTCGACTTATCCATGGGTTATATCAAAATTTATAATTTTGGCCCCAAAACCTGTCCTTGATTTATACATGAGGTTGACTTATAGTCGAGTATGTATGCTATATGTACATGTTTGTATGTTTGTATGTTTATATGTGTGTGTTTACATAAATAAAATCAGAGTCTTTATTTACCGTATATACTTGACTATAAGTCGACCTCATACTATAAGTCGAGGGCAAGTTTTGGGGCCAAAATTATGGATTTTGCTATGACCCATGGATAAGTTGAGGGTAAAATTTAGGGGCATATAGGAAAGGATCTAAAGGATGAAGCAAAGCAAAGCAATGACAAATAACTTCCAAAAGTCCATCAGACATAACTCTTTGTGCTTATTCTTAAGACTGGATGGATGAGACAGTAAAGGGGGTCAGTGCTTCCAGGACAGATTATACTCTTGCTTTTCATCAGGGGATGGTTCCTTTCAAATAAGAGTTAAGATGCAGTACTCACATTGATCCGTGGATAGGTCGACTCAGGTTTTTTGGGTCAATTTTTTTACCTAAATTTCTAGACTTATACATGAGTATATACATGTATGTATATATTTAAATTGTGTTTCAACTATGGTATGTTTCATTTTTATTGTGATATGCTAACTTTTTATTGTGGTCATATATAGTGGTTTCTGAAAACCTGTTATAATAATTGAAAAAATTTGTGTCCTCTGTTGTCTGGAATTCTATGGGCTCTTATCTTTTTGATGGAATATGTTTTCAGATATTTAAATGTTTTCACAAGGAAGAGAAGGGAATTCTCACCCTGTCCAGAGAGGACAGAACTAGAAGCAGTGGGATTAAATGACTGGAAAGCATAGTTTAGGATAAACGTTTGTAAGATAAGTAATAATAGTTCAGCATTAGCAGTGGAATGAGAAACTTAGAGAAACTATAGGCTCACCTTCTGGAGGTTTTCAGGAAAACAGTGCCTAGGTTGGAATGTTTATTTTACCTTTTCATAGCAGGAGGTGGGAATCTCTGTGTATCTCCCTGTCTTTTGAAATTTGAAGTCCTTAACAGTGGGCCATCAGATGAAAGTATGAAGCAAAACTTGGAAGCAGAATCTCTGCAGATACCTGTATTGTGGAAATCTGATGAGCAGGGAAGATAGAAGTAGAGTACACTTTTTAATACAACATTTTAAATGTGCATTTTTAAAAAATGTCTTTTAAATATTTCTTTTCAAGGATGAAAGTGTATTCTGATTTCAGGCGTATTTACTGCTTTTTCTCTCATGCTGGGCTCTCTCTTAGTGGCAAGCTAAGGCACTTCTAATGTCCAGCTGTGAAAGCAGAGCCGTAGCTTGCTTTGGAACATATTCCAACACCATTCCTTGATCTACCAAGCAGAGAATGTGCTTGGCCTCAGTCAGCTTGCCAAATAACAGCACAGCTCTTGGAGCTGTGTCTGGCTGTGTGAATTGTTAAAGCATCCATGACATTTCATGCCAACCAAATGGTTGAAGAGAAATTATGACTCTTCACAGAGCGATGGTATCAGTTTTCTGAAACCAAGATTCCTTTTTTCTGTGTTCAGAATGTCCTCAAGCCCATATTCAGGGGTGGATATAAGATACATTGCTCATAAATTTCTTTTCCCTGTGCTTACAAACCAGAATAATAGTGGCAGATTCTTCATTTACAGAGACAAGTGGATCCTGCAAGAACACATTCAGTATTCTATATGTACTTTATTCCAGGATATTCCATTCACTCTCCCCATACTATTCTATTCCATTGGACCACAGAATGACCACACATTGTGTCTAATGAAACCTGTTTGGGTTTCACTGAAACTATTTGGCCAGCCTCCTTGCCCCTCCATAGGTTTTTTTTTTCTTTTGAAGTTTCTTGGTACTTATGTCAACCTGGGAGCTCACCAAAGTCTATTAATATATCTCTATGTTGGTGGTGGTGTTTGACCACACAAGGCTCTTGGCAAACTAAGCTTAATAATAGTATATATAAATCATGGGTGGGCCATGTGTGCTTCTGTAAGTACTGCTGGTCTCCTGCTCTCATCAGTTCTATCTAACATTGCCAGTGGCCAGAGATGACAGAAGCTGCAATAGAGTATTTGGAAGCTAACTTGCATCTCATTCCTGGCATCTGTGCATCTTCTTGTTGTTAACTGCTGCCAAGTTGACTTCAACTTACGGTGATCCCATGAATGAGAGACCTCCAAGTCCACCCTATCATCGTGCCACAGATTCAGGATCGTTGCTTCATTGGTTGAGAATATCTATCTGTAATACATTTTCTTGCTGGTTGTAGAGCATTCCCACTTGGTTTAAGTTTCTCTTTGATTTCTCAGATCTTGTGGAAAAGTTCTCTTGTTCTTCCTTTTTTTATTGTCCTGTTCTGTTGTCAATATTGATTATCATAGTAGTTCTCCTTGTCCATGTGTGTACGTTGTTGAACCGTTTAATTCAGAGTTCTGAGACAATACCTGTCATCTTTTACTTTTGCTTCTTGTCTGTCTTTAACTGCTTGAAGAGTTTCTTCTGTCATCCATTGAGACTTCTCTTTCTTTTTGGCTATTGATAGTGTCATTTTGAACTCCTCCCTGACAATGTCCCTGGCTTTTGTCTAGAGTTTTTTTGGCTCCTGATTAATAGTGCAAATCTATTTTTCACATAATATTTAAATGTTACAGGGATGTTCTTCAAGTTGTATCTTGGCATGCTGTTGGCTTAGTCTTTTTCTTTAGCTTTATTCTAACTTTTGCTATTAGTAGTTCAGAGTCTATGTCACAATCTACTTCTGGTCTGGTTTTTCCTGAGAGAAAAGAGGTTCTACATCTTTTTGCTTCCTATTATGTAGACTGTGTTTGCGCCAGTTTCAGGAATCAGTTCAGTGGCCGGGAGGCAGCTTGATGGTCTGCCCAGTCTCTGGTCTCTTCTGGTCCTAAAATTCCCGGCCCAGCCTCCTTACCGGCTTCTTTGGCCACTGACTGGCTTCCCTGCTGCCTTTTTTAAAATTTCATGTGGCTGGAAAGAGGTCGCAGAGAAGCCAGGGGAAAGCCAGGAAGGAGGTCCCAGAGGCTTCCGGCTTCTCTGTGACCTCCTTCCGACTTCCTCAGATGTGGGAAATTTTTTTAAAAGCGCAGAGAAGCTGTTCAGCAGCTAAAGAAGGTGGGCCAAGGATTTTGGCGCCAGGAGAGGCCTGGTAATGCCAGCTGCCCCTCCGGGCTGGGCTGCCAGTGGGAACCAGGACAGATTTGATTCTGATTCAAATCTGCCTGGTTCCCACTTGGGCTGAATCGATTTATTTCTAAATAAATCGATTCAGCCCCCCAAACCACACCATTTTCCCAGCATCTTTTTGACATGGGTTAAATGGGCAAAAATGGGCAAAAATCATGCCCCCCCTTTCTGAAAAGATTTCTGAAATTGGATTCATTGGGAACCATGCCCATTTAACCAGATCACTATCTGGATTTAAACCTAGTGGGAACATGGCCATAGACTCTTTTAATTTCTTTATCTTCTGCCTCTGTAGTTGGTGCATAAACTTGGATTATGGTTATATCGATGGTTTGCTTACCTGTTCCAAAATATTTAGATATAAATATAGATACATATTAACCATCTTATGAAGTGGCTGTGGTGAGTTGGAGAACTTTTTGTACTGGTTGGAGCATTGGCTGTCTGCATTAAGAGGTTGGAAGAGGGTGTCAAGTGTCATTTTGAGTTTATCTTGTGCCTGAAGAGGCCAATATGTGTAGTTCAAGATGAGAATAGCTTAGGGAAGGTATGGAGAATAATCTATTTCCTTTGTCCTACTGGGTTTTGTAAAGAAATCATAGTGAATAAGAGGGGGTATTTGTAAATGGGCAGAAGAAGGGACCCCAATAGTGTGTAGAAAGGATAGTTCTACTTCAATGATGGTATCTTTTGCACAGGCACTTAGGTGTGTTCTCCTGCTTAGTGGTGCTCATGAGCAGAAGAGCTGGTGAGTTGGAGCTACATGCTTCATGGTAATACCTGTTGTATGTTTGTTTCTAATTCTGTTTATCTTTGCAGACTGCAGTTGCCATTATGTTTTAGTGGTCAAACAGGTGCCTATATGTTTTATACTTTTGGTTAATCAGTTTTCATTGTAGTGATGATATCTGTTTCTGGGCTTCACCAGTTCAGAGAGCAGGCAAGAGCTCTCATGATGTAATTTGAATATGATATTGTTTTTCTAGAAGATGAGCAATTCAGGCAGAAGTCTTGGCTGGGATGCCCGTCTTTGATGTCTGGTTTTCCATGTGAAGAATAAATCTCGGCAGGAAACGTTTTACACCAACTCAGACTATTTGGCCATATAACTTAAATAAATACCTATTCTGGCTGGCAGTAATTGTTCTGGTCATCTAAACAGTTGCAAAGCTTATGCTTTTGAAGAGGGTATATACACTAAGCCACTCCCCCTTGAGACATTTGGAGGAACATTCCTTCTCAAAATCTCTGCTTTAATGGTGGCTGCAACACCTCTTTGAGATCTACTGGTACAAGTTCCTGGACATGAATGTCTACTCATAACCAACTGTAGGGGGCCGTGCTCATCTCCATTGGTAAGCCGAAGAGCCAGCATTATCTGAGGACTACTCCAGTGGTCATGTGGCCAGTATGACTGCACTGAAGTGGTACCTATTTATCTACTTGCAGATCCCTGACATAGATGTTCCAGTTATTACATGTAAAATGTAGTAAAACAGCGTTGCAGTGTACTGAACCTGGAGATGACTTGCTGGAGATGACTTGCTAAGATACAACCAGAGAGAGGTTAAAACCATTTTCTCCCTTTTTCTGCATGCCACATTTGAGTTTAATGTCTGAATAACGGGAAGCAAAATGTTTATCCTATAGAAGGAAATTGAAATGGTCAGCTGTTTCTCATAACTTGTACCAAACTGTCTAAAAGTTCACAGATATTTGAACCTCATACTTTATTATAGAATGGCTCCACTTTAAAAATAAATGCTCATAAGTGTACTTGAAAATGCCTTTTCCTGTACCTCACTAGGAACTAGCCCTGTCTGCATTCATCTAGAAGTACCTGTTTCCTCCAGAATACATACGTCCCCTATGGGAAAGTAGGAAAGCAACCGGATTTTAATGATATTCAAAATCATATTTTCTCTTCGATTAGTCAGGAGGGCTGAAAGGCAAAAACATCCTTCCTTGACTACACTTCTTCACTGGAGATTTAGCATTTGACCTCTGATATTCCCACTTTATGCCAACCTGCCTTTAAGTGCTGTGTTAGGGCACAGGGAATTTTGAATTTGTTTGCTAAGAGAAGCTTAAATTTCTTTTGGGCAAAGGGCTTGGGAAACAGGGTCATTTAAAAGTTCTCCTTTGATAAATAAGAATTTGAGGCCTTCATTAGAGCAACGTAACAAAATACAAAGCGTGCAAAATCTTGATAGCTGGGCAGTGTTTAAATAGCATAATGACAATTAATTTCACCTCCCTTCCCCAGATGTGTATTGAAATAAGGTGTAGTTTTGCAATGTTATAGATAGATTGTTTGCATTTTTATATTTATATTTCCTTGCATTTTTAAAAGAAAAAGTACGTAGTATACGAAAGTTATTAAACTATCAACTATAATAGGCTGCTTATTGAGAATGAGGACAATTAAATTTTACATTGAAATTGTTTCCCATTTGCCGCTGTAATATTTTAACCTCTTTTTTTCCTCAAAGTGGCATGGGGGGGGGGGATCCAAAGAAGAGTATGTGTTGATGAAATGAGAAAGAAATGCTGATCAATTTGTTGTGTTGCAGAGTCAAAGAATTATTGATCTTAATGTGGGGGTGCTAGTGTTTTGACCTCTTTCAAATGGTTTGATAGCATCATTCTGGCTGTTTGCTCTCAATGGCAAATAGTATATACTTGATACTTTCACCTTTAACTTACTACCACTTTAAAACAGTGCATCAGGTGATATGGAGACTTAAAAATTAATGAAGACCTTTTTGGGAAAACAAGTAAAATTGGAAAAAAATGTAGAGCTATGGTTGTATGACAACACCACTTCTTGGCTATAGAAATTGAAATGAATTGAAATTAAAAGAAAACAAATATTGTAGTTTCATTACTAAAAATAATTTCTGTTCTTACAAAGCATGCTTCATTAAGCAATCAAAACAAAAAAGTTCAATCAATTTTGAAAGTGATGTTCCTCCCTCTATCCCAATTTATCTTTGAAATCTAGGTCTTGGCTGGTTTTGCTACCTGTACTAAATTGGGTTAGCATGATTGAAAGGGGATATAATTTCTATTCAAGCTGCTCAAAGCTCTTTATTTTTAACACACATTTAACTAAAACACTTGGGAGAAGTCCACTTCTTGTTAAGACTTCAACATCCCCACCCCTCTAATTAAGATCTGAGAATACTCCCTATACACATGTCTGACTTAGCAAAGAAAGACCTCCAGCAAACAAAATGAAACCAAGCTTTGTAATCCTAATTATTGAGAAACCTTGTACAGATTATTTTTTGTGGGGTGGAGGGTATTTTATGTTACCAAAACTTCATGCTGAAAGGCCACAATCCACTACTATGAGAGCCTTGGTTATACACATTCGTGTTTTAAGATAATTTTTTTTGGTCTTGTTTTGTTTTGGGCACATGCTTTTGTACTCTTGGCTCTCACTGGCCTTGCTAGATCAGCCTGTTATCTCACTTGCTTTGGAGTACATTCTACTGAAATGACTGGGCTGTAGTCCCAAATATTAACTTTTATGGTGCATTGGTTACATCCACCTATATTGTTTGTCATGTGGAGAATAAAATTGTATTTCTGTGCCTGTTCAGAAATCTAAAGAAGAAAAGGAGTAGCAAAACATTTAGCATTATCTACATGGGCAATTTAAATAATCTGCTTTCCCAGTAAGAAGTTACCTATTTTCCCAGATTTGCTTTCACACCATGTCACTTGATAAATGTTTATTTATCCTTACCATGTTTTCCCCAAAATAAGATACTAATTTTTTCTCCCAAAGATATGCTAGGTCTTATTTTTAGGGGATGTCTTATTTTTCCATAAAGAAGAATTCACATTTATTGTTGAACATAAAACTTGAACATTTATTATATACTCTCTATATATTTATATACAAAGTCTTTGCTAGGTTTTACTTTCGGGAAACATTGTGGTTACAAATTATAAAGTGAGTGAGTTATAAAGTACACTGTAACTTTATCCTACATTTTCCAACTATGAAATTACTTCATATATTTTACATTCTTAGATTTCATGGAAGTATGACTAAGATTTCAAAATTAAATCCTCAGTTGTTTTCAGTTGGAAAAAAAAAACCATAGCATCTAAATTTATGTGAAAGCCATGGTAGCTTTATAGAAAAATCTCACTTCAACTTTATGTTTGTTTTTCTTTTTACATGGTTCCTTGTATCTCAGTATATGTACTGCACATCTTGTTTAATCTAAGGAAGGAAACAAATATGGATAAGGAAAAAGAAGACCAGCATTTAGTGGTTCATGCACAGTATATTTTAAGCAATATTTTTGCAGGCTTTCGGATGTATCTCAAGCTATTCTTTTATCCTGCGCCTCCATATTTTACAGGGAAAGTGATGAGAGAAGTCCTCATAATGTCATCTGTTGATTATGACTCATTACAGATGATAGATGACCTTGTGAACCTCAAAATTCCTGTTTGTTCATAAGACAAGAAAAATTCCCATCCACTGCTTTATATTAAACACACTTAAAATATACAGATCTTTGTGTGTGTGATTTCATGTTATAAGAGAATAAATAAAACCGTTCATTGCCATTTCTGTTAGCTGCTTTTATTAAATGTATGTTTTTGTATATTTCTTTTCTTAACAAGTTTCACTTTTTCCATGTTTGTAGGCTAAGCTGCTTTTTGGGCTTAACATGGCATCAAAACTGCATCAAAAAGTAAGTTATTGTTTTGTGTGTGTGTATTGCGGTGGGGGGGGGAGCACATTTAGGTCCACACACAAAGTAATAATGCTGGAGAAGAATTCACATAACATAGTTGGCATCTTTCCCCAGTGTCCAGCAGTCAGTGTTAAGAATCCAGTTGACAAGATTGATGCTGCATTGTAAATCTCAGTAGCTCTGTCATGGTTGGTAACAGGCAGCAGTGGCCCTTTCCGCATCACATATCTATCTTCCACAGAGCATAACCTAATTGAACGTTGCTGTATTTTTAGGGTTAACTGAGCAGTTTTCTGCCATTCTGTGACTTGATGAATATTCTTTTTTAAAAAATCCAACACAGAAGCACAATAAATAACCAGTCTTAACTTAGCATTTGAATGAGTGTTGTGAGTTTAGGGAAACAACATAAAATCAATTATTCCTTTGATAAATCTAAACTTCATAGAAAACTATATTTTATAAGATGTTTAGTTAAAATATATAAGCAGTTATTTCATTTATGCATACTTAACATAGATCACACTTAAATATACTTTTGTGGCAATCTTTCACTTTTGTCTCACTTTTTGTTGTGTGATTGTTCTTGTACAATACAAGCTACATAACACCCTTACCCAGAGGAGATAAGCAGGTCATCTTGTTTACTGGTCGATTTTTTTTCTAGCTCAGAGGAAAACTCAAGATATGGACTCCTAATCAAAATTATAAACTCTTAAGTAACAGCGTGAATATATTTTTCTCCCAATTTCTTCTATTAGTGTTCTTTCATTATAAGTCCATCTTTATACAGTCTTAAGTATTTATCTTGTTTTCTAAATGTAGACACACATCATAGAGTTCTTATTTTGAGGATATGCACATAAGGGTTAATTGAGTTCTCAGTAACACCCATTCAGTTCTGTGGAACAACATAAGCAGTTGGCATCTGGAATTGAATAAAGAAAGGGACAATAGAAGCCCTATTTCTCTTATCTGAAATGATTAAGGAAGTATTCTCTCTAGACATTTTCTAGGTTCTCAAGTAAGATTCCCTGGTGAACTTCCAGCGGAAGCATACCATAGAATCGCAGTGGAGAACCAAGAAAATACCTAGAGAGAACATATTTTTAGATGTATAAAAATGAACTTTTGTTATACTGTACAAACTCATGTAATATGAGGGCCACCTCTATATATCTAAAGATGTTTGTTCTGTATTTGCTGAATAAGCAAGATACTGATCTTTTGCAATTGCACTGCTGTACTATTCCAGTGGGGGGTGGGATCTAAGTAGTTCCATGTTTTGTGAATCCCGCCCCCCCCCCCAACTCCTGGTTCATATCCTCAGTTCTTCTGAACTGCTTGTATTTGGTGGGACACTTCCAAGTTTTAAGTGCTACTTGTCTTAATGGTTGAAGATAAGATAAATATGTCAGAAGGTTTCTAGGAGCTGCATTCTGGGGCCCCAAGCCAAGAACATTCTCTCTGTCTCTCTCTCTGTTGTTGTTGTTGTTGTCATCATCATCATCATCCAAAACCAGATTTAGATGCCTAGCCAGCTCTATCTTTCACCTTTTTTCTTTACCCCTTCCATTCTTGCTTGGCATGTGCTGTTCCAGATGTTGGGGACAAAATTTTGTTCCTCATTCCCATCAGAGTCTCCTGATACTGTTTCATATTGTGCTTCATATAGGAGCTTTAAAAATGATAATGTTGGCTCATTCCTTCCTGTTTCCATTTGCCAGAAAAGGGCCTCAGCTTGTGCTGTGTACTGTGGATTGTGGATACTGGGAGAGAGAATGAAATGAATATGGAATAAACATGGCATACATATTTCCCTTTCTGATTATATTTGAATGCATTTTCATGAATACCATATACTATGTTATATACCTATGCATATCTCAATGTCTGTAAACACACAGATATATATCTATATCTTTATATAGATATATATGTATAATATTTCCTTCAGTGTAGGATCTTAAGATCACTGCAAATAGAATTTAGTTGGCATACCAGTTATTGTAAAATTATTTGTTTGACTGTTTTAAAATGAATACGGAAACTGTTTTATTTGTTTACAAGCAGATTCTGCGGGTTTAGCTTAAAGGATAATGTTAATAGTATTGCCCATACTGCTTGGATTTTTTTGGGGGGGGGGGGTTATTCTCTAGTTCTGACTCCTCAGGTGTACCTATTTCAGTCTTATGGAGGATGATGGATGATACAGGAAAGTTTCTTTTGAAGCACTTCTGATATTGTGCAATGCACTTGGGGGTCAGCTACACTTGACTGATGCATGATTTATCTGATGTCCCTGCCACTTTCTGAGATAAAGCTGCTATTTTATCAAAAATGCCAGAAACTGTGACTTAGAATTTATATGCCTTTTTTTTTCAAATAATTGCTCTGATTACTTTCCGGTATGGCAATAAAATGATAAAGGTAATTGCACACAAATGTGAGATAGCACCAAAATACAATAAAATTAACCTGAATTAGCTTGAGTTGTCAATGAAGTATTTATGAAATGTATTTTTGCAATAAGGGAGACCAATATTATAGCTGGAAGGTGAGTTATTGCCTTAATGTAATACAGTTTGAAATTTAAAAAAAGAAACTGTTACAGTTGAGGATGATTGTGCTTTTGAAATTAAGTTGAAGTGATTCTTGTAATTGGCAGCAATAATGCATTGCAAAGGTAATATCTTTTATTGTGTTATGCCTAGTTGCATTATCTCTTAGTTTGTTTTGACTCGAGCTTCTCAAAGAATATAACAAACAGTTCTTTGAATTTTTGTGGATTTTGATAACAGAACATCCTGTGAAATATTATGCAGTTTTGATTATAAGCCTTGCCACTTTGATTCATATCTAAAAAACAGTTTTTCAGCTCCAGTTAAACCTGGGGGAAAATCCACACATTTTATATTTTTAATTAGATTTGTTAGCTTCAATGTTCCTATATATGACAGCTGAGGATGAAGCTTTGCAGGTATGGGCTAGCTCATACCTGCAGAACAAACAAGGTCCTGCTAAGATATAATTGTTAAGTGTTACTAATATTAACAACCAATATGCAAATATGGACAGAGTTATTCAACCCCCAACATCATTTGTGCAACATGGCTCTGTCCCCAGTATGGTACAGAGGGAGGCCTTTCTATGTATAGTTGTGGATGCCTTTAAATGATGCAGGGTCCCAAGTTTCCTAGAACACTCTGCGTGTACAGTCATATACATCACAGCCTCCCCCTACAGACATCCATGTTTTATTTGGACATCTAAAGGTAGGGCTATGCAATTTAACACTGGATGGGGCTACTCGACAAACCTGTCCTTTTTGGTACGTTACTTGTGCTGCTTTTACAAATGCTTTAACAGGTTTATGCAGTAAGATGGATTACTCAATAGAGAAGGGGACAGTTACATAATTCACTGTTAATATTGAAAAAAAAATGGTGAACTCTGTGGTAGGTATAATGGACTCCAGGGCAGGGAAAAAAACTTGTCCTTAAAAAGGCAGAGAATCACTGTACTCACAGTGCATCAGTGTGCTGCTGCTATGTAGATGGAACAGCTGCCACATTTCAGTGTCTGATCACATTGGAGGTTGTGGTTAGGTGTGGAACATACAGGCAGAAAAAATGCAAAGATTGCATAAAACTAACAGAAGTCCACTCGTCATAAGCTGTACCAATAATAGTGCCCACATGCTGTCCAAACCACAAGGGAGATCTGATACATTCATGATGAGAGACACTCATCACATGCTCTCGCATAACTACAGACAGATCACACACAAAAGTGGCATGCAACCCCACTCCATCAGCAGCATAACCAGAAATCTCCCTGCTCACTGAACTTCTTCACTTTGCCTTCAACTGACTGCTCCATACACCCATGTCACCATTACCCATCCTTGTTATACCAACTCTGGTGTACAACCACCTTCATCTGTGGTATAACTGTTTATCATGGAGCACAGAAATCTTGAAGCAAGCAGGTTAACAGCCTATTACAGGGGGAGATCATCCTGTTCATTATCACTGCTTATGGAGTGCCTTTTTGGTGTAAGGTGGTCCCTTTGTCCTAAATTCGATTGCTAGTCCCAACTGACATAGGCCACTTGAATCAACATAGATGTTGACTTACCATTCAGCGATAGATTTCTACTCTAACTGAAACTAGCAATTTGATACAAGACTCTTGTTGTGAGGTTTTAGATATGCACAACATGAAGACAGAGACAGGGACCCTTATGTCTAATTTATAATAATCAACTGTGGGAGTTGTATACCAGTAGTGGTATGATGTGATTGGGAGCTGATTTTACAGCAAATTATGTGTTGTCTCATGACAGTGTGGACTGAATAATGAAGGGTATAGTGGGGTTGATGTTCTCTTACATATCTACTTATGTTTATGGAGGAAGATTTCCTGTGGAAGATGTAGACTTCATCTAAAGTTCTTTGAAGCAGGGTTGGTTTAAACCAAATGACTTAAAAATCTTCTTCTTTTTTATGAATTTTTAAAAGAACAATTATTATTGAAACTAGTGGCCATAGCATCTGAACTGCATTTTGCTACATATTTTTTTATTTAGTCCTGTAACTGTAATCCTATACATCAGTGCAAAAAAAGAAAGAAACAAAAAACAACAACCCTCTGTCTTAAACCAACCCTGTCTCCCCCAAAAGGGTCTCTCTTTTTTTAAAGTGATTTCCCTCCTCCCCCAATCCTGCTTTCAAGGGGCCTATTTCTATAAGAGTATAGGATATTATTTCAATAATAATAACTTCCGTAGGTTACCAACATCCTGTCCATAACTGCCTCGATTCACATGTTCAACAGGATGTTTTGCCAATATTCTGGCATGAGAATGACATATCTGGTATTATTCTACATCTTACAGCCCTTAGCTGGCAGATCCCCAATATGAGATTCTGCCTGTAAAGGAATATGTCCCTAGTCCCATTTTGGAACTTGCAGCTTGGTTTTAAAATGTTGACCTAGGTATAAGCACAATGCTGCATCTGCTTATCAAGAGGTAGTGCTGTTCTTGAAAACGTACATAATATTTAATATTTGCTTGTGTTGAATTCAAGAAATTTTTTGGCCTGAGGTTGTTCAGGCTTTTCTCTCTCCCTCCCTTTTAAAGAGCTGGAGATGATGGAGGAAATCCTGTATTTTAGGTTTAGAATTTATCCTCCTGTTATTAAGTATATTTAGTTTTTAATACCTTTCCAAGATGCTGATGTTGTAACTTCATTAAGACTGTAGTTGAAATACTGTTACCTGTGCTGCTTGTAATTTTTATTTTATTTTTTTTCCCTTACATTGGGCTATATTTTGTTTAACATGGACTTGTTTTATTTCAGTTAATCATGCATTCTGCCCTCAAGTGGCAAATGTGTGGTGAGCAGTGAACCATGGAATATGGCTGTCCTGCTGGAGTCTACCAACAATTTTTTTCCCCTTAAGAAGGGAATTATTACTGGTTCCATTTCATTTTGATTTGAAGCATGTGTGCCTGCCTGTGATGTTTAACTGACAAATTTGACAGCCCAAGGCTAATGTTGCTGTTTTTTGCAGCTATAGTGGCATACTATTGGATAAAAAGAGGTTTAGGACATATGCTGTTGAAGCTTTTGGGAGTAACACCGCCAAAGGGAAAGCAACCAAGCCATCATAGAAAGCAACCCATATATTCTTCTATTAATCCTACATTACTTATGTAACTGTCTTCTCCTGGTTGTTGTTTTCTAAACATATAGCATCTTAATCATTGGTTCTCTCTGCCATTTCCTTGTCTTTCTGCTCTGCTCCACCTATTTAACCAGGCGTATGGGTTGGCCCCGAAATGTCCTGAGGCCTGTTTAGTTGTTGTTTTGCCAGCGTCTACTTCTTGTCCTGCCATATTGCTCCACTCTTTTGGGGTGGGAGGTGTGAGGAGCTGTAATATAAAAGGACATGGGAAAGCTGTTAGCTGAAAAGATCTCTGGGTATCCATTCAATATGTTTGAAGGTAGGTTGACAGTGTTTTCCCTTATTGTTATACTTTCCCATACTGGAACCAATAAGATGGGGCAAAATGAATGCTGAATTAAATTTGCTTTTGCTGTGTTGTACAGTTCCCAAATCTTGTTCGGACTGGGATGTGAAGTGTTCCATGGGAAATGTTATGAGAATGTACCCCAAATGGGTGCTACACTGGTGGCTGACTTCACTGCTGAAAAGATCTCTGGGTATCCATTCAATATGTTTGAAGGTAGGTTGACAGTGTTTTCCCTTATTGTTATACTTTCCCATACTGGAACCAATAAGATGGGGCAAAATGAATGCTGAATTAAATTTGCTTTTGCTGTGTTGTACAGTTCCCAAATCTTGTTCGGACTGGGATGTGAAGTGTTCCATGGGAAATGTTATGAGAATGTACCCCAAATGGGTGCTACACTGGTGGCTGACTTCACTGTGTAGTAACAAAGCGTTGCTTGAATGGTATTTCAGTCCTTAAGAAAGATTATGTGTAGTTTGGAGATTCTTCCAGATTTGTCACTATCAGTGGAGTGTTGTTCAGTGGGTGGGAAATTTCAGTTATATGCCTTGGATCTAGAGTTGCTATGAGCGAAAACCTTCCCACTGGTAGAGGATGGTGGAGCCACTTTTGCCAGTGTCCCTTGCTCATGAAGTCCCCTGTGAACCTGTTTCAGTGCATCGAGGAACCCTCTGGAAATATGTGACAGGTGTCATGCCCATAGGATGAACTGGCAGAAGAGATTTGGCAAAAATAGCTTCCTCTGCTTTTTGTATAGGTACTTGGGATCCAACTGACTGACAGTAGTGGTGATAATGATTAAACAATAGCTACCACCTTAAACCAATGTGCCCTTTTATTTTGGCACTGATGCTCTTAATTTCTGCTATTACAATTTCTTCCACCTTTAGGATTTAAATCTGACCAGCAGTAGTAACAAAATAATATATGAGCCGTATTGGATGTTTCAAGACCTGCCTCTTATTACTTTGGCAATATGGTAAAAACAGGTCTAGACATATCTTATTAATGGAGGAAGCATAGTCATTTAATAATGAAAGAAATATTGTTCATCATTAGCCCAATTAGTTCCAAGTCTGTCTGTTTCTAGGATGAGCTACTGTAGTCCATTATTCTTCTTGGGCACTAATAAAGGCATCACTCTGTTATATTTCCTCTTGTGTATATATAAAGGTATGGAGATGTCTTTCTTTCTGTATAAGTATGAGTTGGTGCCTTTGGGGAACTGACATCATTCCAATCACATGTTTTGTCTTTTCTTATGGACTCCCACAAGAAATCTATATTCAGGTATTGCTCCTTAACAGCTGGGAAGGGATCACTAATCTCTCTCTCTCTCTCTTTCTCTCATATAACCAAATATATAGGGATTTAATCTCTTGAGCTGAGTCAACAGATAAAGATTATATTCAGGATATTTCAACTTTAATTAGTTTCTTCTCTTCTTGATATCCCTTAAAATCCATGATGGGATTTCAGCATGTTGGGCATTGTCTGCTGGGCATACTGTACTACTGAATGTCTTCTTCGATTCTTTGTGGAATCAGAAGAAGAAACTCTCAGGTCTAGGTCATTTGTCAGCCACAAACACACAGGTGAATATCAAGTTAAATGTTTAATGTTGTAGATGTTTTGCAAGTTCCACTGTTCGCATATGGCTAGGTTGAAAAGCTGCAATTTCTAACATGTACTGCTAGCAGCATGATAGATGTCATACAAAAGATATAAGTGACATGGCCCAGAGGCTTAAAGTCCAAATAGGACAGATGGGACAGGTGACCCTGCCTAAGGAATTAGGAAGTGGAGACTAGGGAGAATAAATTGGCAACATTTAGCAAAGAGAGGTACGGAGCCCAGGAGAGTGAGCTTTGAAGAAAACTTCTGAGAAAACTTCAAGTTGTTAGTCTTTTTCATTCTGAGGTAAATGAAAATACTGTTATACCTGGGCATTACTTATTTAGAAGAAAATCTGACAGCAGGAGGTAGAAATAACATGGAAACAATAGGGATATATTCCTACCGCACAAACAAGAATAGAAGTACAAAATTGTTCAGCAAACGTTTTATTCAAAACCTAAGAATATGTACATGTAAAATGAAACAACCAGATCACATAAGTCTTGCATATTTTTGGAACCTTTTAGGCACCACAGGAAGGCTTCTTCCAAAATGCATCCAGAGAATTTTTTTTTCACCAGCCTCTACTTAAGATTTCCATTTTGGTGGCCTAATTTATAGAAAAATGTTCAGGGGATCTGATGAGGAAGTCTTATCTGTTCTCCCTTTTCTCTCTATTTTGCTGTTCTGTCCTCATTGAGGGAATCTGGAGACAGCTTTCATTTTCTAGGGAATCACAAATAGCTACTTAGGTTTCCTTTTCAGTTCAGGCTTAGTTTATTGTATTTTTACTGCAGATACCCTTTTTTCCCAAAAATAAGACATCTGCTGAAAATAAGACCTAGTAGAGGTTTTGCTGAATTGCTAAATATAAGTCCACCCCCAAAAGTAAGACCTAGCAAAGTTTTTGTATATAAATATACAACATTTTTGCTCCCAAAGATGCGCTAGGTCTTATTTTCAGAGGATGTCTTATTTTTCCATGAAGAAGAATTCACATTTATTGTTGAACAAAAAAATACGAACATTTATTATATACTGTATATAATAAATGTTCAATTTTTTTTGTTCAACAATAAATGTGAATTCTTCTTCATGGAAAAATAAGACATCCCCTGAAAATAAGACCTAGCACATCTTTGGGAGCAAAAAAATTAATATAAGACACTGTCTTATTTTCAGGGAAACATGGTATGCTGCTTCAACCTAATACAGAAAGTCTTTGGTCCAAAACACACTGCAGAAATAATTGAGTTTGAGACCACTTTAACTGCCCTGACCTAATGCTAGGAAGTCCTGGGAATTGTAGTTTATTGTGGTACCAGAGCTCTCTGATAGAGAAGACTAAATGTCTCACAAAACTACAGTCCCAGAATTCCCTAGCATTGAGCCAGAGCAGTTAAAGCAGTCTCAAAATGGATTATTCTGCAGTATTTTGGACCTTTGTTTCCCTGGCACTCCTTTGTCATCTTTTCTATGCTTATGCTACTAAGAAATTTCCAGCTAGATAGAGGATGGAGAGGAAATCGGGGTTAGTTGATTGGTCGATTGGTTGTAAAAATCTGTAAAAATGCTGTCAGGGACTTTGGGGCTCAATAGACAACCCCTAAGTTGAAGCTCTATGCTGCCCTTTTCCTCTCCAGATTGGGGTTGCAGCAACTGCACACCACAGCCCTGGTCTGGCTTTTCCACAGTGCAAAAAGCAGCTGCAAAAAGCAGCTCCTTTTTTGTGCCATGGAAAGGGTACTCTAGCTGCTGCGGCGGTGGCTTTTCACTGCTTCTTTGGCACAGAGCATGTAAGCACTGTGCCAGAGGTGTGGTGTGACTCTGCCCACCATCTGGCCAGGCAGGCAGCGTGGGAAAGGAGTCAGGGTGGGTGGCAGGCAGTTGCCACACCCCTCTGCCACCCCCACAATGGCGTATAATGCCGGTCTGTACAGGCTGCTTGTTAAGTAAGTTATGTCTGTATACTTTTGGAATTATGGTGAATATTTATGACTTTGAGCTGTTAGTATCCATTTGGTAACGTGAACTGAGCCCAATTACCTAATTAATGTATTTCTTTCAATTAAGGTATTGATGTTAGAATGGAGATGAACCTTAAGATATATCCAGTCAGTGGGAACATTGTAGTATTACTTTTCTTTTGACTTCAAGTTCTGAAAGATCTTCGAGCTGAAGGTGAAACTAAAATGCGCTTCATTTAGTTCAACTTTGGGATCTTCACTTTGCCCTCACAAAAAGTTTCCCTTCCAGGTAGATGACTCATAAATGCAATTAGGCTAGACTTTGTGCTTTCATTGTGATATAATTAACAGTTGATTCTAAAAGATCTATAGAAATGTAGCTAGGTAAAGTCTTGCAAAAACATTAGCATAATCTGTTTCTTCTGTTTTAATCAGATGATTTAAAAGTTATTGTGCTCATTAGCAGGTTACATTCCTGTTTTTTTTTTAAATGGCTAATTATCAAAGACTTTTTCATACTGTGATAGTAACTTTTTCTTCTTTTTCAAAAGATCTTTGAATTTAAGTAGTGGAGTATCATTTTTTCAACAATGAATGTTTGAGGAAGATCACACCAATTTAGATGCACAAATCTTTATAGAAGCACTTGAGGCTAGCTTTGTTACATTAGGTATTTCATTTCTCAGACTGAAAACAGAATAAAGCATACTTTTATTATTTTTTTAAAAGTAGTGATAAAAATGAAGTACTGTGTATACTCATGTATAAGTCTAGACATTTTATTAAAAAAATAAGCCCCCCAAAACTGAGTCGACTTATCCATGGATCAGTATAATTACTGTACTTAATTCTCATAAAAACAACAACAACAAAAAGAACCATTTCCTTCTCTCAGTGGAGTGACCAAAGGCATCCTGGTAAAACCTAAAAGCACCAACCCCCTTTCCATTTTCTCCGCCACGGTGTCATTTTTGGACTTTTTGAATGCCTTATCAGAAAAAATGGTGGTGACAAGTCTTTGATTCTTCCTTTGTTTCTTCTTGACCAAGGCTGTCTGTGTACCAACTTACTGCCAAATTAAATTTGAACCAAGAAGCCAAAAATAAACTGAATGTTGTGTGTGTCTATTTTCTTGAGCAAATCCTGCATTATTTTTACTATTTTCATAATTTGCCATAGTTATTTCATGAGGAGGGATAAGTACTTGTTTAGTTACTAAAATGTTTTTTTTTCTTCTTTCACCTCAAGTTTCATACAGTACCTTTTAACATTCCTTTCCCATGCATTTTCAAGTTTACCTTTACAGTTGTAGCAAATAAATTTCTACTTTAAAAATGAAATGTTTGATTCTCTGAGAGTTGATTTCTACAAAAAGCACTACATTCCAGAGATTGCACAAGATTTTGGCATGACTGTTTCCCTCAACTTGACACTCATTGATTTTAGTGCTTGATGTTTTTAAGAAAGACTAAAACTGAAGTTTTACATCCCTTACTCTCCCATGGCAATTTCAAGATTAGAGGCTATAGTAGATTAAGGCATAAAACTATAATATTAAATCAATATGCACACAAACACATGAAATACTGTTCCATTCTAGTGAGAGACCAGTTGCCTTGGCTATTCCTAAATATTAACTAACAACAGCCATTTCCATAGACCACAGTCAGGGAGGGGAGAAAACTGGGCAATCCCACTGGGAAGGAACAAAATCTTGGATAGGCAGCTTGGGAGCATGGCCCATGGTCTTAGATGTCTCTACAGTAATGCACAGGGCAAGAGGAATAAGATGAACCTGAACTCTTAACATAGCAAAACAAGTACAGTCAGCCCTTCTTATCCACAGATTTTTTATCCACGGATTCAAGCATCCATGGCTTGAAAATATTTCAAATATATATACTGTATATATATATATATATATATATATATATATATATATATAAAATTAACAAATAGCAAAACTTGATTTTCTATTTTATATAAGGGACACCATTTTGCTCTGCCATTATATTTAATGGGACTTGAGCATCCACGGATTTTGTTATCCATGGGGGATCCTAGAACCAAACCCCAGCAGATAACAAGGGCCCAATGTATAATAGGCATCAATGAAACCTGGTGGGGTGAGACTCATGATTGGAATGTAGTAATAGTGGGGTGTAACCTATTTCAATGAAATAAAGTAGACAGGATGAGTAGCTTTATATGTCAAGGATATTTACACCTGCGGAGAGACCCATGATTTAAATCTTGGAAGCCAGGTGGAGAGCATCTGGGTAAAAGTTAAAGGGTAGAGAAACAACGTTATCATTGTCATTGTCATTGTGAGGTTCTGCTACAGGCCTCTAAAACAGAAGGAGGACCACACATTCAGAAAGGATAGCTGTAGTAGTAATGGGAGATTTCAACTTCCCTGATGTTTGTTGGAAGTCAAATTACACCAAGAATATAAGGTCTAACAAATTCCTTACCTTCTTGCAGACAATTTCATTGTCTGGAAGGTGGAAGAGGCAACTAGGGGATAAGCTGTTTTATATCTGATCCTAGCCAACAGTGATGTTTTGGTTAGTGGGGTGGACAATCCTTGAATGTGTGTGACCATGTTCTCCTGTAATTTGTTATATACCAGAAAGGGCAAGCCAGGCTTAGTCAGACAAGCATTCTAGACTTCAAGAAAGCTGACTTCAGTAAACTAATTCAAGTACTGGGGATGATACTTTGATCAGAAATGCTAAAAGTACTGTATAGGGAATCAATGATGGATGGGGGGTTTCCTAAAAGTGAAATATTGAATAGTTCCAATGAGGTGGAAAAATGGGAGGTATCTAAAGAAACCAGGAGGGATATGTAAATTGCTTTCAAATGAGCTAAGGTTTAAAAGGGACATGTCTCTCTCTGGCTTTTTTTCGCTAACACAGATTCAGGAAGGACACATCTGACGCTTTCTACAAGCACATTGATGACTAAGAAGGCCGATCCAAGATAAACAAGTCTGCTTACAGAAAGTATAGCAGAAAGTCTCCTTGGGTGATGTTTCCAAGTTGTGGTTCTTTCTGCGGTGTCGTTTCTCTTTGAGACTTGTTCGGTGTGAGTTCTCAAAAGAGACTGCAGCATTGTGGATAGTGCGTCTCCATGCCTCCCAATGTGAGGCCAGGGCAGACCATTGTTGGTGATCAATTTGGTCAAGCTTGAGACATTGTTTCAGGGAGTCCTTGTATCTCTTCTTTGGGGTGCCCCCTTACGCTGACCTGTGGCGAGTTCACCATAGAATACTATTTTTGGGAGGCAGTGGTCCTCCATCCTAGAAACTTGACTTGGCCAGCGCAGCTGCATTTTCAATAGCATGGCCTCAATGCTGGTGATCCCTGCTTGCTCAAGGACAGCAACATTTGTTATATAGTCAGTCCAGTGTATGTTTAGGATTGTGTTTAGACAGCACTGATGAAAGCGTTTGAGGAGTCGTAGATGTTGGCGATAGGTGACCCATGTTTCAGAACCATAGAGGAGAATGGACAGTATAATGGCTCTGTACACACTGATTTCTGTCCTTCACCTCAGGTGTTTGTTACTCCAGACTCTTTTGTGAATCCTTCTGAATGCACTATATGCCTTTGCTAATCTGTGATTGATCTCTTTATCAATCTTGGCGTCTGAGGAGATGATACTTCCCAGGTAGGTGAGCTGCTGGACAAACTTAAGCATAGATTTGCCTATGGTGATGTGGGGGAGATAGTGCTCTTCCCGTTTTCTTCAGGCTGACTTCCAGTCCAAACAGCTCTGCAGCTGTTGCAAAGCAGGATGTTAGGCATTGCAAAGCTGCTTCTGTATGGGCAACAAGGGCAGCATCGTTAGCGAAAAGCAGCTCACGGACTAGATAGTTCTGAGTTTTTGTGTGAGCCTTCAGACGGCTTAAGTTAAACAAGCTACCATCAGTACGGTAACGTATATAGATGCTGTCTTCTTCTTCAAGATCTGCTGTACCCCTTTGGAGCATCATGCTGAAGAAGATTGTTAATAGAGTTGTAGCGAAAACACAACCTTGTTTCACACCACTCGTTATTAGAAAGGGCTCCAAGAGATCATCGCCATATCTGACTTGACCGTGCTGGCCCTCATGTAGCAAGATAATCATTTTGAGGAATTTGGAGGGACATCCTAGTCATTCCAGGATCTGCCAGAGACCTTTTCTACTCACAGTGTCAAAGGCTTTGGTAAGGTCGACAAATGTTACATAGAGTCCTTTGTTCTGCTCTCTGTATTTCTCTTGCAGTTGTCTAAGAGCAAATACCATATCTGTAGTTCTCCTGTTACCTCTGAAGCCACATTGGCTTTCAGGGAGAAGTTCTTCTGCAATAGCAGGAACTAATCTGTTCAGGAGTATCCTTGCAAGGATTTTTCCAGCAATGGAGAGCAGTGTTATACCTCGATAGTTTGAGCAATCAGATTTCGCTCCTTTTTTCTTATACAGGTTGATGATAACTGCATCTCGGAGATCTGATGGCAGTTCACCTTTTTCCCAGCAACTCACAAGGAGCTCGTGGAATTTAGCATGGAGTACATGAACTCCATGTTTCCAAGCTTCAGGTGGGATTCCATCAATCCCAGATGCCTTGCCGTTTTTCATCTGCTGTATGGCCTTAATGGTTTCTTCCAAAGTGGGAGCCACGTCCAGTTCATTTTTCATCGGTTGTTGGATAGTTGGATATGTTGGATAGCTGAGCCTTGGACTACTTGGTTGGCACTGAAGAGACTTTGGAAATGTTCAGCCCATCAATTCAGGATGGAGGCTTTGTCTGTGATTAGTGTTTGACCATCCGTACTATATAAGGAGCTTTGGATCTGATAAGTAGGTCCAAACACTGCTTTATGAGCTTTGTAGAATCCTCTGGAATCACCCAGATCTGCACACCATTGTGTCTTTTCTGCTAAATTGATCCACCATTTGTTCTGAATGTCTCGGAGTTTTTGTTGGAGTTTATTACATGCGAGACGGAAGGCTGCTTTTCTTACATGGCAATATGGCTGAGCAAGGTGTGCCTGATGTGCAGTTCTCTTTTTTGCCAAAAGCTCCTGGATCTCTTGGCTGTTTTCATCAAACAAATCTTGGTTTTTCTTGCAAGAGAACCCGAGGGATTCTTCCGCACACTGCAGAATACTGTTTTTGATATGTTGCCAAAGCACTGTAGGAGAAGAATCTATAGGATGGTCTTCAAGTTTTGATTGCAGATTTGCCTGGAAGTTATCTCTCATGGCAGCTTGTTGAAGATTGTTGACTTGGAGTCTCCTCTTTAAGATGCCACCCCTCTTAGGTTTAAGCTTAAGATGAAGATTTAGTTTGCATCTTACAAGGCGATGATCTGTTTGGTATTCTGCACTCACTCGAGTATGACGGACATCGCAAATGTTTCTCTGGCACACTAGAACATAGTCAGTGAGGTGCCAGTGTTTGGATCAGGGATGCATCCAGGTTGTCTTCAAGCTATCTTTCTGCTGAAAGATAGTGTTTGTAATAGTCAGCTGCTGTTCTGCACAAAACTCTAGCAGGAGACGTCCATTATCATTACAGTTTCAAACACCATGCTTGCCTAGAACACCTTTCCAGGCTTCGAAGTTCTTTCCTACTCTGGCATTGAAGTCACCAAGGATAATGATTTTATCTTCTGCAAGGATTTTTTTGTATGAGGTGGTGTAGGTCTGTGTGGAATTTTTCTTTCTCCACAGGATCGGCTTGCATAGTTGGGGCATATGTACTGAAGAGAACAACATGTGGGAGGCGTAAGGAGATACTTCCTCATGGAGATGAACTTCACTAAGAGCAGTGATGTCAATATTAAGTCACGATAGTTCATGGGCTATTAGAGCAGAACAACGCTCAGGACATCCACTGTCTGCAGAATCTTGCGTGGTTCTGATGTTTCAACATGCAAGCGTCAGTCTGTTTGCACCTTTGGAGGCCAGTGCGTGCCTTTGTATCTTTGTTTTTGTTTGACTGCATCAGAAGATGCTCGTTGACCGCAGCTCGCTGACCGGGTGGATGGAGATGAACTTTCTTTAGGCCACCTTTTCTAGACCCCTCTCCATATGGAGCAAGCAGTGCTGTCCTTAAAAAAGGCTGCTTGGTCATTCAGGATGCTGCCGAACAAGACTGTCATCTCCTAGTCAGTCTCGAGTGACCAAAGTCCTGAACCTCCTGCATGCAGGGTTGGGTCTGTGGCTTCCAGTGCATCTTTCACCTGCTGTTTTGTCCCTCACCTATCGCTACAGGACTTTTTTTAGGGGGGGAGGGATCGGATGTATCCTTCAAGCCTGTGCAATGGATTTTTCTGGTGGAGCGCAGTGCGCACAGAACTGGCCTCACCCTTTAAACGAGAGGTTCGTCTGTAGGGGCCAAGCAAGCAAGGATGTTGGCAGTGAGATCCTCGGGTTGTAGGTTTGATTAGGGTTTCCTTCTCTTAGATGGTTTACCTTACAGGGTTAGACGAGCACCATCTGCCTGGTTTTGGGATTGGAGTTTTCCTTCTCCTAGGATGGTTGCCATAAGGCTAAAGAGCCCATCCTGCCCTTTGATGCTCTTGGTCAGACCCTTCAGTTGTGACCTGTCTGGCATGGGAGGCCCTACCGGTGGCTGTTTATGCCACCGACAGCATAGCTCACAGCTTCATTAGGGTACGCAAGTCTCTCCCCCACGACAAGGGGGCGTCAATGGAGAGGGACATGTATAAGAAATGGTAAAAAGGGAGAAATTGACAAGGAGGAGTTCAGACGCATACCCAGCATGTGTAGTGGGAAAAGACTAAAGTGTATAAATTGCTCAGGCTTGCTAGAGAGTTTAAAAACAATAAAGTCAATATTAAACATGAAGTTTATTAAGAAAAGGGACAAAGATAAAAAATGATCCTTCTCCAGTGAACAAAAAAGAGTATAATTAAAGACAGAAGCAAAGAGACAAGGGTTAGGGATCCTGTCCTTTTCCCACCACCACTGCTTTTGGCAGGGCAGCCTAGCAGGCAGGGTGGCCTAGCCGGGGACTGAGGCCTTCTCTCGGGTAGTTGGGAGAGCGGGTGGGTAGAGGAGGCCACTGCCACCGCTCATGCACTTTTGGCAGGGTGGCCTAGCCGGGGACTAAGGCCTTCTCTCGGGTAGTTGGGAGGGCGGGTGGGTAGAGGAGGCCACTGCCACCGCTCACGCACTTTTGGCAGGGTGGCCTAGCAGGCAGGGTGGCCTAACCAGGGACTGGGACCTTCTCTTGGATGTGAGGGTGGGTGGGTGGAAGTCGCTGCTGCTGCCACTGCCACACTTTGGGGACGGGGCTCTCCTCCTGACCTTGCTGGGGTGGTACAGCTCTTCCCTGGGCCTGCGTGGGTGTGCGCCTGTGCCCCAGAGGTCCTACCACCGGAAACCTCACCCTCCGCATCAGGTGTCACCTATCTGCAGTCCAAAGAGGTCAACCTATATCAATTTTGGCCCGTACCTGCTGCTAAGTTTTGCAGACCTGGTCAAGTGTGATAAGGCTAGTAGTGGCCTTATGCATCTGAGGAAGTAGGCTTTATTCTACAAAAGCTCATGCTGCCAACTTTTCTTTCAAAGGTGCTGCAAGATACTGAATTTGCAGATTAACAAGGCTATATCTTTGAATAGTGGTCATGATTGATTATGACCATGTCCAAGGTGCTGTCTTGTAATTCTTTGAAAATTAAAGTCGCGTCATTTCTGATCCAGCCCTTCGTGGCCAATAGCCTGACTTCAGAGCCCACTCCAGGAGAAAAACAGGGTAGAAATACAGTAAATACATAAAAATAAAAATAAGTTGGTTTGTTTTGGAGAATCCATGGATACGGTGGGACTACTTTAATTGGACTTGAGCATCGGTGAATGTGGATTTTGGAACCAAACCCCAGAGGACACCAAGGGCCAACTGTACTTTCTTTCAGTGAGTCTCAACAAGATCTAATTTTACTGACTAACAAGGCTATATCTTTGAATAGTGGCCATGATTGATCCTGGGAGCTCCTGAGCATGTCCAGAGTGCTGCCTTGTATTCCTTTGAAAATTAGAAGCGAGAAGCTTCTGACCAGCCCTAAGTGGATGAGAGCCTAGGAGAAAGGCCAGGGTATAAATTCAGTAAATTAAAAAAAAAAAATAACAATAGGTAGCCATGGGTCTGGAGACCCATAGGGCTGAGCCAACAGTGGCAGCTCTACATAACCATGAGGTCATATGAACTCACAATGGGGGAGGTCAGCTGCATGGCCCATATACTTCCAGTTTACCTCCAGTTGGCCTTTGGCAATCATACGGTTGAAACATGGCTGACTTCAGTGTGTTTTGGCTCTTGGGTTTGGTCTGTTGGCCTTGAGCGTGAGAAGTCTAGACTTCTCTCCAGAGTAACCTTGCGGTCAGCACCTGCATTACTGCTAAGGGGCTGTGGAACCGGAGGGCAACTGGTAGGCCACCATGACCATGGCCAGCAGTGTCTGTGCCATGTGGCTTTTTACCATGTACAGTCTGCATTGCCTCTGCACAAAGGAGATCCTCTGCAGCTCCAGCGCAGAAGAGGAATGTCACACAGAGAAGCAGGTGAGTAGTGGCTGGTGTCTTCTATTTCTATCTTCGGAGATAAAGAGTTCAGCACCTTGGATAGCTTCTTGATATTATGGACTCAAATCCAAAATAGATTTGGACCCGAATCCATGGCTTCTAATAGGGGAATGTGCGGTCTGATGATGAAGGGGATCACAGAATCGGTTTTGTTGATGGGAGATGGAGAACACAATGTCTAGGCAGCTTCTAGTGTTGCAATGGGATCTGGGCTTGGAGCGTCGAAGCACAGGGACTTTTTGATTTGTAGGGGTGTTGGGTGATGAAGTCTTTCCTTGTTTTCTTTTTTCTCTGAGGCAGGGGAGCCGGGGGTCTTGTGGAGAAACCAAAGAGTGGCCGTGTGTGCCTCATCTTCCCTGGTGCCCACCTGTGCTCTGCCCTAATGTGGCTCTCGCCCTCCCAAAAGAACCTTTGGGGCTTAGGTATAGGATAGATGTCGTTTAAATAAATTAGTGTATGAACAGAAAAGAGATCATGGTGGCACTAAATATCAGATTTTAACATTCAGAAATCTTTAAGAAGAAGTTATTTAACATTTTATACATTAAAATGACTGCATTGATAAAAGTATTTGCCTGGTGCTGAAAACTAAGTGCCATGTGAGCTTTTTTACAGAGGGCAGTCCATAGCTGTGGTGCCTCCACTGAAAAGCTCCTCTCTTCACTAGCCAGCCATTCACCTTATTTCACATATGGTGCCTGAAAAGAAAAAATAAAGTGGGCCCACTGTATCAGGGCCACCTACAGATTGCCACACCTCATATTATCCTGTGGCAGCATGTGCCTGTGGGCATGTTTATATGGGTACATCCACATTGCCACCCGTTAAATATTATGGGCAAACGTGTCCACATTTTTCCCTATCTCCAGGAGAATAACCGGAGCTGAACTCCTGAGGTGGGAGGGGTCCACTGTATGACCCCAGGGATTGAGTAAGTATGCAAATATGGTAACCTAGCCGCAAGTCATTTTAAACTTAAAAAATTAAAACTAGTTCTTTGAACTGGGGCTAGGAAGTGGATAGGAAGCTGCTAAGATGCCTTTTGATTGATTAAGCAAAAAGATTTTAAATTTTGAGTAATGTGAAAATGACAGGCACCATATTTGAATAAGCATTCCGTGTCCTTTGCTGAAGCACATGTCTCTTCTAAGGTAAGATTTGTTGCAATAAATATGTCACCTAAGATGAAAAAAAGTATGTTTTTTCCCTTCAAAACTATCATTTAAAATATGTGGGTGCAAATAACTGAAACTTATGTGATGTTACAATAGACAGTGCAATCCTATGTATATTTACTCAGACTTAAGTCCATTGTATTCAGTAAGGCTTACACTGAGTATACTGCACACAGAATGGCAGCCTAGGATTTCATTTAGTTTAACTGCAGCATTATGACAATGCAGATTGTTATGAGAGGGCAGCTTGTCAACTGATGTGTTTATTTGCTTGTTGCTTTTAAAGGAAAAGAAAAAAAAAACAGATGACATTCTGAACTTTGTGATAATGGGATAAAATACAAAATAGCCCACCTGGAATAAATTACTATGTACATAGAAGTAAAATTGCCAAGAAATTCAGAATACATATGAAAAACCATTGACTTACTGCAGTTCTCTGTTGCAGGGATTCAAAGAAATAAGAACTATTATATTGAAATAGAATTCCAAACTAGATTAAGCTGCGGAAATACTAAAACATGTCAGGAATATTTTAAGCATTTCAATTCAGTATTTTAGTTATAATTACAATGAATCTCTGAAGGCATATATATTGATTTTCACTCTGTAAATCCCTCCTTCTGTCAGGTTTTTTAAAAACACAAATTTCACATTCTTTTTGGCAAGTATTATAACTAATATTTGTAGTCAGACAAACTTTAGTGACCACTGAGAATTATCATGCATATCTTTGTTCTATGATGCATATAAGTAAGCGTGCTGAGAGATTTTGTCTCTGTTGTATTTTTTTTTCCTTTTTAGCCATGTCTCTGTGTATGTGTCTGCTGGATGTGAATGAAACTTTCTCTTTTTGTAGCAGCTTGATGAAGGCATTGCAGATCACTGCTGTCAAAGTGATGCTGCCCTTGAGCAATACAGATTTTGTCCAGAAATTCAGCTTTTGCAGCTAAGAGTTTTAGGCAACATACATATTATTTGTTCTTCGAGTCTAGAGGTTGACACATTTCACATGCAGAAAGAAGCTGGTAAAGATGCAGGAGTAAATCTAGTCATATGGATAAACCCATATGGAGGTCCCATTGATTCAATGGGTCTATTCTAGTTGGAGTAACAATTAGATTTAGCTAATACACTTCGGTAACCATGCATGTGTAGACTGCCTCCTTGATTTCAGTGTAGGGAGCAGCTCATACACTTCCTTTTGAATAAGACAAAGGAAAGAAGTAGCTTCAAAAATATGGTAGACCCAAGCTATTAAAGACTGTCAAGGCTGACAGGACTAACAAGCTCCCTGTTTTATCCAGCTCTTCCTCCAAGAGTCTGATGGGCAAGCAAATATCATTGCTTTGGTTCATGGAGAGTGGACACATGCAGTCAAGGTTGCCAGCTGAGTCCCTTATTGGGGTCACTCAAACTGCTCTTCACCAGAAGCACCCACACATCCTCTCCAGCTTGCTTCTAACTCAGATACTACCAGTTCTCAGCATGCCTGCTAGTATGTTTGGGCTTGAATGCAAGAAGGGTCAAGAAGGAGAAGACTTGAGTTCAAGAGGGAGAACACAGTGACAGTGGACCATGGTTTGAAATCATCCTCTACTTTTGAAGCCTTCAAGATGAGACTTACTTGGGTGCATTCATATTACCTGTTGAACAGTATAAGGGGTTGGAAAAAAGTGCCAGGTGGGCATGTTAGCACTTCAGGTAGTTAACAGGGAAGTCTGGTTTTAGACTCACACTTTAAGCAGCAGACACTAATTTGGACCATGGATTTTGTTGGTTGTTAGTCAAAGTGGACCCTGTAAGAGCCTGCTTGAGTATTAAAATCTTTAGGGCAGGTTTTCACTTAAGACTTTATCACACAAGCCTGCTGTCCCTTGCTAGTTTAAGAATGGAAATGTATTGGTTTGGCATCTTATCACACTTTAGCACTTTGGTGATCCATGACCATGTGATCTGTTTTTCACACTGCTAATCACCTCCTTCCAAGAGGAAGGGTGAGAATGAAGGCTGCCAACTACCTCCCAAAGCCAGCTGTTGCATGAATGTGCACACTGCACATAGCTTTGGAAGATGGTTGGCAGCTCCCCCAGTGTAGGGCACATTTACACAGCAGCTGTGTGACTGTACACAGAGTGGGTGGCTTTAGGGGGCTGTTGGCAGCTGCAATCAGTATGAGGGGGAGTGGGAAGAAAAAAACGAATCACACCCATTCACACCATGTGATTGCCTGAGAAGTGGAACTGCAGCAGAAGAGACTTATAGCATGAAGACAGTAGTGAGAGCCTATTGATGGGTTTTGCCCATCAATGAAAAGGCACACTACTGTAATGAAGGTAACGGACGGACATGATGCCCTGTGATAAATGCCAACCAAAGATACTTCTATCCTGCTAAAATTCAGTGTTTTAGCCTTGTGTGGTAATGTCCTTGGTCCTTTCCTTATCACAGGAACATTTGGTAAAGAGAGCATGCTCAGTAGCTGCTTCCAGGCTGTGAAACTCCTCCTGTGAGAGGTTTGGGTGGTCCTCTGTCTTCTGGTAGGCAAGGTCTTTTTATTTAGGGTCTTAAGTCAATGGCAGAAGTGTCTTTGAGCTGTGTGTGCTATGCTTTTTTCCTCTTTTTAAATATGTTTGAAATGTGTTTTAACTTTGTGCTTTTAATAGATTGTTAGTTTTTAACACTTTTGCTTAAAGATTTTAGCTGTACTTCATTATAATGTAAAAGCAGCTTTGTGTTCTCTGCTCAGGGAAAAACATATACAAATTAAATAGGTAAAGGAAATAGGTGAAATGAAGGACTTTGCCCATAGGACTTTATATCATAGGATCTCAAAGTGGTAGTGTAATGTACTTCCCTTCAGCCATAGTTACTAGGAGGCAGATGTTTCAATCCAGGAATTAATGACAAACACTTTGAGTATTTCCCAATTTTCTACTGTGGAAATAATGGAAATGTTTTTGATAAAATGGCCTCTTAGCTACCAGGAAACATTACTTGGGAAGGACTATTGCCATTTGGTGTGATTTATATGTGTTTTTATTCCTTTTGATTTCATGTATTTATATTGTTTACTTTCTCATGTGCCCATAGAATGCTTTGTGAACATTCACTTTAATGTTTGCATTAACCATTGTATTAATCCCCCCCCCCACACACACACGCACTTCTGCCATTGGATGAAAAAGTTCCATCTGTAAAGACTGCATTTTAAATCAACTCCAGAGTATGTAAGAAATGAGTCACAAGGAGTATTTTTTGTTTCTGTTTCTACATTTGTTACCTCTTCTTCTTATTGCTATTTATTAAGGTACACCAAAATTAGAGGGAATAAAGTTATTTCACTGGTGCAACAAGCAACAATTTCCAGTTACTATTACAGCATATTTTAAGGGGAAAATGGAACTTTTTCAACCTCTTATCAGTCTTATGGGGTCCCTCAACAGAATAATGAATACTGCTGCTACCAAAATCAGTAAGCCATGTAATGAATTACCTTTCTAGAAAACATTGTTAACATGTAGGATTGAATTACTTTTTAAAAGTAATTTCTCAATTACTTTTGCTTGAGGGAATGGTAAGGACTAGAGAAGGAAGGAGCCTTGAATACAAAGTGTTTTACCCAATGTATAGTTCCTTTGCAGTTTTGTACTGTTGCTATCTCAACTGTACTGTAGAGGAGACCTAAGACCTAAAGCCATTAAATTGAAATTGAACTTTTCCTCCCCTTTTAAGTTCTACTCAATTATAATAACATATCATTCTGAAGTATTTACTGTAACATAAAGGCCTATAAATGCAAAATTAAATACTGACAATATTTAATCATATGGAAAGTATATTTTAGTACTGGAAATATTGGCTGCATTTAGACTGAATTACAGTAGAAAGAGTAAAAGGTGGAGTTTTTATGTTAAGTTATCAAGCCCAATGCTAGCTCGTAGGTTTGAGATGCCTAATTTAGGACATAAAAATGCACTGCTGGAACAGAGCCTTACTTACCATCTGAACCTTGGGTTAGTAATTTCAGTGCAACATCTGCATTTTTGTATTATCTCTCTCTGTTGGGTAGAGAACCTTAGCCCTTGAAGAGGAACAGTGCTGTCAAAGCACAGACTTCTTCAAAGTCACAGGAGCAAGCCAGGAGAATAAAGCTCTTCTGTACAGAACAGAAAGCCATAAATCATCCTAATATTCTCACTGATAAATCTTCTGAAATGAACACCTTTTTGATACTCATTCATTATTAATGACACAGAAGACTTAATTCTGTTGGCTAACAATGGTGCTCCAGTTTTACACAAAGCATTTAGTCATAATAAGGAGCTGTGAATTCGTTCGGGATATCAGAACTTCAGCAGCAAAATACGAGTTCTTTTTTTCTGGAGGGCCAATTTAAAACTTAATTTCTTTTGTACCTAGTAAAGTTTAAAATTATGTAACACTAAGACACAAATATTTTGGAATGAGAGTGAAAGTGGGGTTCATGCATTACCTAATCAAAGTTCCTCAAAGGGTCCATTTTTATAAACCCAGAATAAAAATAAAAAAGGGGTTTTATTTGACTTAGGGTTGTTCTAAAAGGATCCATATTTAACAGAAGTTAAAGAAGTTTTAACAGAATGTGTTACATTGCCAATTTTGAAATAGTGAATTTAGGTGTTTAATATAGCTTAATATAATAAAAGCAACTTTTGGCATACTTTCAAGGTTTGCCTCTTTTTAAAAAAATTATGTTGTTATTTTGTGTGCCTTTATGTTTACAACTTTTGGTGACCCTATAGCTATCATGAGGTTTTATTGACAAGATTTATTCAGAAGGGTTTTGCCTTTGTTTTCCACTGAAGGTCAGAGAATATGACTTGCCCTAGATCACCCAGTAAGTTTCCATGGCCAGGCTGGGATGCAGACCCTGGTTCCAGAGTCATAGTCACTCAAACCTTTACACCATGCTGGTTCTTTAAATCCATAAATTATTATTCTGTTTGTGTATCACATATGAAATGCTAAAAAAGTACCTGAAAAATTAATTTTTAACTATTCCCATCCAGTACTCTGAAGCTGTTGTTCTATTGGCTTGTCCAGAAGGAAAGGAAAATGTGAATTAAATATGGACCCTATTTTAATAAAGCTGCTATATAAATTTCTGCTTGGAAATTCTTTTCAGGGACTGAGGTCTGCAGTTAAACAGATGACAGATCTAAGGGGTTCACCAGTATAGAAAGTGACATCACAGTTGAACCAAGCTTACACACTCACCCTCAACTCTATAATTGTGAAATAGAGTGCAAAGCCACAGCTAATTGGCAATCTAATTCAGTTCCAGGAAAAACAGAGTACTAAAAGTTCACAAGCAGATCTTTACATTCACAACATACGGATGAACTTTCCAGGTCAACACTTCAGTCACTCTATAGATTGCTTAACTTTTTTTTTTCCTGAGGATCTGGACTCCAACTGAGCACAGAGAAATGTGCTCTTCTAGTCTCATTCATTTCAATGGGTTTTAAGCATGTGTGTTTAGACAGTGTTAGCTTCCAATAAAAATAATGCCTTTGTATACCATCCCAGTCAATTGCTGCCTTGCTTAGGCACAACTGCCTTGTTTCGGGTGGTGGTGGCTGACATTGGTTTCCTTCACAACTGAGAGAGTGTGACTTGCCCAAGGTCACCCAATGGGTTTCCGTGGATGAACAGGGATTCGAACCTTGAGCTCCAGAATTCTAGTCCCAACACCCAAACCACCCACTAAACCGTCCTGGCTGTCTCACACTGGGTGGATTACAGTGTTAAAATTCAGAAATACATTATCTTTCCATATGAAGTACATGAAATAACAGACAAGCTCAGATTGTGGAAAAATCTTTGGATGGAAAATTATTTTTCCAATAAAACAATCCCCCCAGCACACACACTACAATGCCTAAATTCTTATGCAGTGAACAGGACAAAACAGGAAGCCAATCCTTTACATAGGAAAGAATTCCATAACTGGTATAATTATGAAGAAGGTCTTTTTTGCTTGTCTCCAACAACTAGACCTTCATGGTAGTTGGGATATAGATAATGGCCTTCACGGTTCTTATGATAAAAACCAACTAGTATAGCTGGAGGCATTTCCCAGTATTGACATGTTGTTGCAGATCAGTTGATTAGACAGGTTTAATGTAAAGGGCCTTGATTCCATTATTTCTTTGTGGAATATGGAGTCACGGGCCCAGAACACACTGCAGAAATAATCCAGTTTGAGATCGCTTTAACTACCCTGGCTCATTGCTAGGGAAAAATGGGAACTGTAGTTTAGTGAGATATTCAGCCTTCTCTGTCAGAGATCTCTGGTGCCACGACAAGCTACAATTCCCAGGATTCCCTACCACTGAGCCAGGGCAGTTAAAGTTTCCAAACTGGATTATTTCTGCAGTGTATTTTGGACCTATGCCAATGTATTTAATGGACATGAGCATCCATGGATTTTGGTACCCATGGGGGGTCCTGGAACCCTAACTCAGTTGTTATCAAGGGACCACTGTTCTCCCCTGTAGATTTTAGATGTATAATTTGCAAGCTATGCACTGCAGAAAAAGGTGCCATTTGAGTGGTGAAGGAATTAAACCATTTTTTATTAATTTAAATTAATTTAAAAACCATTTAAAAACTGAATAACCCCTTGTGCATACCCAAAAGTCCTCTTAGAACACAAAACAAGTTTCAGGTGTTTGGGTTTTATGACCAAGGAGCTACAGAACTGACAGAGTTACACATCTTTTATTATTATAGATTGAACATGGTAGCTTATATTCCTATGACATTTTAAGAGTGAAATGTTAAGATGCAATCGAGTGCTGATTAGATGTAAACACCTGGTGTAATAGATGTATAATTATATAAGAATGTTGGCAGATGGATATGTAATTGTCTCAGCATTTGATGCATGTTGGAAAGAATGAAATACATAGTTATAATAAGTTGTAATTCTTTAAACTGGATAGTTGGTTGCAAATGATGTTAATGTTGGAATAATTGTCAGCCATGTTTTCTTAAACTAATATCAATAATTTCAGTCATTTTGATCATTTTTTTTATTCTACACTAGGCCAAAAGTAAGGAAGATATTCAGCAGGTCTGAAACTGGTGGGAGGCAATGAAAGTGTACTTCATTTAACAAAGTCTTTGACAAAGAAACTCTGGTGCCACAATTCCCAGGATTCCCTAGCACTGAGCCAGAGCAGTTAAACTGGTCTCACGCTAGATTATTCTGCAGTCTGTTTTGGACTTCTGTCTCCAAATGTATCCTGACATCCATCCACCCCTATCCCCAAAGAATATGCGCACACACACACACACACACACACACACATGTTTGGAAACTCTGGAGAATTGTTATTCCAAAGGCAGTGCGGCTGTTGATTACCTATGCATGGGTGGTATTGTGTGGCCCTCCAGGTATTGCTAAACTTTATCTCCTATGTCTCATTGCTGATTGCGCTTGCTATGGCTCTTGGGTCTTACAACAAATATGGAAGCCACACAGTTTCTATCCCTGACCTGAAAACATAAAGGAGAAATTCCTGGATGAAGGGATGATTGGCACAACAATGGATACTGCTTAATGGGTAACATAAAAGTTAAGGTTCGAACAGGTATAATATACATATATTTTCAGGACCTTGCACTGACAAATCAATCCTTCTTTTATTTTGTAAGTAACTTTCTACTCATCCTTGCTGTTTTACTAGTCTACGGAATTAATTTAAAATTGACAATCATTAGAATGCAGTCATTTCAGTTTCCTCCTTGCAACAGGTTGCAAATTTCCAAAATGATGGCAGGATTAACTTAACTTTAGTGTGCTACAGAGAGTGAGTTTCCGGGATGGTATGACACATTTTAGCTGATGCTTGCCAAGACATAACAGTTTAAAAACTGACATTTGTGCTCAACACCATACTGCCACAGTCCTTACTGCTTCATGACAAACTGTCACTCTGCAGTACTGTGTCTAGTTGGTAGCTGTAAAATTATCTTGTTTTATGTTGCAGAGGTTAGTATACTGTTGACAGTGTTCAGGAATAAGACACATCTGTGCCACATGTGTATGATGGTAGCTAAAAAGTGTCAATTCATGAATTTGATAAAAGCAAGATAGCAGATATACCCAGGACATGTGCCTTTCTCATTATTTGAGGTACACACTTGTTGTATCATATTTTTGTACTATGTCATAAATGTTGGTGCTACTAACACCCCAACATCCCGAATAGTAACTATTCATTTCATGTGTTTTAAGTGTTTGTGATATGATTTAGATGTACAAACATAAACTCCCTGCAATCATACAATATTTTAGGAAATCTGGATTTAATTTCTAGTTTGGACAAAAAAAAAAAAAACCTGATGGGGTGTTCTGGCATTGTTCACAAGTGCTCAGGCTTGTATGTTTGTTTGTGAAATGGAGATGAGTACTAGTAGAGTTCATAAACTTTTGAGAGAGTGAATAAAGCAAAGACAGCAAAATGTGTTGTATAATAAATTGTTGTATAATAAAGTGCTAGTCTGTGTTATAAATATGCAGAGGGACTTTATGGTGAAGACATGAATCACTGACAGTGGTTTGCATATGAACCTACAAGAGCACTGAGATCTTCAGGGAAAGGATTTCTCTTGTTTCTTACCACCATCATGAGGCATGAGAGAGAGACTTCTCAGTGGTTGCCCCCACATTCTAGCATGCCCCTTTGTGGGATGCTAGGCTGCCCCTCTCCCTGCTTTCCTATCACTGGCAGGCAAAAACCTTTTTGTTTAAGCAGGCTTTTAATATGTAACTGCACCAGGAAGGCTTTTTATTGAGGTATTTTATTTTTTATATTTATATAATTTTAGAGATTATGTTTTAGGGATATATTAAACAGCAAGGGTGCCCCGAGAGACCTAACAGACTAACACCCAGGGTGTTTTAATTATGACGATTTAAAATGTTTTTAAAATTGAATGGGTAGATTTTAATTGATTTTTTTCAGTGAGCCAACTTAGTCCCACTCCAGAAGAAAGATGGCATATTGAATAAATATATAGCTGTGATGATACAGAATAGTCACAAGCATTCTCATTTCTGATAGACTTAACCTGTGACAGAATATTTTATGCACAGGTTCTACATTTTGATTAGGATAAAAACTTTGCACATGTGCTGTAGATTTGTGCGGGCAGGTTGTGGAAACTTGAATGAGAAAAAGATCCAGTGAGAATATTTTAAAGTCAGGTAATCATTTTTTTAAAAAAAGCAGTGTAAGGAAGGATGGGTACAGAGGATGCTAAGGAAGACAAGAGTCTATGATGAGGAAAAGGTTTGAGAAAACTTTGTAATAGTTCTGCATTCAGGAGAGAGGACATTGGGGAGAAAGTAAAAAACACAGGACAAGTAAGATATTTCATAACCCTCTTGATAATTAAAGGAAACAAGACAAAACAGGCAAGAGATTTAAAATCAAATATCTGACTGAGGCAAACCTAGCTTCAGGCCTGGTTTTGGTTGAGAAACCAAGCTGACTGCTTTAGGGATTGTCTTACGCTGGGAGCTGGAAAGGAGAGTATTGCAAGGACTACAGTCTTTCTTGGAGGGATGAGCTTAGAAGATGATGCTGGAAGTTTCTTCTTCCAAACCCTGGCTGTTAACCTGTGGATCTCTCAGGGCTTCCTTGCTGTTTATCATAGCCCTAATACCACTTTGAATGATTGTACTAAATTTGTGGATTTGCTACAGTCAGTATGCTTGATGGCATCCAACTCTCTTTGTCCTTTTCATCTAAGTCAGAGACGTTCATAGAATCATAGAATCATAGAATCGTAGAGTTGGAAGAGACCACTAGGGCCATCCAGTCCAACCCCCTGCCATGCAGGAAATCCAAATCAAAGCATCCCCGACAGATGGCCATCCAGCCTCTGCTTAAAGACCTCCAAGGAAGGAGACTCTATCACCTTCCGAGGAAGTGCATTCCACTGTCGAACAGCCCTTACTGTCAGGAAGTTCTTCCTAATGTTGAGGTGGAATCTCTTTTCCTGCAGTTTGCATCCATTGTTCCGGGTCCTGTTCTCTGGAGCAGCAGAAAACAAGCTTGCTCCCTCCTCAATATGACATCCTTTCAAATATTTAAACAGGGCTATCATATCACCTCTTAACCTTCTTTTCTCCAGGCTAAACATCCCCAGCTCCCTAAGTCGTTCCTCATAGGGCATGGTTTCCAGACCCTTCACCATTTTTGTCGCCCTCCTTTGGACACGCTCCAGTTTCTCAATGTCCTTTCTGAATTGTGGCGCCCAGAACTGGACACAATATTCTAGGTGGGGCCTGACCAAAGCAGAATACAGTGGCACTATTACTTCTCTTGATCTAGACACTATACTTCTATTAATGCAGCCCAAAATAGCATTGGCCTTTTTAGCTGCCGCATCACACTGTTCACTCATGTTCAACTTGTGGTCTACTTGGACTCCTAGATCCCTTTCACATGTAGTTTCATTCAGCCAGGTGTCACCCATCCTATATCTGTGCATTTTATTTTTCCGCCCTAAGTGCAATACCTTACATTTCTCTGTGTTGAATTTCATTTTGTTAGCTTTGGCCCAGCTTTCTAGTCTATTCAGGTCATTTTGAATCTTGATCCTGTCCTCTGGGGTATTAGCTATTCCCCCTAATTTGGTGTCATCTGCAAATTTGATTAGTATGCTCCCAATTCTGTCATCCAGGTCATTGATAAAGATGTTGAATAGCACTGGGCCCAGGACAGAGCCCTGTGGGACCCCACTGGTCACTTCTCTCCAGGATGAAAAGGAGCCATTGTTGAGCACCCTTTGGGTTCGGCCAGTCAACCAATTACAGATCCATTTAACAGTTCCTTTGTCTAGCCCACATTTTACAAGCTTGTTTGCAAGAATGTCATGGGAAACCTTGTCAAAGGCCTTACTGAAATCAAGATATACTATATCCACAGCATTCCCTTCATCTACCAAACTGGTAATTTTATCAAAGAAAGAGATTAGATTTGTCTGGCATGACTTGTTTCTCTGAAACCCATGTTGAGTTTTTGTGATTATGGCATTGCCTTCTAGATGTTCACAGACTCTCTGTTTAATGATCTGCTCCAGAATCTTTCCTAGAACTGATGTCAGACTAACTGGACGATAATTGTTGGGATCCTCTTTTTTCCCCTTTTTGAAGATGGGGACAACGTTTGCCCTTCGCCAGTCCGCTGGGATCTCTCCTGTTCTCCAGGAGTTTTCAAATATGATTGCCAATGGCTCCGATATTACTTTTGCCAGTTCTTTTAATACCCTTGGATGGAGTTCATCTGGTCCCGGAGACTTAAATTCATTTAGATTAACAAGGTGTTCCTCTACTATCTCTTTACTTATTCTGTGCTGAAATTCCCCTATTCTGTTCTCTGCTCCATTATCCTCAGGTTGAGCACCCTTTGCCTTTTCTGAGAAGACTGAGGCAAAGAAGGTGTTGAGTAATTCTGCCTTTTCTCTATCTCCTGTTAGCATTTTGCCATCTTCTCCACGCAGTGGCCCTACTGTTTCCTTCTTCTTCCTTTTGCTGCGGACATATCCAAAAAAGCCCTTTTTATTGTTCTTAACCTCTCTAGCAAGCCTGAGTTCATTCTGCGCTTTAGCTTTTCTGACTTTACCCCTACACATGCCTGCTATTTCTTTGAATTCCTTTTTCGTGATTTCCCCCTTTTTCCATTTCTTATACATGTTCCGTTTCAAACTTAGCTCAGTTGAAAGTTCCTTAGTCATCCATCCTGGTTTCTTGAGACACCTCCCGTTTTTCTTTCTCACTGGAACTGTTTGAAATTGTGCCTTCAGTATCTCCCTTTTGAGAAAGTCCCATCCGTCCTGAACTCCTTTATCTTTTAGTATTTCTGACCATGGAATCGCCCTCAATACTTCTCTAAGTTTACTGAAATCCGCTCTCCTAAAGTCTAGGATGCGTGTCTGACTCTGCCTGGCTTCTCCTTTCCACTGTATTACAAACTCCAAGAGAACATGGTCACTTCCACCTAATGATCCCACCACTTGCACCCCATTAACCAAGTCATCCTTGTTGGTTAGGATCAGATCTAAAATAGCTGACCCCCTTGTTGCCTCTTCCACCTTTTCGACCATGAAATTGTCTTCCAGGCAAGTGAGGAATTTGCTAGACCTTGAGGATTTTGCTGAGTTTGACTTCCAGCAAATATCAGGATAGTTGAAGTCGCCTATCACTACTACATCTCTCTTTTCTGACTGTGTGGTCATCTGTTCTAGAAAGATATCATCCAATTCCTCAGTCTGACTTGGGGGTCTGTAGTAGACTCCCACCGTAACACCCTTGTTGTTTCCCTCCCCTTTGATTCTTATCCAGATGCTCTCCACCTGGCTTCCATGATTGATGTCCAGGATCTCTTCACTGGTGTAAATATCTCTGACATATAGTGCTATTCCTCCTCCTTTCCTGTTTGGCCTATTTCTCTTAATAAGGTTATACCCCTCTATTTCCACATTCCAATCATGAGACTCATCCCACCAGGTTTCAGTGATGCCTATTATATCATATTTGCTTTGTTGTACTAGGAGTTCGAGTTCATCTTGCTTATTTCCCATGCTCTGTGCATTAGTGTAGAGACATCGCAGACCATGGTTCCCTTCTACTTGCTGCCTGTGCAAGTTTTTTTGCCTCCCACTGTTGGGTCCTTGCATTGTTTGCCTTGTTTCCTCTATGTCAGTTTGACTATTTTCGCCATCCCTTTTGCCTTCCTTATTGTCTCCCTTCCCCTCGGAACTCAGTTTAAAGCTCTCCTGATCAAGTTCTTGAGACTGTTGGCAAAAACATTTCTTCCAACTGGCGTGAGATGCAACCCGTCTGTTGCAAGAAGTCCCTCCTCATGGAACCGCAGCCCATGATCCAAGAATCCAAATCCCTCTCGGCGGCACCATCTGCGAAGCCAGTTATTCACATCTGCTATTTTCCTCTCCCTTCCTGGACCATGCCCTTCAACTGGCAGAAGAGACGAGATGACAACCTGTACATCCATTCCTTTCAGCTTCCTACCAAGCGCCTTGTAATCCCTTTTGATGTTCTGAATGCTGTGTCTTGCAGTATCATTAGTTCCCACGTGGACCAAAAGGAAGGGGTATTGGTCAGTAGGCTTGACCAGTCTTGTCAGCCTCTCTGTCACATCCCGGATCTTTGCACCTGGAAGACAACACACCTCTCGAGACATCTTGTCAGGCCTACAAATCACTGCTTCTGTACCCCTCAGCAAGGAGTCCCCCACTACGACCACACGCCTCCTCCGAGGCTTAGCAGTGACTGTTCCCTCGGGTGGGACTCTCAGGCTCCCCTGCTCCGTCCCTGAAGTCTGTCCATGCTGCTCTTCTTCATCCTCCTTGATAAGGGAAAGCGCTTCGAATCGATTCTCTAGCTGCAAGCTCCCCGAACAATTCCTTCTTGGTTTACTTCTCTTTGTGACATTCCTCCAGCTGTCTGCCTCCTCTGTTTGGCAAGTGACCTCTTCCACCCTAGCATCTTCCTCTGCATGGTACTCATCCAAGATGGTTAGTTCTATTGTGTCCAGGAAATCCTCTTGTTCCCTAATCTGCTGAAGTGTAGCTACTCTGGACTCCAGCTGCTGCACTTTCTCCTCCAAGAGTGCCACCAACTTGCACTTGGTGCATGTGAAGTTCTCCACTTCTGTAGGCAAGAAGAGAAACATCCCACAAGAGTTGCAGGTGACCGCGGCAGATCCCTCGTTGTCCATACTGCAAAGTCTAATGCCACTTGAGCAGAGTTGTTCAGTTAGAGAAAACTAAAATTTGCGCGCCATTAGGCGCGCGGCTCTGGAAGGTGGTATATAAAGCTAGTCTGCTAGCTCCGCCCCTTGTGACTCACAGATGTGACTCACAGAAGCTCCTCCCCTTCAGCCACGAGCACACGGTCTCAAGCACACGGTCCCAAAATGGCTGCCAAGCAGCTCCTCTCCTTCTCCTCTCTCTGGCCGGACTGTTCTGGAAGGCTCTGGAAGGTGGTATATAAAGCTAGTCTGCTAGCTCCGCCCCTTGTGACTCACAGATGTGACTCACAGAAGCTCCTCCCCTTCAGCCACGAGCACACGGTCTCAAGCACACGGTCCCAAAATGGCTGCCAAGCAGCTCCTCTCCTTCTCCTCTCTCTGGCCGGACTGTTCTGGAAGGCTCTGGAAGGTGGTATATAAAGCTAGTCTGCTAGCTCCGCCCCTTGTGACTCACAGATGTGACTCACAGAAGCTCCTCCCCTTCAGCCACGAGCACACGGTCTCAAGCACACGGTCCCAAAATGGCTGCCAAGCAGCTCCTCTCCTTCTCCTCTCTCTGGCCGGACTGAGGACTGATAGGTGATAGATTGGTGAGACTATTCTGAGATCTGTGGTCTGTGATCAGTAATGGTCTGAATATTCGTGAACAAACTGAAGTTTTATCCAGAAAAGACAGAGATTCTGCTAGTCAGTAAAAGGGCTGCTTCAGCCTGTACTGGATGTAGTCTGTTTTGCTGCATGGATTTATTCTTGGATTCAGCTCTGAGCCCAACTTTTGGCAATAGTTGGGAGTACCTTTGCACAGTTAAACTAGTATACCATCTGTGTTCATCATCATTATTATTTATCATGTGAAAAATTGCTGCTAATCGTTCTCATTCTCCTATGTTAACAGTGAGACAGAGACAGAGCTGTTGCTCTTACTTGATAGGTGATAGATTGGTGAGACTATTCTGAGATTTGAAATTTAACTGTCCCAGGCCCAAAAGATCTCTGACAGTATTTCTCAGTATGGTGCCCACCAGATGTGATCTGGAGGGCACCACTTTGGGATAGGCTGATCAACGTGATCTCTCTTAGTCTCTGCGCAGTATCATTGACTTGAGTGAAAGCCAAGTCTGGGTCTCAGTAGACTAAATTGAATTGTGATACTGACAAGAATTAATGCCAAGATTTTTAAAATAAGTATGAAGTGCTAGAGGTTGATTTATGACTTGTACAGAGCAGGCTTTACTGCTTCTGCTGTTAGCACAGAGAAATCCTGATAAGTTAGTTCAGATCATTATTATTTAAATACCTATTCAGGTTAAAAGGGAGGATGAAACAACATTCATTTCATTTTTCAATTGAACTGCAAATAGCCATGAAAATCAATTTCTTTTCTGCGTTCAATTAAGATCAACCATTTCCCTTGCTTCTCTTAGCCAAAATTAAGCTCGATCTTAAAGGCAGCATGTGATTAGGATCACCCTTTCTGTCAGGCAATGGATCAGTATTTGAATATAGTTGCCACCAGACCCTGGGCGTGCCATTCTGGCTTTGTAATTTCAACAATGCGTGAAGCCAAGAGAAATGCCCTTAAGGTATGCCACACTTCCATTGAATCGTTACAGTGTTCAAAATATTGGCTGTTGTGTAATTGCTGTGAAATCCAGTTATGCAAACTCTAGTTTCTTTCCAAGCTAGAATCTTTACAATGGGAAAAAAGCCAGAATTGTAGGGGTTTATTTCATAAGGTTTTAAAAATATATATTTGCACTGTGTAAATAAATCAGAGGGGTATATTGGGCAGGATATTGCAAGAACCTCTTCGGTGTGTCCAGTAGGCAGGCTTCTTTTGGAGTCTGGACATCTGTTAAAATGCATGATCCTGCACTTATTTTTTTAGAGAGTACTAAGAGTATTGTCCTGTGAGAGCGGGTCATTCCCTCCTTCATCATTTCTCAGCACAGTTGAAAACTCTGTTTTGTTGATGCCTTGTTGACATTCTAATATGGTCCAATAGATTTGTCTAATGTGGGCCAGTAGATCTGCTTTGAATTTCTTTAGTTCTGACTAAGCCTTATGATTATATGTCTTAGGGGTTTGATGCTATTTCACAGTGCACTCAATTCTGCTGTGTAATTAATTTTACAAGGTAGATAATTATGTTATTACTTTGTTGCCAAGGTTTTTTTTTAAATTGCTGCTGATATTTGCTGATGTCTTAACTCTGATTAACCTCAGTTGTGTCCAGCACAGGTTAGTGATAAAGAGCTTGATAACAGCTGAGATTTTTAATATATATATATATATTTCCTTTTGTTAGTCTTAATTATATGCTAATTTCTTTGATAGGACTATAGTCCATATCCTGTTTACCCAGTTCTTAATTGATAAATTCTCTATTTTTCTCCCCGTGTTTTGACAACCTTTTTTTTTTTTTAATCATGGGGACATTTTTTATTACTTTTATGTGTTAAAGTAATGGTGAATTTAAGCCACCAAACCACCAAGTTAAATTTTGGGTTAATAATTAGATAAATACTATTATAATAATATGTAAAGGAACAGAATGTAAATTGCAGATGTAAGAGGTTTGACAGAGTGGTATTTCTGTTATGTACTATGAATTGGGGAAATGGGAAGAGGGGGTAGGTTTATGTCTAACAGATGGAATTTGTAATACTGAGACTTTTATTATTGTTAAATATAAATAAATTTTTAATAATTTTTTTAAATGGCTAAGAAGCCTTTCTATATTAGCTGTGCATGGAGGACATACGATAAAGATGTGCAACAAAATGTTGAGTCATAACTGGAAGAAGAGTTAGAAATAAAATAGCTACCTGTATCATGGTATTGCTTTGGGTAGGGAGTAAGAAAATTATATTTCAGTACTGATGTAGTAAGTGGAAACAATATAACTTTGGGAAAGGACTGATATAGCCCCTAATTTTTCTAGTTACAGTTGCCCCCCCTTATCCACAGTTGTTGTTTTTTTTATCAATGGATTCAAGCATCCACAGCTTGAAAATATTTTTTTAAAGTATAAATTCCAAATAGCAAACCTTGATTTTGCCATTATATATAGGAGACACCATTTTGCTCTGACATAGTATTTAATGGGACTTGAGCATCCACAGATTTTGTTATCCACAGAGGATTCTGGAACCAAAGCCCAGTGGATAACAAGGGCCCACTGTACTTTTAAAGGAAAACTTGTGCAGAATTTTCCACGTTTTATGTCATTTCCATCAATCCAAAGTAATGAAAAGGAGGTAAAAACAACATTATCAATTTGAAAAGTTACTAAATTTTAAAATATTTTTCTGTGTATTGGTAATGAAGAGAACCAGTGTGGTGTAGTGGTTTATGTGTTGGACTGTGACTCTAGAGACCAAGGTTTGTGACTCTAGAGACTAGCCATGGAAATCCTTTGGGTGACTTTGGGCAAGCCTTACTCTCTCAGCCTCAGAGAAAGACAAAAGACAAACCTTGCACAAATCTTGCCAAGAAAACCCTGTGATAGGATTACCTTATGGTTGCCATAAGTCGGAAACGACTTGAAGGCACACAGCTACACCACAATGGTAATGAAAATCTCTTTGGTAATGAAATACAGAGATTTGCTTGTAATTAGTAACTTTCCAAGTTTTGGATAGACAAATTTGGCGTTTGTCTTCCCTTGAACTTTCAAGTCATTCTTGTAATGCCAGAAATTATTATTAGCTACTTGCCACCCCCCCCCCCCAAAGCACAAACAGCCAAGCCATAGTCTATGTATTACTGATGATAAAAAGTTTAATTTGACTGGATGATGTAATGTAGGTGTGGGTTGATCTTATCTGATCACAGTTGCCTTCTAATGTGTACTTATACAGGAATAGCAGGGAAGGTGGGGAGTGAAGTATTCCATAAGGAAACCATCTTCTTTTCAAGTAATTGATCAAACATTCTAATAGCATGGCGTTGTGACTAGAATGTTGGACTAGGACTCTAGAAGACCAGAGTTCAAATCTCTTCTCAACCATGGAAATCAAGAGGGTGACCGTGGGACAGTCACACTCAACTTTAGAGGAAGGCAATGGCAAACTCTACAAAAAACAAATCTTAGAATCATAGAATCATAGAGTTGGAAGAGACCACAAGGGCCATCCAGTCCAACCCCCTGCCATGCAGGAACTCTCAATCAAAGCATCCCGGACAGATGGCCATCCAGCCTCTGTTTAAAGACCTCCAAGGAAGGCGACTCCACTACACTCTGAGGGAGTGTGTTCCACTGTCGAACAGCCCTTACTGCGGTTTATCACACTAGGGGGCAAACAGGATTTAAACAGGAATTAAACAGGAAATGTCCTATGTTAAACATAAGGCATTTCCTGTTTAATTCCTGTTTAACTCTCATTTAAATCCTGTTTGCCCCCCTTGTGTGATAAACCAGTAGGTAATCTTACCTAGACAATCTGTGGGTTACTGAGATGAATTTTGATTGGTACCTGAAAAATGTGGACATAGTGCTTGGAAATGTGAGCTTTGGTACAGTCTTGGTTGATCTTTGTTTATTGATTCATAGATTCCGTATTGGTTATTATTATTATTAATCTGTATTAATTTTATTATTATTAATAAAAGGGACTGGCATGAAGTATTCTTAAGGAAAAAAATATAACTACTGCTGGAGAATTTTTTTCTTGTTTCTCTTGTGTGGGGCAGGGAATCAATTCAAGCTGGCCATTTTTTGATCTAGGTGGTGGACTTTTTTTGTAAGAAATGGACTGTCTGAATCTATTGTAATGTGCTCTATGATGAAATCTTCACTATGCTGGGAGATAAAAAGTGAGCCTGACCATTTTGAATATGTTGGGATCTCTGCTCTTTTTATGTCTTTTTAGTAACACTGAGCACAGCTTCTTTTGGATAGTTTGCTTGCAAGCCAGTGACTGCTTCAGATGAGTAATGGAATGCATCAGGGAGAATAAAGTGAAGATCAATCTAGACAGGACAGAGATGCCAATAGTGGACAGGCCCATTGACCCAGATATGTGACTTCTAGATGGGGTTATACCTTAGGAAGCAGGTTTTCAGTGTTATTATATATCTGAAGTAGTTAGTTTGCTCTCAAACTAGATTGCTCTCAAAGGGACGGGATATAAATAAACTTTATAATAATAATAATTATTATTATTAGTTATTAAACCCTTCTCCTCTTGTGTAAATTATATTATGAATTAATTATTTAATTGGGTTATTCTTAAAGCTTAATTGCAGAGTATACGTTAGTTTGAACACTTCAGAGCAGAAATGCAAGGCATGTGTTTAAATGTAAATAAATATGAATACACTTTTCTTTTAGTCATGCCAACAGCACAGAAGGGATCTTTTCATTAAGCCAAACTTGATCTTTTCTTTTTGGACAAACATTTAATGTGGCCTAACTTGAAATTTCTTGAGATATGTAGATGACTTGAGAAAAATGTATTTTCTCTCTCTTTTTTATGTTTTGGACAGCCGCCTTCTGAAGATCAGTGTAAGAAGATGTCTATGGTGCTGGGTAGTCCTTTAGGAAGAATTGAGATATTTGGATGCAAGGTGGGAGTACATGAAATACACCTCCAAGAAGATGCTGTGCCACACAGTGGGTAAGACCTTTGTCCCTATAGTTATTTTTGTCACATGTTTCCATGCAATTTTTTTTAAAAGTTAAAATTCATTCCTACAATTCAGTGGCAATGAATTGTTCAGTTGCTTTGCAACTGAAATAACATTTTAATTTTTAATAAAAGAACAACAAAAATCTAGTTCTTGGGAGGCAGCATGGCCTGAAAACAAATAATTTTTGGCAGACTTTGTCACTGCTTGCTGTAGAATTCAGGAACATTTTCACAATGTCTACATCATCATGGAGTGGTGATGCAAAGTCTAGAAATCTGCTCATCATTGGTCAATGTGTCTTTTCTTCTGACAAGTGTAACTTGAAGTCAACAGAAATAGTGCTGTCTCCAGGTGAAGCTCAGGGCAATACAATGGTGTAGTAAAATGATGTCCCTTGTATAAAATGGAAAAATTAAAGTTTGCTTTTGGGAATTGTTTGCAAGCCGTGGATGCTTGAATCCATAGATAAGGAATCTTTTGACTTATTGTACCTTACTTGGGGACCAGCAAACTACTGGTCTTACGGCTGTTGTTCTGTCATATATGTTATATTTTGATAGTCCTGTAAAAGAGGAAGACAGTGGTGATGTGTCCAGGAGTTGGCTGAGAGTGCTTTGAAAGTTGGGGCAGAGTTGTGATTATGGAGATGGATGATAACAGGAAGTGCATTAGGGTGTGCATGAAGGAAGAAGAAACAGTAATAATTGGTGATAAGAAAATTTGTGGCAGAGGAAAGTGTATGTATTCATGCATTGGAGTATATGCGTGTTCAGTTGTGTAGGCCTTGCATTGCAAATTTGGCAGCACTTCTGCCTGGAAGCAAACTAAGCCAATGAACAAAGGAAGGGCTGGGGTTTAAATCAGATTTTTGGATGCTTTGTGCAAAAGGGACCAGCGCTTGAATGGCCCATATCAAAGAAATCTTTGCTATGTATCTACATGCTTTTGAAGTTTGGTTTTCCCAGAAGGGAAGAAGGAAAAGTGTGAATTCCTAGACAGGATGGCCAGATGGATGGATCAGCTTTTTTCCATGCCAGAGGCCCATTTGTTTTATTACCTTCTCTTTGTGTGTGGGAACATCTCCTGGGGGTAACCTCAAGACATGTCCCTCCAGTGTTGAGATCATGGAGGCTTGGGTCATACAGGAGAAGGCCCATATTAATTGATATCAAATAGGGATCCTTGATCCAGTTAACCACTGTTTGTAACAGGTCTTCCCTCCATCTTAACTACTACCACCGTGGCCTTGTTGGAGAGAGAGAGAGAACAGGCAACATCTGCTGGACTTGATCCCCTTTCCCACTGGTATTTCCTCCTCCTTTTGTGTCATGCCTTTTTAGATTGTAACCCTGAGGGCAAGGAACTGTCATATTAACAATCTGTAAACTGATCTGAGACCCTTTGTTGCCAAAAAAATATATATAATTGCTCTAAATGAATGAACGTAATGAAATATATCCACTGTCACAGGCAGCAATAGCTAGGAAGTTTGTGTGGAATGTGATGGTAGTTCACTCCTTGCTGTTTCTTCCAAGCCTCATCTTCTTGTCATTCAACTCTTTTAGGGGATGCGTCTGCCACATGGCTTTCCTACACTATAGGTGCTAAATTGTTGCCTGCAGATACTGAATTACCCTCTCATCATCAGTGGTGAATTAAGATTTAGTGACCAATCCAGATAGCTTCTTCATGTGGAATGGGAAAAGGTGGGAATATTGTTCTGCATCTTAGGCCGCAAAATGTATTGAGTTTTCCCTGAATCAAGGACTCCTTTTAATTAATCAAAACATTTTAAATTGATGAATATATTTATCAACTGAAAACTGTGGCCCAATTTTGTAAATATTGTATATAATTAGTGATTAAATGTTAAGCAGAACTATTTAGAACCCATTGTATCAAGGACTCAAGAACAGATACTATATTATTTATATGAAAATATTTTCTTTCTTAAGGCTATTTCTGCTAATCTTTTAAGAAAGCATTCTGCTGTATCTTTCTTATAGCAAAGAACTAACAATCTAAAGCTATTTGTAAATGCCCAAGTTGAAATATAACATTCAATCTTTTTTTCTCATTGATAGGAAAGAGTTGTTAAAATATCTAGGCTCATTATCTTTGACAGAACAAAACAAAATGAAGTGTCTCCCTTTCTCTTCTTTTAAACATTGTCTAGTAAACACTGTAATAAGAACACTGGAAAGCACACAGAACCTATAAAAATAATAATGGTTTCCTGTCAGGCAGAATTGTAATGAATACAAGTGTGGTTATAAATATTTGTGTTCTACAACCATGGAGGTATTTTGCATAGTGTTGCATGTTACAAGGAGTATATGTTACATATTTTATAACTTTGATACATAAGCTCTGTGTTAGCATCATTTGGGCAGTTCTGTGATACATTTCTTGGGAGATGGGTTCCAAATATTGAGGCTCAGCAAAAGTCTGAGGCTGCTCTTCCTTGAAAGTAAGGAACTTCCATAGGATAGTCACATATTATTCCCTTCAGGCCAATATTCATAGTAGTAGTTCTCTTAAATTCTTTAATATCCATTCATCCTTTATTCTTTATTTTTGAGTGTAGCAGGAAGATGCCTGCTATTGAGCAGAAAATGGTTTAAACTCTCACCTGTAAGAAGATGTTTGGAATAAAAATTGAGGAGTTCCAGATAGCAAAGAAGGAAAGTTGCAAAGACTGAGGGATGGCTTGTGACACCTTCAGCATTAACTCATTTATTGTGACATAACTTGCCAACTTTCCCAGCTTACATTTTTTTCCAATGGACCAACACAGTTACCCTTTAATGATTATAAGAATGTCAGTGAAATCTCTCAGCATCCTCTAACCTAAAGAAAAAGTTTGGCCTTTTCATAATTTTTCATAATCTATCATCTCTTACCAAAGGGACTAACTGGAAGATTTTGTGTGTGTGTGTGTTTGTGTGTAAATTAATCCCTGTCTTCTCATGTAAATATGAATAAAATATTGTGACAAGAAACACATATGCTTTATCTTATTTTCCAATTTTAAAGCTAAGTTGAAGATGGTTTTATTCAGGGAAGCGTTCCAGATTTGCCGGTTGTTAACGTCTTCCTTGTATATGTACCTTTTATAACTGTCAGTATTTTGTTATATGATGCCTTAATTTTTTAACTTTGGTTTGTAGACTGTGCACTGTCTGGCAGGTTTTACGTCTATTTTCTCTCCTGTTTGTAAAGTGCTGTATAAAATTTTACAGCGTTATATAAATAAATGATAATAATGATGATAATAATAAATAAAGAAAAGCCTTCAGGACATCTTTAACATGGCACTGCTATGCATCAAAGACTTCCATGAACCAAGATCATAAACAGTCATGCTCAGATCTTACAAACTTAGGACCATGCCTACTTTGATCGAGTCAATCCACCTGTAATGTTGTCTTCCACTTTTCCTACTGGCTAACACTTTACCCAGCATTGTTGTCTTTTCTAATGACCACTATTGATTACAGCATATACAATAATACTGCTATACAAACACTGAAGCCTTTGTGAAGTTGCAGGCTTTCATGGCTAGCATCCATGTTTTGTTTTGTTTTGTGGGGTTTTTCAGGCTATGTGGCTGTGTTCTAGAAGATTTTATTCCTGACATTTCACCTGCATCTGTGGCTGACATCTTCAGAGAATGGTGGCAGAAAAAAAAAACCTATAGTCAAGTCATTGTATGAATATTTCACAATTTTCTTAAGATCCATTTTTATTTTATAGCTATATTCACTGCATAAATGCAGTTTTGTTGTGAGGAAAGAAATTTTGTAAGGAAAGAAATTCTAATTTTAAAAATTACTTTTAAATATTTCTTCAGTTATCGTAAGATGGATCTCAGTGTTGCCCCATAAAATACCCCCCCCTTTTTTTAACCAATTGTGACTGATTTACTGGCCAGTGACTTCAATCAGTAAAAAAGTGAGATTTTTATGGAAAAACATGAGAGTCATCTTATAATTGAAATATTGAAATAAATTGAAATAAAAGAAATATTTAGAATTAATTTTTAAAATTAGAATTTCATTCTTTACAATATTTCAGTTTCAAAACAGCAATACTACATTAGAAGCACTGAACGTTGCATGCTCCTTTGTCCTAAGAAATCATGTTTCATTTCAGAAAGTCAGTAGCAGAGCAGAATCTTCTATGTGTGTCGTGTGTTTTAATGACCAAGGGATTATAAGTCTTGCAATGCTTGCTCCTGATGGAATCCATGTTATTACTTTTAAATCTTCTTATCCTGTGCCTTCTTCCAGAAAGTCATCTTGCCCTCCCTAGCTGGTTGGAGTAGATGAAGCATTTAGAAAGCTCTCACTCCAAGTCTTCTTGTTTCTGACACGAGGGAGTCTTCAGCACTCGTGAATGAACATCAACTAAACCTCCTACAAGTGGAGCAAACATTGATTTGCTTTGAAGATGTCTTTATGCATGTAGTGAAAGTGGTGGGAAATGAGCATGGGATGGCTCATTGAGGTATTTAGAGAAGTTTAAATTTTGTACACAATTTTGTGGTTCTTTTGGGTTATAAAGTGGAGTTTAATTAATTGAGAACCAGTTTGATGAAATCTTAAGCCTTTTCAGACCTGCATTCAGTTTCAGCTGCATCTTGCAATATGGGGCCTACTTTATTTTTATTTTTTAAAATTCTATATAATCTCTACAGTGGCATCCCCCCCATTGACCTCCTCCCCTACCACATCATACAGAATCCTTAATAATATTTTTCTATAGTGGGCCTTTGTTATCCACTAGAGTTTGGTTCTAGGATCCCCTGATAACAAAATCTCCTGCAGCACAGTGATTAGATGCTATACACTGCAGAATTGAAGAGCCGTGATGGCGATGAAAGGGGCGCCTTTTTTCCAACGCAAAAGGAGTGGCATTTTGTTTCTTCTTTTTGTGCCAGAAAAACATTGGATCGGGGCCATGGTGTGCAGTTGCCATGGCCCCGATCTGGTGATCAGAGGGGTGGCATTAAGCTGCCACTTTGTGGCTGTTTGTTTAGCCTCTAAGTTTACCCTGCCCCCGGTAAACCAGTAGTAATGTTGGCTGAAGAAATCTGGATAGGACTGAAGTCCATTTAGTGATTCTAATCTGGTTGGGACTGGAAATTGAATTTAGACCATATTTCTACTTTGTGAAGATTACTGTGTGATGACTTAGACTGGTTTTTATCCCTTAGCTACCTGCCTATGGAAATAAAATGGTTTTCTCTCATGTAAACTACATTTAGTTTTTAGTAGACTAGTGAAACATCAGCATGATAAATATTAACATTTGAATATAACTTTTGAATATTAAATAGAGTAATGGTACTCTTTAATATTGTTTTTTATCATCTTAATACTTGGACAAGGAGCTCGTTTATTGCTTGTAATTCTGTATCAACATGTTGTCTCCTGTTAGAATGATGAATTAATTGGAGTAGAATATGTATTGTTAAGACATCATTTTAAGTGTTTCCAAGGATTTATAAAAATGTTTCCTAGTTTCTACAGATTACATAGGCAACATTAATTTTTGATATTTTATTCTGGCTTCCAGCTTGCCTCTGTTCTTCTTATGAGGTACCATGAAAAAATGTAACAGCTTTCCTAGGATAATTGATAAAAATAAAAGGTAGTATAATTTTCTAAAGCTATGTTGATAAAGTCTTCTAATGTTATTCGTTTCTTATAACATTTAGTTTAGATACTAAGACATAGCATCTCAGTAGTAAATAGATAGGGAGTGGCCTGCTACTTTTCTCTGAATGCAACTGAATACCAAAAGTATGTGTTTTTGAGAAATATTGCTTCCCCCTGCTAGAAATAACCAGACATCAATCTCTATTTCAGCAGATTCAATGGATATGGCAGGAAGAGTTATTATATACTGTGATCCTCCTTTTATTAAAAATAAACTGGGGTAGTTTTTCTCCTGATGGCTTTTCAGGTGATAACTGTAGGATTGTTTATACTTATAGCTATATGATCCAAGTGTGGGGGAAACACACATTAAAAAAACACACAAACAAAACAGATTTTTTAAAAGATCAGCATAATTCCAAAACTGAGGGGGGGGGGGAGTTTCCCAGTCATGTTACACTCCTCCAAAGAGCACAAGTGAATTATGTTGGACTGCATGATTCCCCCAAATTTGCTAAAACCTTTCTGTATATTTAGAGATGTCTGTTTATTATACATTGTGCATTCCATAAGCTACCCTGTTGTTATATGTGACTCCTTTTCTAATAGTTATTTTCTCAAGAAATACTGGCTTTTGTAGGAGGAAACATGTTATTGCAGCAAGGGAGCATTGCCAAGCCTCCAAGGCCAAATTCTGATACGTAGAAGATGAGTTGGTATACCAGTACTACTTCATACTGATCAGATCACCACTGAAGATAGAGCTGCCTTGGATATTCAGCTCACTCTGCCATGCATTGGGGCGGGTAGTAATCATATTTGCTTGTGAAGCAATTCCCTGTGTTTTGCACAAAGGATCCAGTGCATCAAAGTTTGAGACAAGTCACACTCTGCCTGATGCTCTGGAAAGATATTGGATTGTAACTGACATAATCTGTCGGGCAACATGAGTGTGTGTGTTAGGCTACCTGGGGGATGATGTGAGTTGTAATCTCAGCACATCTGGTGCCCATATTTTGTAAGGCTGTTCTAGAAACTGCAATGAATTCTTTCCCATTTTTGTAGAAAAGAACTGAAAATAGTGTTCACAAATGCCAGTCACAATGCACCAAGCCAACTGAAGATTTCATGGTGCTTGCTTACCTCTAGGGTTATGTGTTGTACTGTCTTGGGCATACTGGTTTCTAGCAGCTACTCTTCTTTTCTAGAGACTAATTTTATTCTACTTCCTAATGGTGAGTTTATTTAAAATATAACAGCATATTATCTTCTAATTTGCAGACCTAAACACTTCTGTGTACCAGGGGCATTCCCCTAAGCACATAGGAACTTCTGCCTTATTTTTGGGTGGCTGACTTCCATGTCCCAATCTGGGAGGCAGCCATCTGAGTCTGTTCTTACGGAAAATGATAATACAATGTGGTATGCTTTCTAAAGATAGTGTAAGAGGAAGAATGCTGACCCACTCAACACCAGTTGTGTTCCATCTTACACGAAAATACCCTTAACACTGTTATTTATACCAAGCTAATGTTTAGGCCAGTGGGGTTTCATCTTTTTCCCTCTGTGTCAGGGATGGGAAACTGTGAGTGGCTAGAAAGCCTCATTGTCCCCCAAAGAGGCCATAGAGGGCCAGACCCCAATGTTCCCAATTGCCTTTTTTGGCCCCCTAGGAGCAATAAAGCTGCATATCTGCCCTCAGTCCACTCTTTCTTCATTTTTGCTTTATGTAAATATAAACAGAGTCTTTTGTTCCTTCATGAATCCATATTGCACATGGAAAGAAACAGAATTAAGAAGCTATGATCATTACTGCATAAGATTTGAATGGGGTTCATCCCTACAAAGCACCTCAAAATGAATACTGGTCTCTAAGGATAAATGTGAGCCTTCCAAAAACAGATATTAAAGGCCAAATCCGGGGGGGGGGGGGGGGACAAATAGGGAACACTAAACTTAACCTAAAAGACATGACCACTTCCAGTTTACCCTCTATTGCCAGATTGTATCTGAGTAAAATACAGCATTCCACAGACCTCGACTATCCGTAGAGGGGCAACCTCCACTAGTTTGAATGAGGTGCACACCCAGTCCATGCACATGGGCACATGCCCCATTCAAGCCTACGGGGATTGAATATGTGTGAGGCTCCATTTTCATGGGGGAGGGGTTCCGGAATGGATCCCCCATAAAAACGGAGCACCAACTATATTATTCCTAGCAGACCATTACAGTACTTTGTTCTGCACAAAGAGCTGTCTAGTAGTAGTAAAATGCAGTAGTTCCATGAGTAAGGAAGGGTGACTGTACATGGTTCCTGCATGGCAAGGGGTTGGACTGGATGGCCTTTGTGGTCTCTTCCAATTCTATGATTCTATGGTGTCCCCTTGAGAGAAGACTTTCTCCACTGCAGTACCTCAGCTGTGGAATGCTGTCCCTTTGGAGGACCACTTGTCACCAACCTCGTTTCAAAAAATAAGTTATCACTTGGCTTTTAGACCCAGTGACCATGGTGTCATATTGAAACACCAAGTTGTGAATTTCTGTGTATTTAAATGTTTAAGTGTTGTCTCATTTTCTTTACCGCATCCCCATAGGACAGGACTTATGTAAATAAATAATTTCCTTGTAGCAAAATATAGTCCTATAGCACCTTAAAATATAATACATTTATTGTGGTATGGATTTTTAATAGAGCAATGTGTGTTGGAATGCTTCAAATGTTTTTAATGTAAGCCATAATCTGAAAATTGTTAGTAAGAGACTACAGTATGTTCTCTAAGCCCTTTCCTTATGGAAACCTTTCCAGTTTTAATCTCTCTAGTCTGATATAGCAAAAGGCATGGCTGAGTAGGAATATAAACCTGAATCTCTGGAAGGCTATTCTCCTATGTCAAAAAAAAGAAAGAAAGAAAGAAAGAAAGAGGGAGAACTGTTTTGAAAGAAGAACTGAAAGGGATGGGATGCATTGTTCATGAAATATGTCAGTCCTTATATGTTCATTGATTGACTTCTTAATTGATGTATCACATGAAATTGAAGAGTTAAAAATTCATAAGAGATTCGTAATTGTGCATGTAGTATTTATTTCCTTCACAGAAGAAGTCTTATAAAATTTAGCTTTTTCATTAATGTATGTAAAAATATTAAAAGCTTTTGTATATTGCATTAAAAACTTATGTCGGCTGCCCTGCATTTTTCTATTTATTAAAACTTTTCAAGCAGTAAAAACATTTTACTTGTTAATGAGGGGAAGTGGGGAAATTAATGAAAGAGCTTGGATTCTCCAAGATGTCTCCTTTTAACCATGCACAACCAGTTCTGTTTCCCCCCACTCTGTGTAGTTTAATTTCTGTGTTAGGGTTCAGTAAGCAAATGCAAATAGATGTAATGATTTGCATCAGTAGATTACGTCTCAGTTTAATATCCTCGGATATTTTGGTCAAGGACTTTTTTTCTTTGTTAGGTTGGCAGAGTTCTCCTACAGTAAAAATGTATAATTGCAACATTTATCCTCAAAGCTTTATACATATATCACTTTCCCAAATCGTGGTTTTGTATTACAACATTTCCTGCAGTGAAGAAAAGCTACTATTAAATAATGATAATTTACTGGTATTTAATAAGGTATTGGGCATAAATGAGCCATTGCGCTTTAGGGATTCGAGTACTGGATTAGAACTCCAGAAGACCAGGGTCTGAATTCCTGTCCCACCATGAAAACTCACTCGATTACTTTGGCCAGTCATACACTCTAAGCCTAAAAGAAAGGCAATGACAAACCTCTGAATAAATCTTGCCAAGAAAGCACTATAAGAGGATTTACATAAGTCAAGAGTCAACTTGGATGTGCACAACAACAATAATTGGATGTGGAATGTTTCCTTTTCTTAGACCCTTTTCTCTCCCACACCTCAATTCTGATACACATTTTTCCTTCAAATGCATCCCAAAGAAATATTCTGTTTGCACTAGACTCTAGCTAGAACCATTCAGCAGTGCTTCATTTACAACTTGGCTGCACAGGAATTGATGTTCCATTGCTTGCTGGAGTAGAAGTGGAGATCACACCATTCTCTTTCTATTTGTCATTTGTCTATAACAGTGGTTCCCAAACATTAATCCTCCAGGAGTTTTGGACTTCTACTCCAGGATTCTTGGCCATTGGCCATGGTGGCTGGGGCTTCTGGGGAATGAAATCCAAAATATTTGGAGAACCAAAGATTGAGAACCTCTGGCCAATAAAGAGGAATATTTATTATGAGTTATCTGACTCACTTGGAGGGATTCAGTTTCTTAATTCCAAGTTCTTGCCAAAAGATCTGTAATTGATGAAAGGCTGCAGCATATCTATGGGCTGAAGAGGAGTCCGAGATAAGCTGGATACTGGAGCCTTCCCAGGGAATAGGCCTAAGAAGCCCCATTTGGTGTTTTACATGGAAAATTGGACTGTTTTGAAGCAGCAGCAATTGGTTGCCTATTTTGTATTTTACTTTGCAAAAAAAATGCTTGGTGTGTATATTCATTAGATGGTTATGGTGTGAGCTTATGTACACCCACACTGAGCTCAACTGTGTAAAATACTTGCAATTCTCTCAGTATTTGGTTGCTAGAGATGATACAGCCTACTAAAATAGCCCAAACAGTTATTACCCTTCATCACTGCTGTGATTTCTCAAAATTCTTTAAGACTGAGGTTATTTTTGGGAGAGATGAATTCACTGTTGTAGAGCTCTCTATCCAGTAGTGTTGTTTTACCCTGTATGTACTTCGTTTGTATTATCCTTAATTTGTTTGTTCATTCTGGTGCTAGAATCAAGATGCCAGAAGGCAGACTCATTTCAATAGACCTATTAAGCCTATGGACTTTTGTCTTTTGTTGTTTTCTTTCTAAGAAGTTGAGTTGGGATTTAGTTTTCCAATTATTCTCTGGAGTCAAGGACAAGATTATTTCTATATTTTTTAGAAACATGATAGCCAGTTATCTGAGAAGATATATAAAGTAGTGAGTGTGTGTATGTGTCTGTATTTGTGTATACATTTTTTCTTATTCTTAAGTATGAGAAATGTTTGAAGGTGGCTTCTCTTACCCTTGGGCTAAACTGACCCATCAAATCATTCATCCCCAACGCTACTTTGTCACTTGCTATTTACATTTAATGACCTACAGCTACAATTTTTATATCTAGACTCCTTATTAAAACACAATATGTGCAAAGATAGATTTTTTTAATTAGCAAAACTAGTATGAGCATCAGTGACAACAATACAAAAAGTGATTGGACAGGTCTGGCAGGTTTATTAGCAGTTAAAATCAATTGGGGAAAATCCAGCTTGATGGCTGCCAAGTAAAAAGAGATAGCTAATTAAAAATAGTGTAAAATTTATAGTTTATGACATGATGAGATATTTGGAAATTATGTTGATGTTAAACCAGTAACACTGCATTTATATCAAGAATTTTACATTTGATACTCTAGAAATAGAACACAAATGAATCTCAGTTTTTTTAACTCCGCAAGGCACATAATTTTTACCAAAGTATTTTCCATGAGAACTGTGTATGGGGACTACTACTGGTGTGATACCATTCCCCTGGAAGCCGCAGAAGAGCAGTGCACAAATGCATGGGTTATTTCCCCTCATGCCATGATCAGAGGCAGGAGTCCATCTTAACACTTTAAAACTCTCTTGCAGCCATCCACATACTCATTGTCTGGCACCCAGACACACTTGCCACAACCCCATTGGGCAACTTTTCTACTCTCCAGGAAACGGAGTAAGGGTTACATGCCTTCAACCGTAATTATAAATTTATGGAGGAAACTGCCCGAGCCAGTCCTTTTATACTCTATTGGATTCTTGCCAAAGAAATGTAACACAAGAGCTGCCATATGTGGAAGAAGCAATATCATAATGTAATACTGGCTATACACGACTCTAAGTTGACCTCATGTAATAAGTCAAGGGCAGTGTTTTGGTTAAGCAAAATTAAGGATTTTGATTTGACCTGTGGATAACTCTAGGGTAAAATTTAGAGGCATGTAACAAAGGATATAAAGGGACGAAGCTAACAAGAACAATGCCAAAGAACTTGCCAAAGTTTCTGACAGGCATAACTGTTTTGTGCTTTTCTAACCCAGGGATTCAAAGAAGGTCAGAAGGGGGGAGCCATGGTGGACAGAGTAGAAAGGTTAGTGATTCTTTTAGATGCTCCTGAGATGGACTAAGCTCTCTCCTTTTGCCACTCTACTCAGAAAAAAGAAAGTGGTTCCTTTTTTTACCCATGGATAAGTTCACCCAATTTTTCAGGGTCCAATTTTTTACTAAAATTTCTAGACTTATACGTGAGTATGTACAGTACTCTGTGAGACATTCATTCTTCTTTGCTTTCCATAACAATTCTGATGGTTTAAATAGACAAGTTAATTGTATTCAAAATGTGCCTTTTCTCTCAACTTAACATAGCATAAATGTATGCTACATATACTGGATCTTACTGTAGTACAACTCATTGCCTTCAGCTCCCCACTGCACAGAGACTATCCATCTAACAATTCAAAACTGTATTTGTGTGTCTAGTTGACTCTCCAAATCCATGGATTCCTTCATTCACGAATTCAACAATCCACAACTTGAAAATATTAAAATATATATATATTCAAATTCCAAAAAACAAACAAACAAACACCCCTTGATTTTGCCATTTTAATATAAGGGACACCTTTTTTCCTATGCCACGGTATATAGTGGGACATTGAGCACCCACAGATTTTGGTATCCAAAGGGGGAGGAACCAAACTACTAATGTATACCAAGGGCCCAATGTATATGCTAGTGGAAGAAGTGGCTACACAATGCAGTTACACAATGAATGAGAAAATGCAACTACTTTTATTCTAGCAATAGGAATTTGGCCATATAGATACAATATTTTCCAAATCTGCCCAAATCTCTTCTCACCCAAGGCTTCATTAATTTCCTAGCTAGAAGTGAACTGGTAAAAATACAAAGCTATGCTGCAGCTTTCAAGCTGATATAGTTCATTATTATTTACTTAAAACAACAGAGTTGGAAGGTGGTGTTGTGTTTTCGCTTTAATGTTCAGATATCTTACATTGATTTAATTAAAGTTGTTAGTTGATTGGTGCCTTTTTTGACTTGTTGAAGCTAAGGCAACTTGAAAAATAACCATCTCTCTGCATGCAAAGGGCTCTTATAGCACCTTTGACGCTAATAGAAAGAAGTTGGTATTTGATAAAATAAGCAGGATATGCATCTGAAGAAGTAGACTTAAATCTATGGAAGCATATGCTATCAACTTCTATCTCTCAATTAACTTCAAAGGTGCTAGATGACCCCTTTGCATACTGATCTATATGAACACAGCAATGCATTTCAATTCTATCTGCATGTTCTATATTAAATATTTATATATATATATATTAAAACAGTGAAGAAAAGTTGCTTAAACCTATTTATTATATATGTAAGCATTAAAAATATTGATTTGTTGACTTATTATTGGAATACAGTTTCAAGTCAATGGACCTTCCATCTCTCCACCCCCCCCCCCCCCCAAATTACTTCATGAGAACAATGTCAGATGATTTGCAGAGCTCTTTCCAATAAACTTGTTTCAGTGGAAACTTCTTGTCTGCTTGTCTGTTGGACCTGGTCTCTTTTCCTCTTAGATTTGTTACTAGTTGCAATTTATCTTGGTCATGGTTGGGATCTTCTATCAGCTAGTTGCAATTTTGCTGGTCATATGTGTTCTCTGCTTGCAAGCAAATATTGCTTGTAACTCTTGAAGTTGTTCATGCGCTCTCTGTTTATGCAGATATCCTCTGGGTTTTAAAATTTATCTCTGTGTGAAATGGAGGATATGTTTGGGAGTATGACAGCACATCTTTCAGAAATGTGTTGTCTTGTCTTTTTTCAAATAGAGTTTTCTAAAGGTTGGCAAGGAGTGGCAATGACAAACTGAAAAACTAGATATATTTGAATGTGAACAAAATCTTAAATGTTTTTAAAAGGTTGTCCCCTTGAGTATAGTATAAAAAGTGAAGAACATGCAACATAATAAAGCAAAATGATACAGTACAGAAAAAATTCTAACAATCTATTAAGGCACACTGCATTGCAGTTTGTCCACTTTCTAACATTAGTTTAAATTTTGAAGATTTTTTTTAAAAAAAAGAGTCCTAAAAATCAGTTCTTATGAATCTGTGTCAGTGAGCATTGATCAATCATTTTAGTGTCAAACGATGAAGCAAAAGGAGTGGCCAGAGGCCACTTCCACCCTAATCGCTCCAGGACTGGTGAGTGGATGATGTGGTCCCAAATGAGCCAGCAGCAGGCGCAGCTTTTCACCGCTTCTTTTTCCAGTGGGTTCAGGTGGTGTTAGCTGACACCAGAGCAGCTTAAGGCTGCTTCAGGGACATGTGTCGTATAAACGTAATGCCCCCAAAGTGGCTGGAAGATGCTTTATTTGGCTTGTCTGCTTTGGGGCTTTATTGGAATGTTCATACACTGGAAAAGCCAATACTATATTGAGCAAGTTAGCAATATCCAGAAATGAACTTGAACCAACAGTACCTATTTCAGTACTTCTTTCATCCATATACCTTCTCTCTAGAAGATTTTATTAAGAGAAATCTTGTTAAAACTGCCTGAAAAGTTTTCTCACTCAAAACATTCTAGCACATCCAGAATATTAAAGATAGACAAGTCCATATATGGTTGGAATGCAAGTCTAACCATGGCTAGGACTGTTCAATGCCTAGGACTGATAGTAGTTGTAATCCTAAAGTATCTGGAGGGCCACAGTTACTCCATTCCTGCACTATAGAATGACAGCCTGAAGTTTGAGACTGCTGAATATATGTAGTCATGATGTACATTCAGGTTTCCCTTTGCTTTTCAGTTTCTATCCATATACACCCCTTGTTTTGTTAATCTCCTGCAGAGTTTTACTTGCATCCCAGAATGCACTCTTTTTATCCTGTTCTACTCTTCTTCTAACTATTGTTTCTCAGCCTCCTCACTTTCTTGACCTTCTTGCTTTCTCATACTCATGATTACTTATAATGGGTTCTCATATAATGGGTTCCAGCCCTGTCTCCTGTTCCTGAATAGAAAGGATCCTCGAATTCTATCCTCTTAACACAACCACTAATTCACCCCATGTGATTCAGTAACCTAGTGGGAATTACTGAAATGTTTGAGTTCCCCCTTTTTTTCCACATCTGACTCTTTAGAGACTTTCCTCTCCCTCCCATAGGATATAGAAATCCTGTACATAAACACATACGCAGAGGCCCCATTCACACTAGCATTTTTGTATCTAGTAGATCCAGGGAGATTCAATGATGTGATACCAAATCAAAGTTTGCACTAGGTTTACCCCAATCAAATCTCTTTGTGGCAATTTAACCCTGATGAAGTTCACATTACCATTTGTATCGATTTAAAATGGAGCCACCATTTTGCTAATTCTCAGGGGGTTTTTTAACACTGTCAATCAAATGATGTACATCTATGTCACACTGTGCGGGTGAATCCCCTCCATCAGCCTTGGAGGATGGCAATGGCAAGCCCCTCAGAACAACCCTTAGCAAGAAACCCTGGAATAGATTAGCCTTGTGGGGGGGGGGGGGAGTCACACTCTTAGCCAAGAAACCCCTGCGGTAAATGTGGGGTATAAATGCAATATAATATGTCTGCAAGAGCTTTAGTTTGCACCAACTTGGGAGCAGAGTCGGTTGTGGTTTTATTTTATTTATTTATTTATTTATTTATTTTTGGAAATAGGAAAAAACAACCCCTAACCCACAGCCCCACTGTTAGGTTTTTTTAAAAAAAAAATGTCAGGCAAATCATGTGCACATTTGTCATACTGATGATGTGGGTATTTAAAGGTGCCATCTACTGTGGCCATGGAATAACAAATATGTGCATAAGCTGTCAATTTTTTTAAAAAAGTACACCATCTAATAATGTTCCCAGGAGAACCCCCTTCCCTGACTTTGGTGAGCTCTTAGAATCAAACATTGGTGCAGATAAGGGGACTCAAAATCACTGGCAGAAGAGGGAAAAAAGCCAGGCTGTGCTTTAAAGAGAACGCTTTCCAAAGTGCAGGAAGTTTGAATCCATTGCATTTCTGGAGCTGGTTTTTTTTTTTCTTTCACTTTCACAACTGAGTACTGAGAGGGAAAAACAATGGCGCCTCGTTGGCAGGGAGGGAGCAAAGGGTGGGCATAATCTTCCCCCTGCACATTAACCTCTCCCTCCTGGATGCCCCAAATGGGATCAGGAGCAAGTTCCCTTTGGCGGCACCCTGATAAAACTCTTGGGAAAGAAATTGGGAAATTCCTGTTCCTGAAATAACCAGGCTAAAGGGAATTTGCCCTGCCCTCCTCCCAAATTCAGGGTGAGAAGAGCCAGCGCAAGTGTGAACGACCCTCTTTTAAACTGGTTTGCAAACCAATTGATAACATAGTGTGAATGGTCCCAGAGACACACATACAAGCAAAGGCACATGGAGAGAGTGTGAAAAAGAGGAAAATCGTTTTAAAAAGTTTTTATCCTAAGCAGCCAAACCTATTTTAGTGAAAAGGTATCTTGTAAATAAAGGCGTCTTCCTTCAGACATTAGAAGTAATTGCTAAGTAATAAAGACAGCCTAAGTCACATTCAGATGAGGTAAACCTGGTCATAACTAGCTGATAATTCCTGTTCTGCTCATGATCAGATGGTGTTCTGGATCTTTGGATGTTCAATCAAGCTCCCTTAGGGACAGTGAGGTACGGTAGGCAGCACCTCCCTGTCATTTCCATCAGTCCCCAAGTCTTTCAGTGAGTTGTTCTTGTGTCTTGTGGTAGCATGATTTATAACTTCCCATCTTGGAAGTAGAGTCGGCCCTTCACATTTGCAGACTTGGGATTTGTGAATTTGGTTGTTTGTGACCTGAGCGTGAGCCCTGCACACCTCCTCCACCAATGCCTAGGACATCTGGCTACAGCTATCCCAGGCACGGGAGAAGGGGTTGGGAACAATGTCCTTTTAAGACAGTATAAAAGAGTTTGTAGCTATAAAATAGAAGTAATACCAGGTTCCAACCCTTAGTTATTACCACTGTATATAAGTGCTCTAAAACCTAGAGCAGGTATTGGTTGAAGTGAGCTGGTGTGTTGTTTGTAGAGAGTGAATTTACTGTATACCAGACAGTGAATGTTGTAGAGAGTTACAGGAGAGTTTGTATATAATTTGCACATAATGAAACAAGTGATAAAAGCATCCAAGGACTTTTGGACAAATCCAACTGTTTCTGTGCATCATTTCAGGTTGGTCTGTGCAGTACTGCCAAATACTACTAACTGAATTTGTGTGTCTGCACTCTGCTGTGTAAGTAGCTACTGTTGAGGTCAAGCACCTCAGACAGTGCTGATAGTTGGCTTTTCTAGTGGGCCTAGTTTTTCATTTTTTTGTCACTGCATGCCTGGAGGACATAGAAGAGAGCCAACAGAAGGTGGGGGGATCACATGTGGGCTCCCCTGATCCCTCATCCCTCCTCCCATGCCTGGGATAGCTGGCTACAAATTTTCCACATTAGTGGGGATCTGGTTCCCCTAACCCCTGCAAATGTGGAGGGCTGACTGTACCTAGAAGCTTCTACACTTCTCCCCGAACATGTCATCCTCATTGGGCAATTGTTTCTTGTGATCTCTGTTGCTCCTAAGTGATACTGGTTCCAATAAATGTAGCCTAAAACCATAATATCATTAACCTTTTGTTAATCTGAAGGAGAAGCTAGGGAGTCTTGGGAATTGTACTGCTCAGCTAGGGAGTCTTGGGAATTGTAATTTCGTGAGACATTTAGTCTTCTCTGTCAGAGAGTTCTGGGGCCACATTAAAATTCAATTCCCAGGATTCCCTAGCATTATGCAAATACAAATATTCTAAAATCTGAAAAACCCTGAACTCTAAAACACTTCTGGTCCCAAGCATTTTGGAAAGTCAACCTGCATTATTTTGTAAACTGTATGCTCCTTGTAGACTTAACACAGGACTCTTTCAAATGGGGAGGAATTTCTCCCAACTCCGAATGGAGCCAATGCGGATTTATGTAAATTCGCTTGTTTAGCGAATTTACATGAACCCCTGCTCCGTTCGGAATTACTTCCCATTACCCGAAATTAACCCCCTCCTGCCCGAATTTGCATGCGAAGCTTTAATTCGCAATAAGGTAAAACCCATGATTGCATTCGAATTGGCTTCCCTCCTGCCCGAATTTGCATGTGAAGAGTTAATTTGCAATAACGTAAAACCCATGATTGCATTCGAATTGACCTTAAATTATACTTCCAATTTAGCCTTGTATGAAAGAGTCCACAGTGAAATAAGGGGGTTACTGACCATAGTAGTTGAAACATCTTGCGTGCATACATGTACCAATCAGCTGGCTTTGGGGTCCTGGTGTACTAAATACAGGCTTTGCATGTTCAACTCAATGCACTTGTGCTATTAGAGAACTTTTGGACCAGGATGCTAAAGTGTTCAATAAATAGCTTCTGTATTATGGGGCCATACATATTCATGTTATAAACTGTGCAATGAGGAGATGGTACATGGATTTTTTTTCTAAGGAAACTCATATAATTTAGATATGTACATTAATGAGATAGTTGAGGAGCAATAATATTTTGCTACAGTCACCCTTAGGGAAGAATGAGTTAAGTTTCAGTGATCAAAAGAATAGGTAGATATGTTGGTGGGGAGATAATTTTGGAGTATGTATTAGAATTGAGTACACCTTAGTTTAGCTGATTTGTCTAATCGTGGTTGTTAAAATGACTCCTTTAAGATTAATATGAATTAGATGGCTTTATATAGTGTATACTTGTGATAAAATTCTTTTAACAATTAATAAAGATTAAAAAAATTTTGCACGCATAGAAATTAACCATATTGTTAGCGCTTCCAAACTTTCCAAGCTCTAAACTTGAAAGAGGGTTGAATATTGACCTAATTTGTCTTTTGAAAGGACACAGTCCAATGCTTATACTATTGAAATAGACAAATGCAGGTACTATTTCTTGGGTAGTCTTCATAGAGGTCTGATGTGCTATAAGATTTACTGTGCATTACCTTAGCCATCATTCCCATAAGTATTAATTTTAACTCCACTAATAAGAAACTGAACAAAAGTGGAATTATGAGTTCAGTAGTATTCCATGAAAGGTCAGTTGTTAAAAAGGCAGAGTGTGACATTCTGTGAAAAAGGTGCCTTCATTAATCATTCTGATAGAAGAGCATAGGATATTCTTGACCAATACCAGTGAACCTTACAATATAATGTTTCAGGAAGTGGTGTTTAATTCTTTGTATTAAAACACACACACTAGGGGTTATTTGGATGAATGCTGACTACTCTTTTCTTCTTTAATATTATAGCTCAGATACTTTGTTTGGCCATTTCAAATACACTAAATAAAGAATAAAGCATATTTTATACATTTTATAACTATGTAATTATAGAAGTTAGATTATTATTAGGAATGTTAGGTTACAGGTGGCAGAATATAGCTTACTAATTGCTTATTCTATAAGATACAAAATGAGATCTAATCTTTTTGTATGTGATCTTGCTTAAAGCAATTTTTTATGAAATCGTAAGCAATTAATTCTTTATGAAACTACCAGTGTAACTCTTTAATTTACTTGCCCAGTGTGAAATATGAGTGGTTGGTTTGTGCTTGTTTTTTGTACCAATAACAATTTTAAAGTTCAATACAAATTATATAAATTATTAAATACAATTCTAGTGGTACATTAATCATCCGAACATCTATATTGTGACTGTTTCTGGCAGATTATGTCCACCAAGATGCCCATTAAAGCGTAGTATTGTGTACTGGTGTCCATTACAGTAACGCCTTTAGTTAAGTAACTGCTGTCAAATTTAATTCAGGACAACAAACACAGCTAAGGGAGCTCACCACCAAGCTTTGCCTCTTGAAAGTAATCAGTTTTGTAGTGTGACAAACAAACAGTACAAATTGCAAAGTCTGCAGTAGTTGTGATTATTTTCCTTAATGTCATAATTTTGCATAATGGCTGTTGTGCTACATTGACTAGGTCCATGGGTTGCTTAACATAAGTGATTGCACTTGTTTATGATTATAAACTTCTTCCACTAGAAATACTGTATGAAATGCATGTAAATGATTAGTTTAAGATTTCTACTTCATTAGCCACATTATACACATTAGAGTCATTGTCTAAGAGTTAGTAATATTTGTAATGAGCTGTATAATATGTGCCTTTTAACAAAATTTGAAAACAGATGGAATATTTTTGCAACAGTTTATCATGGAAAATGAACCCTAGCAAAATATTTTAACAATGGCTTTATTCCTGAAATTGTGGCATTGTACTCTGCCACAAAGCCACTTATGGCAAAACGGCTTTCTGTGCTATCTAATGACTATCCAGGAGGGAGGAGGAGAAAACTAATATGCTGCACCTAGGAAGGATACTTTTTCTTTTGTTCTAAAGTGGAAACAGGTGACCAGGAACTATGTGGTAATCACATAAATGCTTGTCATGTTTAATGCTGTGTTGATGATTGTGTCCTGATAAGCGGGATGTTCTATAGCACATAAAACTGTAGTGCTCCAGTCTGTTTGATTGTGGTCCTGCTTTTTGGAGGATGCTGGGTGTTGTGGTCCCCCAAAGTCATTTTTCCATACTGTCACTAGGATTCTCTCTCTCTCTAAGGAAAGTGTGGGACAGACTTTCCAAAATACCCTACTTACTTAAAGCAACTACATATTTGCAGAAAGGGAACACTTTATAGGAAAGAGCCTCCAAAGATTTTTTTTCCTCGGTTCCAAGGATAACCTCATCTGTTAACACGTGAAAAGTTGGCCTTTTGTACTGAGCAGTCAATCAGCCCAGGATCGGTATTTTCCCAAAGCCCCTTAACTGGAGGCTTCCGACAAAATTTTGCTTGTCTGTGTAACAGTCACTGTATTGTGATGCTCTTTCCTTATCATTGTTGATACTGTGAGCACACTTTAATGCAACAAAAAAAAATAATAACTATAGGTTTTAGAAATATGTGTTTGGTTTCACACCTTAAAAACCAGAGTTAGATCCATTATTAGCCCTACCTAGAGCAGATCCACTGGAATCAATTGGATATAAGTTATTTGAGACTAATAAGTCCCATACTTTTCTGGGGGATCTTTTTTTAGATAGGCAAATAATTGATTGACTCCAGCATCATCTTATGAATGGTGTTGGAGCATGTGAGATAGGTAAAATGTAGGAGGTCATGTAAAGAAGAGAAGGTAAAAAGGTAAAGGTAGTCCCTTGACATGAATGTCTAGTCGCAGCCAAAAAGCCAGTGTTGTTTGAGGATTACTCTGGTGGTTATGTGGCCAACATGACTGCACCGAACTCTGTTAACTTCCCACCAAAGTTGTACCTATCTGCTTGCATTTGCATGCTTTTGAACTGCCAGGTTGGCAGAAGCTGGGACTAGTGACAGGAGCTCACCCCATCATGCAGCACTCAGGTCTCGAACTGCCAACTTTCCAATCTTCCGATTGTCAGAATTGGCTTCTTAACCAATAAGCCACCACATCCATTGTAACATGGAGAGGCCAAACTCCATCGGGCCTAGATTAAGAAGCCGAGCCCTCCCTCCAGTCCATCTGCCTTGGTCCAGGCGTCAGAGGGAGAGAACAACTGCTGGACCTGATCCCCTTCCCCATCACCATTCCCTTCTCCTTTTGTGTCGTGTCTTTTAGATTGTAAGCCTGAGGGCAAGGAACCGTCTTAAAAAATAATAATTGTAAGCCGCTCTGATAGCCTTTAGGGCTGAAGAGTGGGGTATAAATAAATAAAATAAACTTAAAAGTTAGATGTAGAAGAGATGATAGAAATGGCAAATTTATTATTCTATGAAGGCTTTTGAGTAGGTCTAGAAAAAGTTAAATTATTAATAGATAATTACTGATCATCTTTAAAGTACAGAAGTTTAATAAATGAAATGAACATGGGTAGCCATGGTAAGAAATTAACTTTGCCTCTACTGATAAGTTATATGTCCTGGTGATATTGGATAAACCATGCCACTGTTGATGTCAGTAGCAAAAAGCAAACTGACATTTGTACTCTTTACTGTAGAACATTTTTTTAAAAAAAATATTAATATATTACTACAGTCTGCCCTTGCCTTACACGTGGGATCTGTTCTGGACACACACACCTGTGCAATTGTGTGTATACTCAAGCCCGATTCATTTGAATGGGGCACGCCCCTTCAGTGCTCAGCAAGGTGCATGCCACAGGTGTACGCCCAAGTCATTGTATTAGGGATTGCCTTCTGCGTGACCTCAAGTCCATGTATGGTGAGCCCACATATGGCAGAGGTGCACTATTAAGTAAAAGATGATCTGCTTTATAATATTTTGTAGCTGTATTAGAAACTAAATTTGGGGAAATTGTATGTTCTCAGTTTTGGGTTGACTAACCTGTAAACACAGGTTATTCTTACTTGTCCAATTTGATCCAACATTAATAGTGGATTAAAAATATCTTTAATATCTGAAACAAGATAAAAATTAAGGGGAACAGGTACAAAAAGAAGGCAAGTTGATCTCTAACATGAACGAGATTGAAAGAGCTTTTCCCACCCCCATGTTCTCTCCTGGCCATTGGAAGAGGACAGAAATTTCTTAGATTGTGCAAACTAAGGCTACATCTACACTGCAGAATTAATGCAGTTTGATACCATTTTAACTGCCATGGCTCAGTTGTGGGATTTGCAATTTTGTAAAACATTTTGCCTTCTCTGTCATAGAACTCTGGTGCCACAGCAAATTACAAATCCCAGGGTGCCATAGCATGGAGCCAAGACAGTTAAAGTGGTTTCAAACTGCAATAATTCTGTAGTGTGACAGCAGCCATAGGTAGGGGTCATGGATTAATTTAGTACATTGGAGGTGATGCAAATTCTTGTACAAGACCCATGCTTATTTTCCTTATGTATTCCAAGGACTGAGTATGAAACAATTATTGTTAATATTAAAGTGGATCAAACTTTGGTATCAGACTGTTCTAATCTGATGCAAATGAGAAGAGGAAAAAAAGATTATCGGGGGAAACGTTGTCAGGTATTAAGACCAACTGTGTCACGAATGTGATGTGATTATGTAAAACTGTGATTTGAATCCAGAAAATTGAAAGCCCCTTCCCAAAGACCTGGAAAAGACAGATACAGAGAGAGAATATAAGTTCGGATAATTTACAGATGGCCATGGACTATTTAAATAATATACAGGACTGGCTTTTCTTTTCCTGATGTAGAGTTGTAACTGGAAACTGCAAGTTTCAGTCTGGCTGAGGCTTTCTGAATCTTGAAGAAAGCTTTTACTGTCCCTTTTCAGAAAATGTGCTCAGCATATTTGGATGGCAAATGTGTCAAGATTCCTGTCAATGAAAGGCTGTGTGTATTTGCTGCCTGCAGTCAGTGAAAGATGTTATCTATCATAACCTGTATTGCCTGTTGTACTCAGTATCTACGTTTCGTTCTGAGAGTCTTGCTGTATTTTCCAGGTTTAATGATTTTGGCAGGATCGTGTTTCTATTTTTGTTTGGTTATCAGTTAAAGTACCTAATATATTCAGTTATTTTGTATGTGTATGTAGAGCAGAAATTTAGACAGAAGTTTGTTAAAAAGAATTTTATGCTATGCTCTGGAGATTTGCTGATCGAATGCCATACATTTTGAGTTTAGTTGACAATGTGACCTTTCATTTGTTACTGTTCTGCTTTATTTCCAGTTACCTATTGTTGTGAATAAATACAGGTATTTATTCACTGGTCAGCCAGATAAATTTGGGTGATCGAACTAGGTTTTTAAAGACAAAAGCAAAAGTCACCAAAGAAATTGCATATGCAAAATTGTACACCATTTTGCAATGGTTATCTGGAAAATCTGTAACAGAAACTCCTTCCTTGCTCTGAATTCTGTAAAGCAGACTTACTTCCATTGAAGTAAATGGAATGACATTGCAATTAGTTTGGTTACAGCCAAGTGCTGCCTTGTTTAGTTTTTGTTCCAGGACTGGGCCAAATGTGTGTGTGTACGTGTATATGCCTTCAAGTTGTCTGTTGACTTTTGGCCCCTGTGAATTTAATAAGCAAGGAATATTTCGAGGTAGTTTTAACAGTTCTTTCCTCTAAAATATACACTACATCACCTGCTATTCATTGGTGGTCTCCCATCCAAGTACTAATCTGGGCTGACCCTGTTTAGCTTCTAAGATCAGACAGGTTCTGGGCCCCTCCTCTTATGATATCAGAAATGTAATAAAACAGAGCTGGCCGACCCTTCCATAACCCCAATTGTGGAAGCCATAACCAGAGAATAGCTTTGGCACGTAGGCTAGCAAACAGGAGGTACATTGGGCCCCAGGATGATGGATTAATTCCAGACATGCTGAGGAATTGAAGATCCAGTGAACAAAGGGCTGCAGATATGGTAAACAAAGTCTGGGCAATTTTGCACGCTAATCTTCTCTGCCTGGAAATGTGTGGCTATCACTCCCACTCACACCTGAGTGTTACCCTTTTTAGAAAACTGTTTCAAAGTAACTCACACTACTTCAAAGTACTTCCCAAGTACTTCAAAACCAATTTCAAAGAACCCGGAGACCATTTAGTCTTTTCTATACTTTGGATTCTGCCAGAAGGTATAGTTCCGCTATAAATATTTACGATCTGAAGAGAAACCAGAGTATATACTATAAATATTGGTACCCATTCTTTGTGTCTTTGGCTTTAGTCTATCTGCAGACAGAAACGCTGCTGATTTTTTCTGGCTAACACTTTTCACTCACTGCCCTCCCATTTGCCAAGGAGCGATTTGAGTCCTCACTCTGTTGCCAGCCCAGCAAGATTGGACTCAAGATCATGCAGCTGTAGTATTACCATCAGAGAAGCCTCTTCTGTGCCAATATAACACCTATGATCTTTATAGTTCTTGTGTATGCGTTTGGTTGTTTGTATGTGTTTGCATGTTGATTTCCCCTTCAAATAAAAACTCATTGCATTTGGAAATTTGCCTCTCAGTTTCTGCACACTTTGGGACCCCATAAAGCTGGGATAGATCCCTAAGAACGTGTTTCTCTGGTCACTCTAAATCTACTCATTTGAGCTAAGTATTAACATTCCCCTAAATTCAGATTACTGGTAGAGCATCCTCTTTGGCATGACTGCATTGAAGGTAACACCAAGGGTATTTAGGCCTGGGACCAAATAAGCATTTCCTATTAATTTTTGTAATGTTTTTGGTAACAGTTTTACTAAATATGCCTAGTTCCCTTGTGGACATTTTTGTACTGCTGAACCTGACATTTGAGGATAAGGCAAGTGACCATTTTGAGACACACATAATGTATATCTTTGTTTCATTTCTTCTTTTCTCACACATTCCCCCAATGATTTGCATTGATAGGGAAGAATATATGTTTATGAAGAAAGTACATGGACTCACTTGTGTCCCTGCATTGAGAGAAACATACCTTGACATCAGTAAAGTCAGATCCAGTGGGTAAAAATGAGAGGTTCTCCTCTCTAAAGCCAGGCAAATGTGGTTTGCTATTGAACAAATAAAAAAGGAAAATACATTGGAGTCCAGATGCAGTATGTTTGTAGTAATAAAAGCAGTAGTACAGATTTACTGGTGTAGAAGTTTTAACTGTAATACTGTGGAATGGTAGGTTATTTTGTGTTCAAGAGCTACATTTATCACAAAAATGATGATATACAAATCACTTCCATATCACAAAATGTTCTTGGTCAAAATTGGCTTGAGGCAAGTGATATCTTCGAGTAAACAGTATATGAAGACCATATCTTAAAATGATAGATCACCTAATTTTGTTCTGACAGAGGTTTTTGCCGCAACAAACATCTGTCACTGAAATACCAATTCAGAGATACGGAAGCCAAATTGTTAAGGTTTTCTAGTATTTGTCATTCCTTTAGTTAAGAATGCTACTGATAGTTCTGTATCTAAAATTGCAAACAGTTCTCCATTCTTTAAAAAAAAGAAGGGAGAAGATTCTTAAGTGAAGTGTCTTTCAGTACTAATTAACCATTTTTAAATGAAAGATATTGGCTCTGTTTCATTTTCTACATTGTTTTATACTGTTTCCATTCACCCAGAGTTGTAAATCAACACTATTGAATCCTTGTTTCTTTCCCCTTTTTATTATAGCAGTTTTGCATTTGTGAGGAGGTTCTTCATGCTTAAGAGTACTTCGCACACACAAAAAGAATTAAATAGTTAAACTCTTTGCATGGTACATTTTTGAGCATTTTTATGGGCATGATTATACTTCAAAACAATGCCTCCAGTGTCTAGATTCTCACTTTTTTTGTTTGTTTGCAAATATAGCTCAGATGGGGATACAACATTCACCATGTGTACAAAGGAAAGAATGGTAATTGTCATAGCCTTCTGGATATCCAAGAAGCATTACTGTTGAATTTACAAGGCTACAAACTCAAACTCTTTCAGAAGCTTATAATAAGTAATGTTAAATTGTTGATTATAAACAAAGGTGAGGAAAAATAGCATTTTTGAAGCTAGCTGTTGTTTACAGATGCTGAAACAAACTTTGTGTTACATTCAAAAACATAGCTGTGTTAGCCTGGAAAATCCTTTTACATACTTTGTGTTACATTGTACACTTTTCTAGACATGGATATTCACATTAATAATGAAAAAAATGTAATATGCAACATAGTAGGCTGTTGGTTTTTATATCTCTAATCTGTATTTGAGTTCACCTTGGATCTTAAAGTGGATTGCACTTCTACAATAATTGTAAAAGTCTATGATTTAAATGAGGTCATAAGATATTAACAGACTTTGTCTTTTAAAAAATGCTGAGGGGGTTTACATTGAAGCTCAGTGAAAAAGGCAGCAATATATATATTTTTAAAAAGTATAGAAAGAAAATGCAAAAAGATTAAAAGATATTTTCTCAATTTAATTATCACTGGCCCAACAGAAACATCTTGAGGCAGAAGATAATGCATATTAGCTGGAGATAAATTTGGAAAATCCGCCTAGTAGCAGTATATGTCAGACTTGTGTACAAAAATTTGAAAGATGGAGTGTTCACCCAGTGCAGGATCTGAGTGTTTGTTGTAGCACTTTGGTGTTCCATGGCACAAACTACTGTCCCCATTGTGTTCAACTTCCTTACTGTGGAGAGGGTAGCTCTGTTAGAAAAGAATAGATTTTTTAATCTTTTCTAGAACAACCTGAGCACATCAGTTGCACAGAAGAGATACACAAAACCTGTTGAACAATGGAATTTGTTAGGTGATTGCTGTAGCAGAATGGGATACCGTAAGCGAATGCCTAACTGGTTTGTTTCTGAAGGAATGTTAAGGGACCTTTAAGCTGATCCCTTCCATCTCATTCTCTTTGGCCTCAAATGGCCATCCTATATACGCCTTCTCATATACTTGTTAGTGTTCTTGGCTCTCTTTTTGGATGGCTATGTTCTTGTATATGTGTGCATTCAAGTCACATGTTGACTTATAGTGACTCCATGACTTTCATAGGGCTTTCCTAGGCAAGGAATGCTCAGAGGTTGTTTGCCAGTTTCTTCCTCTGAAATATAGCTCACAGCACCTGTTTTTCATTGGCAGTCTTCCATGCAAGTAATAACTAGGGTTGACCCTGCTTAGCTTCCAAGATCAAACAGGATCTGGTGCCTTTAAGGTATTTAGGCCCTGGATGGCCATACAACTTCATAAATTAAGCAAGCCACAGGCAGGAGTCATCACTGGCATGCTGATGTTTGCTGAAGAAGCAACTGGACTAAATGGGGAATATTTGACAGCAGAGGCTGTTAAATTATGGCAAGATAACACTGGATATGTTTAGGTTAAAAAATGTGCGTAAGAGGTTTTAACAATTGCAAATACTTTAAAGGAGGTCATAAAGGAAAAAGTCTCTTGTGGTAATAAAAATTGAAATGGAAAATTAAGATGACCATCATGGGAAACTTCCTAACTAGAAGACTAGTTCTGCAGTTAAAGTAAGACTAAAATCTTTTTCTTGTGCTGTTTCAAATAGGAGATAAAATACAGAAGCTGGCCAAAAGACATTCTTTTTGACTTAGAGCCAGATTGTACACAGCCATCTCTTGTTGATGTTTTGCTTCATGTGCTAGCTTTGGCACTCTTGTCATGGTTTATTTAAATTACAATTTCCCATTGCATAAGGAAGCTGAGGCTTAATTTGTCCTGCCAATGCTCAAGGGATTGCACATGGCTCATATTTCCAAGCACCATCCTCTCAGATATGTACCCCATATCTATTTGGAAAATCTTGATTAATTATTGTGCATGCAAAACAACTAATGTAGTTTGTGGGCTAGGAAAAGGTGAAGTTGTTGCATTCTAGAACTGTATTAAGAAGTTCTAAACACATTTCATGGTGCTGCTATCAACTAAAGTAGAATTATTTTCTTTTTCTTTTTTGAGAACTTTTCTTTGTTAAAAAAAGCCTCACTTGTACCCATTTTTATTCTGCACTGCTGAAAAGCTATCACATCTTTTTATGATGTTTAATTTGTACCGAAAGTGATTGACTATTCATTGATTCTTGACCCGGCAGTACCAAGAAAAATAATTTAGTTAATAAGAATTTTCATGAATTTAAATGCATGTGGATTCTGCCTTTACTATATACAGTAACAGAAGCTAATTTAAAAATTCTATAAGAGCCTGAGGGTTTGTGGCATCAAAACTACAGAAAGTAGATCCAGTTAAAGATGATAGCACAATCTTCTCAGCTATCTAGTGCATGCGTGTGCAGTTCTTTCTAATAGTTTGGATAGGTACATTTGCTGTATGTTAAAATGTATGGTTTGATTTTTTACTTGGGGCATAAAATGTGTATCACTAAAGTTGTCAAAATGCTATTGTTGCATTTCTAAACAAAGCAGTGTGAACTGAGGAACATACAGATGTGTTAAACACTACAGGAGTATATCTGATAGAGTAATATCATAAAGTTCATAAAAGGCTTAAAAATATAAAAAGAAGGATCCCAATAATACACACATATATATATGTATATAAAATGTGCGAACACATTTTTATATACCTCAGCTGTCAACATTTCTAATCAAATCATCTAGCCACCTTGCTTTTTAAATGATACAAGCAATATTTCCTGTAATAAATACCTCTAAGTCTAATGAGAGGCCCTAAGGCAACTTCAAATGTATGAATTCATTATAATTGAAAAACATAATCTGTAGGGCAAGGAAGCCTGTTTCCCAGCCTCTTAACTCCATACAGCCTGGGTGTTCTATGAAAAATGTTATACATTTTGTTTACAATGTATTGTTGCTGTTTGAAGTATTGTATGTTCCTGTACTACATAAGATTGGGACACATAATGGACGAAAAATCAAGAAGGCAATCTTTCATTTTGTTCTTGTATGAAAAATTCAAAAGAGTGAAAACTCACCCAGAGAAATTTTGCAAGGATATTATTTTCCAATGTTTCGATCAATTTGTCTGTCAACCATGCTGAGAGGTGGAAGGGGCCAGCAAAAGCAATTTAGCTTGTGAGGTCCAAAATAGAAATGTTTTAGGAAACCCTGTCACATGTCATTTCTATGTATTAAGCTGCTGTGTGTTTTTGTGTATTAGCAATGTTGGAAGAAAACTTGGTATCAATCATCTAAGTCAGCTGTAAATATCTGATAAAAGAGTTCTTGTGCATGGAAAGAGAAAACATTTAATCCAATATTATGCATTTGGACTTCATACTATCTTCAGATTGCCACTGGAATTATTTTCTTTTACATCACAGTATGGATTAACTAACTGTCCTGTGATAGTGTTATTTTGGAACATCTTGTCAGTAAGCATTATGTGACTCACCCACCCATTTAATTCAGCCTGTGTTTTATAAATAGTAATATCTGCTCCTATGGCTGACACATAAAATGTGGATTATTGTGTCTGCAGGATAGGAATGAGATGCAGTATACTGAAATTGTTGGAAACAAGCTGTCACATACTTTACTAACAAATATGCATGCAATATGTGAAGGAATTTTGTAACACCTTTGAGACTAACTGCACAAAAGAAGTTGTAGCATACGCATTCGTAGACTTGGGCTGCTTCCTCAGAAACATAGAGTGAAGTGTTGCCCAGAAAGAACCTTTATAATCAGTCTGTATGAAAGGCTATATTAAGGCAAAACTTGTATGGTGGTGAGTTAGCCAGTTTTAAATTTGGTAGGTGATGGACAAAGGCAGTTGGAAAGTTGTTGCCTAAGTCAGGGTGGATGGATGAACATATAAATGGTAGAAAAAGTTTCAGCTGAGAATCGGAAATGTGGATATGATAAACTAGTTTCTTTGCATACTGATATTCCAGACTAAGACTGCCATGTCTCTGAGTTCTACCAGTATCAATGCAGTTTGATATCCAGAGTAGCAAGAATGCAGTCTTGATGATGAAATGGACACATCCAAATAATAGCTGTCTAAGCTATGCCCAGGATTCAACTGTAGCTCATAAGAGGCTTCTGAAAAATTTACTCCTGATACTCCTGACAAGAATTGGTCTACAAGATTCCTTTTGCTACAGTTAGGTGCTTCTCCTGAGCATAAGGACTCTGCCCTGCTTTTTCAGCTCACATTATTCCTAGAGATTTGGAAATTGTCCTCCTCTGTCTCTGAAGTAGACCTGCTTTCTTCATAGTGAAAAGGAGTGGACTCTGGACTTCTCTTGGGCCTTTGGCATGGACAGTTCCTGATCATTGCCAGTTACTAGAGATTCTGGCTTCTCCTGAAGAAGACTTCTCTAGCAGTGGCATGACAATTTACAGGACTCTACCAAGCCATAAATGAAAAATTTAGCTGCACAGCATGCAAAATCCCACACAAGAATTACAAAGAACCTAAAAGCAGAACTATATGCACTCCGTACAGTAACAGCTGTGACTGAGAAGCCTCTTTCCTGTGCCAGCCTTGTGGCAGAGCCCAACCTGGGCAAGAGAGCTTTTTGGTTGCTGCTTGACTGGCTGATTGGTTGCTGCTCCCTTTGCACCCAGTCATTCTGGAGCAGCATACCAGCAGCTGGCTGACCAGCAACCACGAAAGCTCTCGTCCATGCTGCCCTTCCTGTAAAGTTGCATGCAAGTGGTTTCTTGGTCACTGTATAGCCAGCTGCTCCCAAGGTGAACAGTTGCAGAGGGAGAAACTTCTCTTTTGGTGCGGAATCACTTTCAGTCTTTCTTCATCAGGGCAAAGAGGTGCATACCTGAGGGGGTTTACAGATGCCATATGCTCTGGACTGGAGACCAGCATGGACAGGGAAAGGATGAGCTTTTAATTACAGGAACCACTCCAAGGTGAAGGACTCTTTCCAAGAATTGAGCCCAAATACTCCTCCATTGAGACATGCCTTCCCCACTCAGCTTCAAGTGCCCCCCTCCAAATATACCAACATTATTTCTTCTGCTAACTCTTTTCTCAGCCTGTCTGATGAAAGAAAGCATGAGCAGCAGTGCAGATCCAGCCTGCCAGCCACGTCCTGAAAAAGCTAACAAAGATTAAGCAGGGTCCCAAATCTGAAAGCTTCTTTTTTGCTGCCACTTATCCTCTGCTGACACATGTCCTAACTTTTTGCTCCAGTTAATCAGTCTGTACTAAAATGGTTTCACTCTGGGCTACAAAAGCAATGCCATGTGCCCAGCCTCATAAATTTCCCAAGTACAACCATCACCACTAGTGAAAGATGTGGCTAAGGGAGCGAGCTCGTATGGACAGGTAAAGAGTGGGAGACATCACATGAAGTGATGATGTGCAGTGATTTTATGTTTCATGTCCACCATGGCACTAAAGGCTGATGATTCCCCTTTTCTTTCTTGTGCACCAATACTTTGATGGAAGGCCCCCTGCCACCCCCTTTTCCCCTCAGTGCCCCTCCTGCTGCCCCCTTTCTCACTCAGTGCCCCCCTGGATTTTTCCACTGCTCCCAGGGGCTGTACTGCCCATTTTGTGAATCATTGGCATAGAGTATTATGCAGCTTGTACATCATATCCCTTCATATGAGCAAAAGCCCCCTTCTTTGGGCCAGGTGAAATCCCACAACCTGCTGGAGACTTCAAATTCTTACAATAGAATAGACCTGTGACCACACTAAAGTGTCTTATAAGATGTATTCCACTAGATTCTGAAATAACAGACTAAGCTTCAGTACCAATTTGTTTTGGGGAATGTTGAAGGTAAGAACTAGGAATTGTTATAAAACTTTGCAGTGTAATGAACCAGTTTTGCCAAAAAGCAGAGGCAGTTGATTATATACATTTGGCCCTCTGTGTCCGCTGATTCTTTATCCACAGATTCAACCATCTATGGTTTGAAAATATTTTTAAAAAATAAATTTCAAAAAGCAAACTTTGATTTTGCTCTTTTATGTAAGGGGCACCATTTTCCTTTGCCATTATATTTAATGGGACTTGAACACCCACAAATATTGGTATCCATGTTGGGTTCTCCTGGTTAAGGTTGGACTGAAGGCCACCATTCCTCTCTCTGGGGATGGAGGACCAATTAGAATGGTCCGCCCATGAAGGCTGATGGAACCCACTAGGTTCCAAGAAGCCCTAGGAGGTTCTATGGTGGGCAGTGTCAGCGATTCTGTCAAAGCTTTGGTTAATATGTGGAATACCAACCTTACCAGAGCCATAGACATGATCGCTCCTAAGCGTCCTTTCCAACGCACTCAAAACCATAATCCTTGTACACCGAAGATCTTAGACAAATGAAGCAGGTTGAACAACGATTAGAATGCGATTGGCAGAGATCTCAACTCATACCCGACAAGACACTTCATAGGACCTTTCTTAGGTTCTATCAAGTGGTGATAAAGGCAGCTAAGAAATCGTGTCTGCAAACTCTGGTCCAGCTGAGCTATTCAGGGTAGTGAGGAAATTAACTCAACTATCTGCCACCCAGAACCCTCTACTTGAGCCAACTAAAGCCAGCTGTGATGCCTTTAATGAGTATTTTGCAGATAAAATCACTCGGATAAGAGCTGACTTGGATGCCAACCTTGAGACTGAAGCATTTAGAGAGGTTCCAGTTGGTAACACTTGGGGACAGTTGTTCGTCCAAGAGGGAGCTTGAGTTGGGCATCCCTCAGGGCACGATTCTGTCCACATGGGGTGGGGTGTTTTCAGTACGCTGATGACACCCAAATATCTTTCTCTATGTCTCCGACTGATGCAGTGACTAAGGATGGCATCTCTCCTCTGAATGCCTGTCTTGGGGCGGTAATTGACTGGATGAGGGAAAACCGACTCAAGCTGAATCCAGGTAAGACGGAGGTACTTGCTATTGGAAACCCGAACCCGGGACTGGAGTTATGTCAGCAAGTTCTGGATGGGGTCACACTTCCCCTGAAGGACTCTGTCTGCAGCTTGGGGGTGCTCCTTGACTCGTCACTCCAGCTGTCAGCACAAGTGGATGTGACAGGAGCACTTGCTATCAGCTTTGGCTGATACGCCAGCTGCACCCTTTCCTTGAGCTGGGGGACCTTGAAACAGTAGTACATGCACTGGTAACCTCTCATTTGGACTTCTGTAATGCACTTTAATTGGGGCTACCTCTGTGCCAAGTCCGGAAACTTTAGATGGTACAAAACATGACAGAAAGATTAATCAAAGGTACTTCTCGGAACAATCATATAACAACTGTTCTGAAGTCCCTTCATTGGCTGCCAATCAGTTTCCAAGCAAGGTACAAAGTGTTGGTGATTACCTTTAAAGCCCTACATGGCTTGGGTCCAGAATAAAGGGAACACCTTCTTCTGTACTGTCTGTCCCGCACACTGAGGTCCTCAAGTAAAAACCTTCTTCAGCCAATAAGAGCTAGGCTAATCAAAGGGCCTTTTCAATTGCTGTATCAAAGTTGTGGAATGACCTGCTGGAGGAGATCCGCTATATTTCCACTCTTAAAACCTTCAAAAAGGCTCTTAAGATGGATGTCTTCCGGCAGGCCTTCCCAACCTAGATAATATATCCTAGCTCCCCCCATGGATGTTTATGAACATTACCATAAGGCTGTGGTGTCTGTCTCTCTGCCTGCCAAATTGTTTTTATGTTTACTTATTTTATATTTTTAATTGCTTTTAATTTGTTTGTTTAATTGTAGGTTTAATATTGGGGAGGGGGGTTGGGAAGGATCGATTTGTATTTTATTGTATTTTTAATGTATTGTTGTAACCTGCCCAGATTCCTAGTGATTGGGTGGGCTATAAATCTACTACTACTACTACTACTACTATTACTACTACTATTCTGGAGCCAAAGCTCAACAGAAACCAAGGGCCTCCTGTACTGTTGATTGTTACTTCACTCCTTAGAGAATCAGAGCTGAGCCTGACAAAATAAACTGCCCAATGGTTGAGGCACTGTCTTCTTCTTGAATAGATTATTGATTCTGCATGTGATGTTCAGGTGTATGGAAACAGTAGAGTTTAGAAATGCAACTTTTGGGATTACAATTACTGGTCTACTGACTGAGGAATTCTGGGAGTATCCGTGGAAAACAAATATCTTTTTTAAACTGTAGGAAAAAGTAAACATGGTGGCTACACTTACAGGTCTGTAGTGGAATGGTAGAATGATGGGCTGAACTTATCAAAATTCAACATGATTTCACTTCAGTTTCCTTTTGTATTCTGTTCCTGCCTATCTGTTCCCATTCATTTTCATAGGTTTATATTCTGGGAGTATTAGTGGAAAACAAATAACTTTTTATATATGCTGTCAAATCACCTGTTGACTTATGGCAACACCATGGATTCATAGGGGTTTTTTAGGGAAGGAATACCAAGGTGGTTTGCCAATTCCTTCCTTTGAAAGATAGCCTACAGCACTTGGTATTCATTACTAACTAGGACTGGCTTTGTGTACATCTAGGAGCAGATAGACTAGGTGCCTTGCCTTTATTTCCAAAGAATTACTAGGTCTTTCCTGTTGTCATGATATGGAAAAGAGTGCCAGTTTACTCTTTGAAATACAAGGCAATTGGTGGATCTGCCCATACTAGTATGTAACTTAGTTACAATCCATTTGGATAACATTTTCTACATGGGGCTATCTTTGAAGGCTGCTCAGAAACTTCAGCTTGTCCAAAGAGCTGTAGCCACACTATTAGCTGGCGCAGGTTACCGAGAACATACATTGCCCCTGTTAAAACAGCTTCAATGGCTGCCATTTTGTATCCAGGCACAATTCAAAGTTATGACATAAAAGCTGATTTTGACCTATTACCCCTGTATGGCTCAGGTCCATACTGTCTGGCAGACTGTATTTCCTCATATGAGTCTGTCCAGCCTCTGAGAACATCAGGTGAGGCCCTTCTTTCAGGCTCAAGCACAATTGGTGGAGATGCAAGAGAGGGCCTTCTTATAGCTACCTCTGCACTCTGGAATTCCTTTCCCAGGTAAGCCACAGAATTTTGCCTTTCTGACTTAGGCTAAAACCTTTTTATTCCATCAGGCTTTTAAAATAGAAAGTTTTTAAAGAATGGATTGGTGTGTGTGTGATGTTTTAAGTAGTCTTTTTTTATTGCAAGTTGTTATTTTAACTTGATACTGTCTTTTAGTCCTTTGTTTTACTACTGTGATTATTTTAAATTTTGCATGGTTTTAACTGTATTGTTTTAAATAGGAAGCAGCTTTAAGCTCTAGATTTTTTGGAGAAAGTGGGGTACAATTGAACCTGATGGTGAAGATGACGACTTGTGGTCCAGTTCTTAGACATACACCATAGTGGGCAACAGTGTCCACAAGCTGTTTATTTGTCCCAAGAATGCACTTCATTTTCCTGTAGTAGTAATAATAATAATAATAATAATTTATTTCTAACCCACCCCTCTGAACAGGCAATCGGGGCAGGTTACAACAAAAAGATTAAAGCAATATCAGTTAAAACATCCCATCCCTTCCCTCACCCCCCCTCTTAAAAAGAGAATTAAACCACTATATAATTAAATATATACCTCATCCATGGACACTGGACAAATATTGGCATCCAAGTCGGCTCTAATCCAAGAGATTTTATCTGCAAAGTGAGTGTTAAACGCCTCACAGCAGGCTGGCATAGGCTCTAGCAGAGGGTTTGGCGCAGGAGGAACCAGCATCAGCTCCCCCACCACCTTAAACAGCTCTGCAGGGCGGGACTCTGCAGACGCAATGCTGTACTTGTACAACAAAGATAGGAATGGTAGAAGAAGTTCCAACAGAGTTGGAAGAGACCACAAGGGTCATCCAGTCTAACCCCATGCCATGCAGGAATACACAAAGCACTCCTAACAGATGACCATATAGCATCTGTTTAAAAACATCCAGAATCCACCACATTCTGAGGCAATGTATTCCACTTTTGAGAAGAAATCTGAATTTTGGTCAGAAATCTGAGAATAGTATTCTCTCTAACACAGAGGTCTAGATGGATACAGGCAACTAAGATTACCCCAGTCTTTGACATGATAGCAAGCTGGAAGATGTGTGGGTGGTTCATGGTCTGAAGATACATGATGTATAAGTATTATGTTTAGATCTGGTCATTACCTGGATAGAGATTTCCTGAGAATCCCAGGTTATACCCCCACCTCCTCAAATTCTGTGATAGAAGAAATGTGGCATATAAATGTAATTAATTAAAGTATGTATTTATTTTTGTTTTGTTCTAAAGTTATGCAAACTACAAACTAAAATCTGGAAATTGAGAATTAGTGTGAAAAAGGTTGACCTTCCCCTGACAAAAACAGCTGTTCAATAAAAATATTTCCAGAGTAGGACAAGTTACAATCGCATTCTGTTCCTGGAACCTGGTAAAACTCTTAGTAAAATGTAAGTCCTAAAGAACATAATTTAATTTGGAAGTACTCTAACAGTAGAAATTTTACACTGTCTGGATTTCAAATCTCTTGAACATGTTAGCTTGATGTTTTTGTAGGCATGCTAACATATATGCTTCTGCACATACTTATCAAGCAAGCTGGTCCAATTAAAGGTTGTGCTTGCCCTACTATATGTCTTTCTCTTGTATGGCAACAACAAAATATGGGCTCTTGTCACCCCCAAGGCATTGCAATGTTAGTGAAACTGAGTGAAAATGTCACTTTCTAGAATTCACAGTTAATTTAGGAGAGTAAAATCCAACCATACAGAACAATAACATCATGGGATCCAAATGCTGTTTTGACTTTTTTGTTTGTTTGTTTGTTTGCTTGTTTTAAAGAATATTTTTTAATGAGCATGTTAATGAATGAAGGATGAACTTTACCATCTGAGCCTGCTATAGAGAATTTCTGTGGAATGAAATTTCTAACTTGATATGCATGGTTTTTATTTGTTTGTTTTTGTTTTCACAAAATATTGGTTTATTGAGAGATATGTTAGCCTCAATTGACATATTGACATTTCCAGGAAGGGTGGTTATTGTCTTGAGAAATACAATTGTACGCTGACAGATTCCTATCATTATTCGGAACTGTTGCCATGGGTTAGTGAGACAAGTCTAATAAATAATGAAAGTGAATCATATTGGGGAGAACAGCAGTGGAAAAACCGTGGAATACACAGTGCTGACATGAGCTAACTCCTGTTCAGCCATGACATCATGCAGTGTTAATGTCATGTGCTACAGTGAAGAAATTGACTTATGGTATTATAACTTCTGCTACAGGATGGTAATTAACTTGTGTCACCACTGTAGCTGCGTATCTGAATAATTAGCAGCAGAGAGGGTAGCTGGATTAACAATGAAGTCTTCACTTTGTGTCCTATTCAGTCCCTGGAGGTTTTACACAAGCAGCTCAGTTAGATGGTACTGGTCATGCAGGAAGTAAAGGTGCATGTAGAATCATTCTTTTTATTGTTTCTAGTAGTTTAAATTCTCTTTTCAGAGCTTCGTGAGCTTTATTATTTGACAGCTGTGGGCATGTTTCTCACTGGACTACATCTGATTTGCAGTTTCATTGTTAGCTGTTGACAGCAAGGGTGGAAAGGCAGGAGTAAGCCTATTTCTGGGTGAATTACATAACAGAGGGAGGCTCATCAGTTTCACTGTGGCATGACCCGGTTTGGTTACATGTATGTCAACTTAGCAGAAAGCTCTAATTAACCTTCTCCTGGAAAAAAAAATGTAATTGCTTCAGCAACTTTTACTTCACTAACTGCTTGTTGCTATTGTTTCTATAGGCTAGTAAGATGAGTGTCCTGTATTAAAGTATGACCTTCTATTTATTTAATTTTTATACTTCAAGGCCACTTGTATTCCTGTATGTGAGTCAAGGAGCCAGTATGTTTGGCTCTATGATGGGGTGGCAGACTTCTTTTTCTTTTAACAGGAATAAGTAATGATGTTGCCTTTTTACATGTAAAAAAACCGTGTACATTGTGTTTTCTTTTTGGGGAGAGGGAATGGCCGACCCCATCCCTGATTTACATGTGTTATTAGAAAGCTTGTACAGACCTTCCATGTCTACAGCACATCTGCATGTGAAGAACACATGGGTGTGGAACCCACCTTTTCAGGATCCCTGTTCTGTGAATTGAACCCTCTATTTTAAATTGATGTGTGTTTTAACTGATGTGTTTTAAACTGATGTATATTTGTTAATTGTTGTTCCCAACTTCAATCCATGGGGAGAGACAGGTAAGAAATTGTCATTACTACTACCACCACTACCACCACTACTACAGCTGTACATGCTGAAGCTATGTAGACAGTTTCTGTAAATTATCTGTGTGCTATGGATTCTTTTTGGCAATCAATGTATCACAGAGTTTTGCACTTTATTTGATTGTTGGATAAATACCATTTTATTCAAAGTGTGAACTATACACTGTTCCTTTACCCTTTTCCCCTTACAGAAGATTATATAATGGATGGCTCCCAGTTTAGCACAGGGAGAGGCAACCTCAGAAGCTGTCAGGAAAGGAAAGGTATTGGTCTTTGTAACCAATGAGACTGTTCTTCCCATCCCCCTCCCCCCACATTTCTATGGATGGATGGATGGGGCAGCTAAGTGTCTCCAATACACTTAGAAGCTCCCAGGAGCAGGGGATGATAAACAATGGGGGGAGGCTGATTTTTTCATCCATTTTTTTCAAGGTTGGGGCATTAGATGGGCCACGCCCCATCAGACTGTTGTGGTTCCTTTATGTGACCTATAAATGAGGGGAAAAATCTAAAAAGTGAGGTGGAAACTGCAATAAGAGAAATTGGGAAAATAAATCACCAGAAATGTATGATATTCCAATTGAAGTACCACAGTCCACGCAGACAGAAACTATTCTAGTGTTAGCCAATATATGTCAACAAACTGGAAAACAAAATGGACCGACAGATTGGAAATGATCAATATATAACCCCATCCACAAAAAAGGAGACACAAAAGACTGCAGCAACTATAAGACCATAGCCCCATTTTCCCATAGAAGCAAAATTATTCTCAGATTTCAGCAACAGACTCCAATCATACATGGAGAGAGAAATCAGAGCTGCATTCAGGAGAGGAAGAGGCAATAGGGACTACATTGTAAATATATGATGGCTATGGAGTACACCAAGAATTCCAAAAGAAAATCAGCATGTGTTTTACAGATTATAGCAAAGTCTTTGATTGCATAGATCTTGAAAAGCTATGGAATGCTCTTAAAGACATGAATTCAACCACGTCTGATAGTCCTAATGAGAAATCTGTACATAAGACGAGAAGCTACTGTTAGAACAGAATATAGAGAACGGAAGGGTTCCCAATTGGCGAAGGGGTCAGGCAAGCATATTATCACCCTATTTGTTCAACATGTACGTAGAAAATATCATACAAACAGAAGGCTTAGGGAAAACAAGGATGAGTAAATTTAGGATGAAGGGCTATCAACAACCTAAGATATGTGGATAACACCATACTACTGGTGGAAAACATCATAGAATTGAAACAATTAGTAAGGAAGGTCAAAGCAGAAAGTGCAAAGGCAGTTTTATTACTGAACACAAAGCAAACAAAAATAATGATAATGGAAGACCTACATACATTAAACCTAGAGAATGGTATGAAGCTGACAGCCCAGAAGGAGCGCTCTCCAGCTGCGATCGCTCTGGGACTGCAGCAACTGTATGGCCTTCTTCCAAAGCGGCCTGCCAAATGGGGCATCAGCAGGAGCAGATTTTGCTCTTGGCTTTGGGCTGCCTGAAGCAACACATGCTTCAGGGGCATGTGTTGTCTAAACACCATGCCCCTGAAGCAGGGGGAAGCGACTTTATTTGGCTTGTCTGTTTCAGGCCAATGACAAAATAGAAATAGTAAAAGAATTCCTGTACCTTGGTTCAAACATTGATCAGGGAGGAGACTGCAATCAAAAAGCAGAAGAAGACTAGGAATGGAAAGGGCAGCTATGAAAGAACTAGGCAAATTCCTGAATAGAAAAGATATACAACTGAGCACTAAAGTTAATATTGTACAAGCAATTGTATTCCCCATTACTTTGTACGGATGTGAGAGTTGGACAATGAAGAAAGCAGATAAGGAAAAAATTAATTCATTTGAGAGGTGGTGCTAGAGAAGACTGCTGAGGATACCATGGACAGTCAAAAAGACAAACAAATGGGTTCTTGAACAGACCTGGAGGCCAAGATGATTAAACTGAGGCTGTTGTATTTTGGTCACATCATGAGAAGGGATGGCTCATTAGAAAAGACAAAAATGCTAGGAAAGTGGAGGGAAGTAGAAAGAAGCTCTGGTTGAGCAAAGGGGTACTGGGAATGAATGGGATGAGAAAAGCTCCTGGGCAGGTGGAGTTGGAAGAAGCCACACATAAGACACACAATCTGAGACAACCGTGGTGGTACCGGGAAGAAAGACCTGTGTGTAATCAGTCCACTGTAGCTTCTTCCTCCCTGGCTCGTGCAAACAGCATTACCAATTATCCTCCAAATCCTTAGCCTCCAAGAGCAGCTCTTGAACATTACTGTTTTGTCCAGATTGGCTGCCAAGGGGGGAGAGGATGCAAGAGAGAGGCATCCTCTGTTTATGGGTCAAAAAGTCAAATTGGGCAGGTGGCTGGGGTGAAAGTGCTAGTTGTAGGTCCACAGATTCAAGGATCCTTGAGAGAACAACCAAATTTCAATGCCTGTGCTGAAACCTTCTTACAGCAGCCCAGTCTGTCTGTATCAGAAAAAAACTTCAATCAGTTCTCACTAAAAGTTAAGATGCCTCTGCCCATTTAGATACTGGAAAATGATAGGTTATTTTACTTATAAAATAAAATCATGATAATGCTGTTTATGTAAAGGTAGACCTTAGACTTTCTTTCATTAAAGCAGCTGTCTTTGAGAGTATGCATACTGGGAATCTGTTTGGCATTTTAGCACTGGCTATTATCAAAGCACAGTGCCCCACTGCAACAAGTTGAAGTCTGGTTTTGCCAGAAGTAACAGAATAAGTTTTTGACATTTGTTATATTTCTTCATCTCCTGAAAATTTTCTAACAATGCAGAGAAATTGGATTCTGTACTTATTATTTTCCCCAAACATTTAAATAAAGTGCATATACATTAGGAATTTATTTTCAGTATTGTACTGACTGTGGCTTCATGCCATGTAACTTCCAGTTTTGTAGACATGAATGGAAAAAGGAGATGAAAGAGCATCACTTAACCTAGTCACATTTATTTTGCTCAAATTGACTAGAGATATATACTTCCTTTTCCTTGACTGAATGTCTAAGGTTGAGCTTGAAATCTGCAGACCAAAGGAACAGTTATGTAAGCCTATGTAGCCTGCAGAGGCTAGAGCAGTAAGGTCATCTTAGTAAGAAAAGAACGTAGAAGAGGATGTTGTCATGTGTTGCCATGCAGCGGTTCTGGTTCTCTGAATTTCCAAGTTATTTTAGTATTTCATAGTAATTCTTGCAACAATGCATTTTTTAAAAAAGTATTGCTCCCTAGATTACATGAACACCATTTGGAACTCTTTAGAAGCCTGCAAATCAAGTTGTGTATGCTCTTTGCTGATAATCATTAGTAATAATTGGTCATTCTATCTTTATTTCAGTCTATTGGAAATTAGTGTCCACAAGCCACAAAAATGATGATTTCCAGAACAGTGAAAGCATGGGAACCCCCCCCCCCAACAACAACTTTGAGCATCATCCTGTAGTAACATAATACTGAGGGTGAAGGAAGCTATTCTGCTCTTTGTACTATATCCAAAGTACACCACCCCATCCCACAGTTGTCAGAACCCAGGATGGGCTGCTGCTGCTTACCAGAAGGAAATAGGAGGATACAAAAGAAATGAAAATGGTGTGGTTGCTCTGACCTTTCAGGGGAAAAAAACCACAGGTTCACTCCTGTGAGTGCACTGTCATTCCCTTTCCCCCTTCAACCTGAGATCAGATTCTACTTCATAATCTGAATCTTCTCCCTCCTCCTTACCAGTAAGCACTAACAAACAGGAGGGACCCTTCCAAGGACACTGGGAAGACAAGATACTGCATGAAGTGAGTGTTACTCTCTGCCTTCTAAGCATAGAATCTCAACCTGCATCTAAAAGCTCTTGGCTTTTGTCTAGCCCTTCCCTCCCAGTGCAGAGGAAGAGTTACCTGTGTTCTTATTAGTTGCTTTTTAAACATTGCCAGTGGGTTGATGTTGCCACAGTTACCTAAGCCAGATCAACTTTTGGTACCTTTCCCATGTAGATACAGAACTGAACACCCTGATGGAATTATTATTATTATTATTATTATTATTAATTTCTTACCCGCCCCTCTGTCAGAACAATCGAGGCGGGGTACAACAAAATTAAAACAATTACAGTTAAAATGGTTCAACAGTTTATGTGGAATAAACTGCCAGATTTTTGATCCTACTATAAAAAAAGATAATATGGTGGAATACCTTTTGCCAAATTTTTGAAAATCAGTGTAATAATTATAATTAAGGTAATAGGAGGAGCTGCAACAAAGTATTGCATAACTTCCCAGCCCATTCATTTGATTTGCTCAGGGGTTCCAGACAGTAGCCCTGAACAGTAGCCCTGAACAGATGGGCTGCATGGAGTGGCTTCTGGCCACTTTGGAGGCATGCTGCTTACATGATGCATGCCTCCGGAGCAGCCAGAAGCTTCACTGAAGCTACGCTCCAGTCATTAGGACTGGAGCAAAAAGAAGCTCAGAATATCCAAGTCCTGGCTGGCATCGGTGGGACCCTTAGGAGCAGGCCAGGTGGACACTGGGGTTCCAGCCCTCTTCTGAAGCATGCCCATCTGCTCCACCCCACTGTTAAACAAGAGCTTTGGCCCAAAACACATGGGCCAAAAGAATTGGCTTCTAGACACATTGGAGGCATGCCATTTATATGACACATGTCCCAACGCAGCCAGAAGCCATGGTGAGGCCACACTCCAGTCCTTTAGATCAGAGCAAAGGGCTGGTGTTTGCCTCTTTTGTACTGTACATTTGAACTGCCATGGGCTTCTCTGCATTACATTGCAATTTACAATGCTTCTAAAACCCTGTTGTTCCAAACTTAAGAGTTAGGGAAGCAACCATGTCCATAATTGTACTACATTCCTGAGATATTCTGAATCCTTTGGAAGGAACAACAATTGTTGTTGTTGTTGTTGTTGTTATAGATGACAGCTCTCAGAATTTACCAGCCAGTGTTCACTGGCCCTGGGTAATTGCTGCTATGGAATGAAGCAGCAGTGCTCATATGACCCTTTAACAAGAATCTTCCCTTGGCAGCATCTGGTCCCCAGTTTTAGTTCTGGGGCTGAAGAACATCTACCCTGACTTCAACCTCAGTCTTTTGGCCAACATGTAATCCACCCAGGCACTTAATCTGCTGGCTGCACAGCTACATCACAATGCTTTCCATGGGATGAAGACATCACAGTACTAATGCTGGATGTGTGATGATATTTTGTGCTATGAATAACCATCCTCTCTGACATAGACACACCCACACATAGATTGCAGGGTGTCCTTTAACTACATACTTGAGGCCTTGTTTCCTAAGATGATGATCACTGCATGGGCCATATTTCTTTGTGATGAATTAGTCTGCATATGTAAAACTGGTAATCTCTGAGATATACAAAGATCTCTGAGATATATGTAAAAGTAAACCTAGAAGTTAGATTAAAAAAAAAACTCACAAATGTCCTGTTTACTTCAGATATTTTCTTTTTAGCTTTATACTTCTGTAAAACAGAGTTAAGTTTCAGAAATTATTAGTCTTGAATATAATAGTATGGATAGTAATGCTCTGAAAAGGCTAAAATACATACTATTACTATTTAAACAATTCCCTTAGTCTCCCTCAGCATGAAAAGTAGCAGCATAACTGTAAACAGAGAGGCCAAAGACCCCTTGCTTCTGTTTCACAGGGTGTTCCAAACACCAGTGCTATTATTCACAGGAAAAATTACTGTAAAAACACTTCGTAAACTTGTAATAAATTGAAGTCAGTGGCTTTTCTTCACAATGCCAAACTCAGACATGTGGAATTAACAAAGGACTATCTAATAGGAAAAAGTTTCATGGTCTTTTTGATCAAATGCAAACATTACCCAGACTTACAAATGTAAACAAGTATAGTAACATTTCACAAACACATGCATACACACAGGGGCAGGAGGAGAGTAGTTACTACAAATGCCTATACTTTAAGGTGTTTATTATGTACTGCAAAGATTGTTCTCTGTTGTAGTAAAAGCACACAGATTATTTGCAAGGCTTTCTGCATGTTAACGTGTGTAAAACAAACCATTCATTTTGCTGGATCCCTTAATCCTAATTCCTTGACTACATATACAGTGCATCCTTGGTTTCTGCTGGGGTTTGGTTCCAGGACCCTCCATGGATACTAAAATCCATGGATGCTCAATTCCCATTATATACAATGGACAGTAAAATGGTGTCCCTTATATAAAATGGTAAAATTAAGGTTTGCTGTTTGCAATATATATGAGAATACAGTCATCCTTCCACATTCATGGGCGTGCAAGTCCTCCACATATGTGGAAAAAACTGCATAACTTTCTCCCCCCAGTAAGCCAGTTAAAGGGACGGCTAGGCGGGAGAAGAAGAGCAGGACATACATGCTCCTCTTCTTTCCCTCCCGCCCTTTCATCTGGTTCCCACCCCTTCCCATCATGGAATCATAGAGTTGGAGAGCTGCTTTTCCCCAGGCAGCTTTCTGTCCTGGAAAAGGGTGAGTGATCATTTCCCCAAACCCCTTCCCAGGGTGAAGAGCTGCTTGGGGAAAGAGGCAGCTCTCTTGTGGTAGAAAGCATGAGCTTTCGTAGACTTCAGTCTACTTCCTCAGAAGTCTGAGGAAGTAGACTGAAGTCTACGAAAGCTCATGCTGCCAATCTCTTTCTTTCAGTTGGTCTCAAAGGTGCTACAAGATTTCTCTACGTACTGATTCTATAGACTGACACGGCTATTTCTTTGAATTCTATCACAATGGTCGATGTTGTTGTTGTGTACCTTCAAGTAATTTCTGACTTAAACACTAAGGCAAGCCTATCATAGGGCTTTCTTGGCAGGTTTTGTTCAGAGGGGGTTGCAATTACCATCCTCTGAGGCTGAGCTGTCCAGGGTCACCTGGTGGATTTACATAGCTAAGTCAGGATTCAAAACCTGGCCTCCAGAGTTATAGTCCAAGGCTCAAGCACTACACCACACTGCCTCTCGCTATATACAGGTTGATACAGGATGTTCTAATGCAAATGACCTTGATGAAGGCAGATTCTTACTTCAGCATAGATTAGGTCTTCCTGTTTTTCAGACATTAAATAAGCATATTTACAGTTGACAGTTCTCAGAATACATTTCATTAAATCAACACCATATCTCTGTCTAATCCCACTGTTTCTCTTTATTATTTTGATTCAGTTCATAATAATACCCATAACCCAGCTCTACCTATATGGACCATAGAGGCAATTGTCTTCTTCCTTTTCTCTGGGGAAGAGATTTGCTGAGAACTGGAGAGGAGCTGACGATTCCCTGACATTTAGGAAATGCATCAGGCTTTCTGGACTGATGTCATGAGATTCTCACCTTAGCCCCATAATATTGGTTGTCACTAAGTGTAAGATGGAGCACTGAGGAAGATCATGATTGACTATCACTTTCATTAGAAATTATGGAGGAAAAGATTCAGTCTTAGAGTCATAGCTGCCTTTTTCCTAACTATAGAGAAAGGAAAAGGAACATAATGGCTGCATGCTAAAGTGGACTTCAACTTCCATCATCACTTACCATTAACTGTACTGGCTAGGATTGATAGGAGTTCTAATCTAACTGCATTTGAAATGTAATCTACACTTATTTCATTCTCTGATACAAGAGCAAGAAAATGACAAAAGCTTTCAAAACATTTTTTGTGTTTTTCACTTATTTTTGTGCATTTTTTTACTTTTGTGAATATTTCACAAATATTGTGAGTTATGACTTTTTTTTAAAAAAAAAAAAGTTGACCTTTAAAAAAAGAGGTCTTGTCATTGTTCTCCCCCCTCTCACCATGGAGTCATCAAGGAGGAGAAAATATGAGAATATGTTTTATGTCTCCACATCTGAAGGGCCACACATTTCCAAAGTAATGTTTACTTCGGCCCATATGTAACAATTAAAGTTTACGTTATGAATTCTGTGCCATAACTGACAGTCCCATCCACACCTTTTGCTGCTGAACTTTTCAAGTTTCAGCTTTGATTGTGCATAGGTTACTGAAAAATATATTTATTTCATTGTATCTAAAGGAATAACTCTCTAAATATTGTTAGTTCCTGTTGGGGTTTCAGGTGATCGTAGTGGAAAACATGGGATAAGAAACTTTTGTGAACTTACTTAACTCAGTCCTCCAGCATTAAAGATGGGGATGATGTTCCTTCATCTCTTTTAAGATCTGAGAATGAAGTCTCATGAGATTTAGAAGTCTTGTGGGTCTTCCTGGTGTTGCTTGCATCATGGGACTTAATTAAGGTCAATAATGTCATTTTTAGAGCCTTCTTTGTCTCAGCTTGGTGAAATCCATTTGCATATCCTATATAGCATTATGGGCTTATGTCAGTCTCATTTTTCCTACTCCATATTCCTCACTGCTTGATTGACTACAGTATTTTCTTTCCAGTTCCTTCCTCTGAAATATAGACTTCATCCCCTGGTATTCATTGGTGGTCTCCCATCCAGCTACCAAGGGCTGACTCTGCTGAGCTTTAAAGACCAGATTGAATCTGGTGCCGAAATTTTGTGTTTTGCAGATTAAATTCAGTTTGATGTCTTGCACCTT